>JAGFNQ010000095.1:278123-348820 GCA_024364735.1 Boesenbergia rotunda | reverse complement strand
TTCAGCTATAAGTGTATCTCCTGGTAGTAACTTGCACATTTTTGGCTAGTTTTCTTTTCTTCGACAACTGCTGACATCTTAGTGTTACTTGCAGTGTTCACTCCTAGCTTATCCAACAGATTGCAGAGTTCAAAGAAAAATCGTACCGGTTTGATTGTGGGTATTTTAGTTGGAGTTGCTATTTTAGGATTGTTGACTCTATGTGGAATTATTTTCATGAGACAAAGAAAAAGGAGGTTAAATGAAGATGTAGATAACAAATTGATACAATTGGTCACAGGGTGTAACTCGTAACGACCAAGTGATATGGTGAAAAAATGTCGTTTAAGGCATTTTCAGAGTCTTCGAATAATTTTTAGCATTGTGTTATGGTTATTATTATCATTTGCATCATTAGTGTTTTAGATTATTTAAACCTTTGTTTAGTTGATGTCGGGGTATTATCATTTGTTTTGAATCAATTTTATTTGGTGAAACCTAGAGATGACATTTTAAGTACCCCGAGTTTGTTTTAATTTTAGTCAACCGAGTTAAGTTACACTTTGTGTGTTTGATGTCTTGTGTATAAGTGTACAGAGACTTAGAAGCACAAGAACTAAAGAGGAAGATATAGCGAGCGAGAAGGATAATATGGAAAGGGAGTTGACGGACTTAGTGCATTCGAGGGACGAGGAGCTATGGAAGAGTACACCGACGAAGTGAGAAGGACGCATGAGGCACATCTGAGGGATGAGAAGCCGAGGAGAAGTCTGCTTAGGAAAGAAGGCTGGAGTTGAGTTCTGGTGAGCTCAACACCGAACGGACGAATGATCACCCTAAAGTCTGAAGAAGAAAATGGTCAACTTTGCAAGTTAACCATTCCTAGTGCTTGGAGAGACTCCTAGTGTTCGAGATCCAAGTGCCCATTTTCTTTCCAAGCGTCCAGACTAGGTGGTCACCTTAAGAGGATTCGTTGCTGAAACTAATCAAGATGGTGTCCATGTCAGCATACTCCAGGTTCCCGAATCACTTCTAGGCACTTGGAATGCCTGAAGACAGCAGAAGTTGTTAAGCTAACCATTGCCAAGTGGATCGACTTCGAAGATCACTTTTAAGCGTCCAAAGGTGCCACATCAGCAAATAGTCATATCAACGATGAAGGCTATAAAATGAGGGTTGAGGCTCAAAGTTCTAATAACACACTTTGTATTTTCAGTTCTATATTTTGTACTTTCAACGCTTGTCTCAAACGTTGTAAGGGACTACTCCGTCTCCAACCTAGCTCGAAGAAGGATATCTTAGTGGACTTCTATTGCCTTGGATTAACAACTATCTAATTGCAAACCAATTAATTTCTTTGTCTCTTTTTTTCTGTTATTGCATTCTAACTTGTAGTGTGTGTCCTTGCTAAGTTAGTAATCAAGAGAAAAGTCAAATTTAAATTGCAGGACTATTCACCCCCTTCAAGCTATTCTGCTTGATCCTATAGTTAGTATTAGAGCCAAACCACCTTAGAAGGACTAACAACCATCTAAAGTTACTTGGAGAATGGTCGAATCAAATATCTATCCACCAAAGTTCAAGGGGGAGTTCATGCTTTGGAAGCACAAAATGGAAGTATACTTCAAAAATTGACTTCGATATTTAACTAACTGTACATATAGTTTTGAAATGCCAAAGAATGAGAATGGAGAATAACTCAAAGAACACTGCTGAACCATAAAGCAAAGGGAGGAATTTGTGGCCAACAGTAAGGTAGAATTCGATCGGTTAAACCTACATCCGCCTTAGTGTTGGGTATGGCTTGGCGGGTTTTCTAAGCGCATTCTCGGTTGATCCGAGAGACCTCTCCACGTCTACGGATTAAAAAATTAATCCGAATGGAGACCTGTCTCCCATCGACCGTCTCGTGCCGTATCGAACGATCCAAATCCTAACTCGGCCAATTTCCAAAATCGGCTTTGTGATTTGCTCGACCGTTCGACCGTGGAAAAGGCAACGATTTAATCGCGGGCTTTTGTGTTTATGGTCGGGGTCCAGTTAGTAAATTAATGGCTATGATACAAAATCAAATTAATAAACTAACACACATAAAATAACGAGGCAGATGAATAAAGCACAAATAAGAACGAAAGGAGCCAAAGAAGAATATACTTTCCATTACCTTACGATCTTCTACCGTATGACCCTCCCCTCTTGGACGTCGTGTGGGCGACGATCTACCAAGACCCGTGGTCACCAAGTCGATCCCTTCTCCTTGCACCAACCAATTCCTAACCAAAAGGACGTCGTCGGCCGCTCCAAGGAGATAATCCAAACACAAACCCAATTGATTCTTTCCTCCACTGCCAGCGCCTGAACAACGAGTATCTTGGAGTTCTTGTGATCTAAGCAACTCCAAGTTACACAAGTAACTTGTATTTGAGCAACTCCACAACTCCAACGCCTATTCTTCTAGGCAACTTGAAGAAAGCTGTCATTCCTCGAGCATGAGGCAACTTGTTGCCGCTCCATACAAGTTGCCAAGGTAACTTGCCATCTCCTCTCCCCAAGGAAGACTCATGGCAATTCAATTGCCTCACAGCAAGAATTGCCTCTCGGCAATTCAATTGGCAATTGAATTGCCAGGCAATTCCTGAATTGCCTCTCGGCAATCCCGATTGCCAGGTGGCAATTTCTGAGTTGCGTCTCGGAGGCAACTCAATTGCCGGCAATTGATGCCGTGGGCAATTGCCCAGTGCTCGGCAATTGCCGCACGGCAATTGAGGCAAGTCAATTGTCGTGGGCAATTGCCTCACGGCAATTGATGCAAATCAATTGTCGTGCTCGGCAATTGCCCTACGTCAATTGATGAAAATCGATTGCCGTGCCTCACGGTAATTGATGCAAGCAACTCAATGAGAGGCTGAGCGCTGGAGAAGAGAGACTCCATGCATGCGTCGGCGCACCGAGAGGGAGAGGGAGAGGGAGAGGGAGAGGAAGAGAGAAGACCTTAGGATTTTCTTGGATTTATCTAGATTAATCATTAACTTGGTCTCATACCACCATAAAATATATATACGGCTATGATAGAGATCATGAGGAGCAGTTGGATCTTGACCTACTAATTGATCCAAACCCGATCCATTAATGAGGATCCATTTCACTAAAGGGTCCTCATTGAATTACCTCATCAATCCCATATTTACATATGAGCTCCACTTATTACAAGTCGTCTATCCCCCCGTGTTTAAGATCTCGAATGCCCGTTAATTAATTAAATTACTGACAATTTAAATTAATTAATCTCTGAGTCCTTGACTAGTACCACTCAACCTTATCATCGTGTCAGATCAAATCCACCTGCAGGGTTTAGCACGATGAACCTTTTGAGCTCAGCAAGGAGGCATCATCATCCCGACTCACCAGGACACGGATTCCGTCAATAATCATCGGCACATTATATTATTAATATTATCTCCCAACTTACCGGGTCTATCGATCTAACAGAATAGATCTCGCCCATTGGTAAATCAAAGAAATAATAATTAATAATATATGCCCGATATTATTTCGGGATTAAGGGATTGTACTCCATAATAATATTTTGAGGTCCTATCCAATTATCGAGTCAGTACAAATTGGATAACCTCGGGTTTCGGTCCTACCCAATGTACTCAAAGCACACTAGTGTAATTCTATGGTCAAGACCAACCACACCTAATTACACTACAACCATCCCGATGGGTTGTCCAATTCCATCTCGGTTGTGGGCCTCTATTTTATACTAAGCAAGGAACTGAGAACATGATCTTCCGTGTGACACCACACACCATGTTATCTACAACGCAAAGTAATTGGACTTTGTGCATGTAAATAAGCATCTAGTGTAGTTGTGATTCTCTTTTCAAAAGGAAGATGTTCATATAAAGAAATTCATGTCTTTCAGTATACACATCTTACACTTAGGAACTCAACCGCTATGACTCAGCTAAAGAACTCTAGGAGAAGTTCTTGGAGCTTTATGAAAGAACCTTAGAGACCAAGCTAAAAAAATGAGATTTACTCAGAAATCATCTAACCAACCTTCAGATGGAAAAGGGAGAAAAGGTGACACAACTGCATACCATATTAAAGGAGTTGATCATTGGCCTTAATAACCTTGGTGAGATGGTAACAAATCGAAATTCACACGGATCCGTGCTAAATGCTTTCCCAAGGACCCAAGAATAGATGTCAATAGTGGATTCTTACTACATTTTGAAGGACTTGGGGGTAAGTACTTTAGAAGATTTTTTTTTCTAGATTCAAATTAACGAATCTAGATGTTTAGGATTGAAGGTAAATGAGAGGTTAAAACAACATAGCATTGCAAGATTAAAAGGAATGAGCTAGATTCAAACACCTCCCTCGATGAAGATCAAGAAACATATATGTTAAGAAAAATTAAAAAAATATTAAATTTTAACAATTTTGATAAGAAACAGGTAAAGAAATATCTACGAAGAAAAATGAAAGTTACGTACTACAACTGCAATGAAAAAGGATATATCAAGAATAATTGTCACAAATTAAAATGTATGGGAAAAGAAAAAAAAACAAACGATCAAGAACGTCTAAGCATAAAAATTTCAAGGCAACTTGGAGCAACTCAGGCATCTTTAGAAAGTTTGAGACCGAGTAATATGCCAAACTAGCATTAACGGCTAACCACCAATCTGAATATGACGAAAGCTATTCGAAGGAGAGCAATGATGAAAGAAGGGGCCTCAAATTGTCAGTCAGAAATTGTAAGTGAGGTATGTATTCTTCTCTCAGATAAAATGTATAAAGCGGTAAAAATGTTGTCTAGAACACTATGTAAGACAAGAACCACATATGTAAATTCGAAGTAAGAATATGCATGTTCACTAGAATAACTTGAAAATGTTAAAAATGAAAATATTAAATTAAAAGAATTAGTGGAAATCATAAGGTCCAAATCATAAAAGTTTTGAAAAATAATGTCCCTCCAAATTTTTTAATTAATCAGTAGGTAAAATTTTATTTTGAATTTCAAAATCTATTCTTGCCTATTAAATTATCTTTATTTGCATGTTAGAAATTGATTTGTTTGAATTATTAATATGATTGAAAAAATTATTTTTCATAAACTTTCTGTTCAATTTTCTTTCAGTTTAAATTCTTTAGTGATAAATAGATATGTTATCTATTAGTAGAAAAAAAATTGGAATTTTTTACCACTACACAATGTTTTATGAATTTTTTATCGAAACATGAACTTTTAAAATTGAAAATTTTTGAAGAGTAATTTTTGAAAAAGATTATTTTTCCAAGAATAACAGTTACATTTTGAATGTTAAAAAAAATTACAAGGTTTTTTGATATCAAAACTTATTTTTAAGTATTTATTTTTAAAAATACCTATTTTAGAAAAATATTTTCTCACGAAAAATAGTTTTCACATGAATTCTTTTTATGATCAGATTGACTATCTATAAAATTGAAAAAAAATAATATTTTAAAAAGTTTAAAATAATTTTCAAATATTTTTGAAAAATCTAAAGTTTAATTCTTAAAAATTATTTTATTTTAAAATAATTGCGATAAAAATACACACACGTGCATCACATATGTATATCCCATAGATTTTTTTTCTCTTCTATATTCATTTTTTACCCTTAGTTTTTATGTGATCAAAGGGAGAGAATTAATAGGTGTTAAGTTAAGGGGAGGACTTAATTGCAAAACCATAAGTAAAGGGAGCGTTTACTGCATCTTACACTCGACTTTCTCCGCTCCTATGTTCCTGCACACTTAGACAGAGGGATCAAAACTATAACAGGACCTAACCTAACTTGGTTGGTCACATCAAAACCAACCGGGGCACCAACATGATATGCCGTGAGGATGGTGTAGGGTAGTCCTTGGTGGATGTACTATTTTGTATTTCATTGTGCCATGACCCACCCTAGTTGTGGTATGGTTTTTGATTGTGATCTCGGGAATGAACTCATTACCGTGAGCAAGTACTTTGTTAGGTTAGCTTGATCCGGTTATGGGATTAGCTCTGGTGGTTAATAATGTAGAAGTGTAATTAGGATTTGATTCTAATTATGCTCGGTGGATAGCTTAGTTAATTTATTAATTGTGTAATTAGCTAAGTAGTGTCCTTGATATAGGACATTGATTTGCTTGCGGATTATCTGGACGTGCTGGATTCTCTTCGCTGACGAGCGCTTACATCGAAGGTGGATACCTTCAACTTATCTATTTTAGATATTGTCACAGTTTATATGCATGGTTTGTTATGATGGCAGTAGGCTTATACTACTTATCTATTCTTGTATATCTCCACTAGATACTTGTAGCTTGACCCTGAGATGATTCCTAATTACTTTCGTATAGTTCGCACACGACATTGATTGATCACTAGTAATACTCTGCATGTATACTGATAGTTAATTTCTAGATCATGATTTACGACTCAGACCTGTGCATGTCATATAATCTATAGAGGTCTTTCAGGAGGGTGTTGCATGCGTTTAGTGACATGCACCATACCTGCATTATTACATAGCTAGCGACCCTGGGCTCCCTTGTGGTCGAGTCGGGTCGTCAGATCATGTTGTGTGGATACAACCCCTCATGGGTAGTGGCTATTGGGTTCATCCAGTTGCCCTGTCGAGACTCCGTACGATCACTTTTGCAGTGGTTCCGATGTATGGTAGCAGTTAGGGACCCCTCCGAGTGTGTATAGTTGTTGTATACTACTCCGCTCGGTCACTCATGGGTAGTAGAACCGGAGTGTGGTAGCAAGCAGGGGTCCCTCCTCTTTTCGGTGATATGATGAGTTGAGAGATTTTTCTCCCCCATATGACATGGGGTAGGAGTGTTTACTTCACCAGCATCCTGTCCACTCGGTCACTCAAGAGCAGTGATGGTAGAGTGCGTACAGTTGTTATAACCCTACACCTAGATGAGTACTTCCGCCAGCATCCTCACTTATAACCTGTGACGATGGCTAACTGGTGACAGAGTGACAATGTCATTGCATCATGTGCTTTATGCATGGATTGCATTTGCTTGTGTTTACTGCATTTAGATGCTGCATTTGTTTGACATGCTCATACAAGTGAAGTTATGCATTCGACCCAGTGACCTTGCTTTACCCGTGGAGGGTATTGAAGGTTATTGAGCTATATATTACCGAGATAGCCCGACATTGATATGCCTTACCTTAATAGTATCTCAGTTTTGCATTGTCTACTATTACACTTGAGATTGTGGCAGCTATGTTAGGATCGATGGCTTGGCTTTTATCTACAATAGGGTTAGCACAATACAAAATATAATGAAAATGTAAGATCCAATGCTAACTCACAGTACTTTTACTTGGTATCCACCCAACGGGTGACTAATCCAAGGATCCACGTGGTTGCACACTCTCCACTATGAAATCCTCCTTCAAAGGTGAAGAAACCTTTACAAACATTGTCTTCTTCCTCTTTACAAGATCACGATGAAGACTAGAGGAAGAGTAGATCAAATGGAGCATTATCAGCACTTCGGTACTGTAGAGAACAGTACCCAACTCGCGCCAAGAAGTCTCCTTTAAATAAGAGAACAAGACAGCTTAACAAACTGTTTAGACCCGCACCAGTCAACTGGCCCTTGGTCAGTCGGCTGGGCAGTCGACTGGTCTAGCTTTAAATGCTAGCCAACGGCTAGTTTTTCAGGGTTACCAGTTGACTGCCACATGGGCAGTCGACTGGTTCGAGGTTGTAAACTCTCTGTGAGTTTTGGCAGTCGACTGCCCTCTGGCCAGTCGACTGCCCAGCCTCCATTCTCACTTATAACCTCTCAAAACACTCTCCTTCACGTATGCCTTCAGGTATGCTCCCTTGGATCGCCCCTTGAAGTCTTCTTCCTCTGGCTATCGTCCCTCGGATGTGCACACAAGCCTTCCTTGGCTTGCTCCATGCCACCCTTCACGTGTGCCCTTGAGTCCACTTCCTGGCTTGCCCTTGGAGCTCTCCTCCCTCGGCTCTCGTCCCTCGGATATGTTTTTCAAGTGTGATTCTCTAAGTCCTGCAAACTTAATCACACATATCAAATACACACAACCCCCTAACCTTAAACTTATTGGCACACACATCAAAACCATGATCTTCTCGATCATTCTTGGACTGATTGCCTCAACAAGCTAGACTCTTACTGCTAGTATAGCTTACTATGCGTATTAGATAGATGTATTTGCTGAGTTCTTTGGACTCATCCCGTTAATCTTATTTTTATTTCAGGATATCATCTGGAGTACCCAGTAATCTGTCCCAGTTCTCCTAAGTCAAGGCGTTTTGTATTTGAAGTGGTTGTATTTGATGATACATTGTATTTCCGTGTTTGATGTTTTATTTTGTTTCCATTGTGTCTTGCATTGTACTTTTGTGTGTCATAGAGGCCCGGTTTCGGTATATTGTTGTAAGTCATACTGTTAAGTTATTTTTTTGTTGCTATGATGTTATGTCTTTTCTTTTATGTAGACATTGTCAGTCGTGTTGGCTGATAGATTGTGGTAGCCGTGTAGGCCTTATACTAATGCCTCAGATGCCTATCGTACAGAAGAGGTGCTATCCGATTTTCTATTGGATATATGGTTCCCTGGGGCATGACATAGGGTGTAGATAGATTTAAGTTTGGTTAAGATATGTTTCAGATACTATTTTGATATATGCATGAGATAATAGGTGGTACTATTTTTTCATGATAGACAATAGTCTTCTTAACCAACTATTTTAAAATAGCACTGACCTAGGATTCTTAATCGATTACCATGTTAGATCTAGTCGTTCAATGACACTTTTGTAAAGCTTAATCGATTACCCAATTAATTAGGAAGATCCTAATCGATTAGCCAATTAATTCAGCACCTCACTATGCTCTTGTGAAAATACCTTAATCTATCGCTCAATCAATTAAGCTCGTTTTTGTTGTCCCGATACAAGTTTCCCATTCGATCATGTGATCGATTGCCCAAACCTTAATCGATCACTCAATTGATTAAGAGGACTTCTATTTTCACGAAAAACTCTCCCAATTGATCACCTAATCGATTAGTTTTCCCCTTAATTGATTGGCACACCTACTCCAATTGATCACCTAATGGATTGCCAAAACCCTAACTAGTCGAACACAAGTCTAGGGGTTTTTTTGGCCCAATTTTCGGTCAACCGTGACCTATTAGGACTTTTTCACTAAGTGTTCAGTCAACCCTTGACCCACTTGAACTTTCTCTTGCCTAGTTCCTAACTAGGACTTTTCGTTGCCTAGCCGTAGTTAGGTCTAGTCTCTCGCTAGACTTCCACTCTGCCTAGTCTCACTAAAACTTTTCTCGTGCCAAGTGTTTAGCTCTTAGCTAATCCATCTTAGACTTCACCTAGTTGCTAACTAGGTATGCCTAGTCCCACTAAGACTTTCCTTTGCCTAATCGCAGTTAGATATAGTCTCTCAGTAGACTTTCACCCTGCTAACGAGTGATCCTCCTAGATCCACTTAGACTTCACCTGGTTCCCAACTAGGTCTGCCTAGTTCCACTAGGACTTTCCTTTGCCTAACCGCAGTTAGGTCTAGTCTCTCGGTAGGTTTCACCCTGCGAACGTGCGATCCTCCCAAATCCACTTGGACTTCACCTAATTCCCAACTAGATCTACCTAGTCCCACTAGGATTTCTCCGGTCAACCTTGAAGTACTTGACTTGTCTCACATAATATCCAAACATCATTGTCAAACATCGAAACTCAAACTCACCTGAGCTTAGTCAAACTAATCAACCTTGACCTAAAGAAGATTGCACCAACAACTACATCATAGATGATAGTCTATAACTTGAGCGACCTTTTATTCTAATTTATTAGGCAGTCCAATTGACTAGGAATAACTTTAGAATATACAATGAATATTAATGTATTTCATGATGACCATCATTAGCACCACCACATCTCACTATGATATTTTAAAGGACTTTATCTATGCATTTAACATGAATATTAAGATAAAATAAATATAAAACTAAATTTAATTATACTAAAATAAAAATTATATATTTACAAGAGAATAAAACTCTTATAGGACACCGACTCTAACATTCTTGTCACTTAATTAATAGGAATAATCACATGACTTCTAATAGGTGTTAAAATCTGAACTTTGCAATTCAATTTTAATTATTGAATTGATAATGTGGTGTGATCACATAAGCATAAATAAAAGATGAAAATTGAATAATTGTAAGTATCTAAAAAGGACATTTGGTCCTCATATCTTATTTCAAATATTCTATTTAAATGATCATTATATAGTAAAAGATATTTATCAATATATTTATCACAGTATATTTTTAAATTATGTAAAGGAAAGTAAATCACGAAATCGACTTTTGTTAGAATTATTTTTGTTTAATCTCTTGTTGTTTTTTACTGTATTAATTCTATTTGTTCCAGATTTGAAGATTGATAGAATTAAAAGAAATGTATATCTATCTAGGACAATCAACAACTTTGTAAGGTTTATTATCAAAATAAAATGATTTCTAGTTCTAGTGTATACATAAAGATTCACATGACAACATCAATCGATCAATAACAAAGACTTTATCCCATTAAGTGTGACGGTTGTATGGATTCTCCTAAACACTCAATCTAATATCCTCATCTATGATAATTATTATCAAATGAGGTTCTGAAATATGATTTCTTTAATTTGGTACTGAGATGACAGCTTTGAGTATGTTGAAGTTGATTGACATTTGACTTTCAATAGTGTTAATTTGATTTTGTGCACTAATTTAGTTGAACTAGGAGTGGGGAAAAAATTGAAAATTCGATATACCGAATCATATTGATATTATCAGTATACTAAAAATTTTAGTACGGTATTATACTGTACTAAATTTTTTGATATTGATATGAGATTTAGTATTGGTATAATGCATAAACCGTACCAATATTAAAATTTTAATATAAACAGTATGAAATTTATATCATACCAAAAATTTGATATAATATCAAAATTTTGATATAATAAAATATCGGTATGGTATCAGTATGAATTTTTTGTATCCAATTTTTCGGTACAATATATGATGGTTCCTTTACTCTTCTTATTCTAATAATAACATGCTCTACTTCACCACAATTTAGAATTAATTTTGAAAGCACATGAAATGTCTATTTCAGGCCTATTTCAACAAATAACTTTAATAGTTCAATCCCTCCTAAGTTTAGAAATATCTAAAACTTAGAACAATGGTTATATTTTGATTAAATCCTCAACTATAATTCAATCTTATAAAATTCAGCATAAAATTATTCCTTTTCCCCTACCATATCAAATTTTTCGATATTGGCATGAGATTTATTATTTTTCGATATATCGTAACACCGAATAATTCTTTTATAAATTATTTATTGTTGCTGAATTATGAAAATCAATACTACTATGGTGTTGAATTCGAAATCTAGCACCACAGTAATGCTCGATTTGGTGCTCATTTTTGAAAACCCCACCACCTCTTTGATGTTGATTTTTGAAATCAAGTGTCACTGTGATCAATGATAAATATTTTTTTTCTTTTATAATTTTGGTATATCGAAAATACCGTACAATTTTGATATGAATGGTATAGAATTTAACCATACCAAAAATTCAGTATATTAAAAAAAGACAAACTATATTAGTTGAACTATTTGAAGCAAGCAACATGTTAATCCTCCACTCTTATTACAGGAGGTTCCAAGGCAACTCCTTTCGAGATCCAATTCCTTAAAGTTTTGCCAACCTAATTCAAATGCATGATTGTGCGTGTTCATCTTGTGGTTCCAGTAGAACTACATGATTTTTTGTTAAACTATTAGCTACACTAATAAGGGATAAAATTTATGAGGATTTACAAAGCATATTTTCTGTCATCTTAAGAAAATTCTAAATTTTGATAATGTAGGAAAATAGGTGATATTGTGAATGGGAGCTCTTCATATACTTCATTGATAATATGACGTCTCTCAGCACCTTATAAGATACTGAACAACTTTAAGCTTTACAATTGATCTTCACTTTTCTAACTTGTGTTATCGTGCATTTCTCTCTTATAGGGTACTGAGGAACAATACGATTTCTGATACAATTCCATCGAGCTTTCAGCGGAACAATAGATTAATATTGTTATAAGATTCTTGAGCCATGTTGGTATTAATAATACATGGAATTAGCCAATTTCAGTATTTTAGACCATCTATTTACATGCAATGTATTTATATTTCTCTAATATTTTCTACAGAGGATCTAAGCTTTAACAACATAACTGCTAAGTTCCTCAGTCACTCTTTAATCTAAGTTCACTTGCTTTAATGTGAGAAAAAGGTTCATTATCACTACAAAATTTATAATCAAAATGTCAATTAGATTAAATGTATCAACTTACTTATTAAATATTTCCTTTATCAATCTTGGCAAAAATCGCGTCTTGGGTCCTTACCTCTGCAAAAGAATATTGCACTAATGAACATGTATCATACCTCTATGTGTTTTTTTTTGCAAATCAACTTATTTCCTTTTTTTGAACTATTGATTGGAGTTCCATTCGTTTACATGATTGTGTTAAAGTATTCCACTTTGTTTCTTTGCATAGATTTATCGTATAATTAGTTATGAATAGGGGTGGTATACCATGTTGTACTGAAAATTTTGATATTTAAAAAATATATCGAATCCTTATCAAAATTTTGATATACCGAAACATCAACATACCGAATTTTTTGTATGGTTAAATTCTATACCATTCATATCAAACTTGTTTAGTATTTTGGTATTTTCAATATACCAAAATTATAAAAGAAAAAGATATTTATTATTAATCCCAATGAAGCTGGATTTCAAAAATCAACACCACCGTTGTTGGTTTTTGACATCTAGCGTGGTGCTGGATTCCTAAATTCAACACCACAATGGAACTAGATTTCAAAGTTTTGTATCATTATATAATTTATAAAAGATTTATTAGGTATATCAAAAAATAATAAATCTTATATCGATATATCAATTTTGAAAATTTCGGTATGATATAATACATTACCGAATTTTATGGTGTATCAAGGTTTTCGGTATGAGCGTTATATATCGATATGGTATATATAGTATATCGAAACTTTTGATATTTTCCCCACCTCTAGTTATCAAGAAACTTTCCATCTTGGATCAACCAAGGAAAATTTTGATATTTTCCCCACCTCTAGCTATCAAGAAACTTTCCATCTTGGATCAACCAAGGATACGTACAATTGTATGTTGAAAGATGTGCAAATTTTTGTACACTATAACTTGTGTGAAACTTATCTAACATACGTCTAATATATAGGCTTAGATTTTATAACCTTAACAATGTCCATTCTGATTGACAATTGATGAGCTTGAAACACCATTTTCCTTCCTTTTTGCCTAAAGCTTGTTGCTATTTTTCTTCAATCTAGGAATTTGGTGGCAAACAATTTTGTGATAATAATTCCAACAGTAGCTTGTTCTATATTTCCCTAATCTACATAAAAGAACTTTATTCTATTTTATAATTTTCTTGCTGAGAGAATTTTTTCTATCATATTTTCATATTTCTAATTTTAGTGATGAGCATCCTACCATTATTTGTTGTTCAACAACTTGTACTCAGCGTTGAGCTGCCTTCAACATAGTATTCCATGCCATCATGGTTCTCTGATGATCTATGAGAAGTTATCCTGTCATAGTATTCCAAAAAAATTGATAAGACATTTCTATATATCACCTAACCATAATCTTTCATTTCATATTGATCTTTTGTGATTGAGTGTGGTGGCAATAGATTAATAACATCTTTTTAACACTATGTGTGAGATTGATAATGCATGTCTTGCAACTGTATCATATTATATGTGGCGATATATACAATCAAATGGGTTGTTAGCAGTGTTGCGTACTTTATGGACTCATCCACTCTTGCTTATGTGATGATCAGCTAATCTCAATTTTTGAGAACTCTAGACATAGAATTGTTTCAAACTACAAGGTTGTCTCCATCTTCACTAAGATACTGTAGTCTTAGTCTTCAAAATGGAAACAATACTATTAACCTCCAATTTGAAGAGACTATGTTTCCTAACTAGGTTACTTTTCAATGCTTGGGTAGAAGGGTCATATTTATATTTAGAATGAGAGTCATGATTCTTGGTCATATTTATATTCCGAATGAGAGTCATGATTCTTACTTCAATAATAACACTTCCTCTATACATGATGCAAAAAACATTTAAGCGGTGTAGAAGAGAATTAAATTATTATTCCCCTTGGTTGTCTATTCTGATATAGGATAATCTAAATAAGGGCAAAAAAATGATAGAAAATTTCGATATATTATACATACCGTACCGAAATTATCAAATTGTATTGAAATTTTAGTATACCAAAAATTTCGGTACGGCATAATACCATACCTAAAAATTTTGGTACGGTATCGGTATGCAATTTAATAGTTTGGTATTCGATATACTGTACATATACCAGAATTTAAGTTAAACGATATATAATTTATATCATATTGAAAATCGATATACGAAGTTTCGGTATACCGAAATTTCAATCAATATGATTTTTTTATATACCAAATTTTTCTGTACGTTATACGGTATGAGGTTTTAGTACTGATAAACTGTACCGAATTAGCTCTAGATATAAAAGAGAGATATTTTGATATAAAAAGTAGGCTGGTGGCAGATCCAATGTAGTTGTATCAAGAACAAAGTTGCAGTGATAGATTATTTTATTGAAATTCAGTGCTTTTGCTCTGGCAAAAGTATTTGTTGTTTACTAACATAAGGATACTACGCCCTATTGATTTTAGCCATAAATGTATCTCCTAGTAGTACTTAGTAACTTGCATAATTTGACTAGTTTTATTTTTTTTGGGGGCAACTCCTAACATGTTAGTGTACTAAGCAGGTTGCACTTCTCGTATATCAAATAGACCGTGCTTGTTTGATTGTTGGTATTTCGGTTGCAATTGTTATTCTAGGATTGCTGACTCTATAAGTAATTATTTTCATGAGACAAAGAAAAAAAATATTAAATGAAGAAGCAAGTAACAAATTGAGGCAGCGGAATTTTTGTTTTGAAAGACAATAACCTTTAACTTGGATTGAATCACTCGACGCATAACCTATCAAATCTAAATTCATTATTTACAATTGATTACTAGGTGTATCCCGTAACAATCCAGTCGCTTGAGGTAAAAAAAAATATATTTTAAAACCTTTTCCAAACAAATTTTGTCTTTCTATTAAGGTTATTTTCAACTTTTGTATAGTTAGATTTTTGAGACAATTTAAACTTTTGTTTAGTTGTTGTAAGACATTATTTTTGGAGCATGTACCCTTCAGGTCCTAAACTTGATATTAAATTGGCGATTTAGGTACGAAACTTTTGAAAATATTTTTATAGTCCCAAAGTTGGGCGTTTATCTTTTTTTGTTACAAATTTAAAAAAAAAATTATAATTGAACACTATAATTCAATGGGAAGGTGAACCCTAAGACTACGTTTGGTAGGGGGTAATGTAATCCGGTCTGTAATGTAATCAAGTTTGTAATGTAATGTAATGTAATCTTGATTACATTGTTATGTTTGGTAATGAGTTATAAGTAATCTTTGATAACAATTACAAGTTGGATTTTTTTGTTTAGTGAGCGGCAATCCATCCTGTAATGTAATCAAGATTGACGACCGACAACCGTCGCAGGGCAGTCGGTGACCATTGACCGGTCGGAGAATGCTGGTAATCGCCGGCAACCGGCGGCGCCGGCCGACGACGGCGGCGGCCGCCGGCCGACGGCGGCGGCGGTCGCCGACCGACGGGCGGCGGCGGCGGTCGCCGGCCGACCGGCGGCGCGGGCGGGGTCGGCCGGACCGACCGGC
The DNA here is from genome assembly GCA_024364735.1 of Boesenbergia rotunda. Taxonomy (NCBI): domain Eukaryota; kingdom Viridiplantae; phylum Streptophyta; class Magnoliopsida; order Zingiberales; family Zingiberaceae; genus Boesenbergia; species Boesenbergia rotunda. The sequence goes on along the minus strand of JAGFNQ010000095.1, from coordinate 332,870 downwards.
CGGGCGCGGGGCCGGCCGGCGGCGGGGCCGCCGGGCCGACGGCGGCGGTCGCCGGCCGACGGCGGCGGTCGGCCGGCCGGACGGCGGCGGCGGGTCGGCCGGGCCGACCGGGCGGCCGGGTCGCCGGCCGACGGCGGCGGTCGCCGGCCGATCGACGGGCGGCGGTCGCCGGCCGACGGCGGGCGGCGGTCGCCGGCCGACGGCGGCGGCGGTCGCCGGCCGACCGGCGGCGGTCGCCGGCCGACGGCGGCGGTCGACGGCCGACGGCGGCGGTCGCCGGCCGACGGCGGCGGTCGCCGGCCGACGGCGGCGGTCGCCGGCCGAAGGCGGCGGTGGCGGTCGCCGGGCCGACCGGCGGGCGGCGGGCGGCGGGCGGCGGTCGCCGGCCGACCGGCGGCGGCGGCGGCGGGTCGCCGGCCGACGGCGGCGGCGGCGGCGGCCGACGGCGCGGCGGCGGCGATCGCCGGACGACGGCGGCGGCGGCGGCGGCGGCGGCGNTAACGAGGTTTTTCAATAAATTTCGGGTGATCGGTTCAGTCATACGGAAGTTTGCCGTGAGGGTAAATCGGAAAGCGCTCGCAGTAGGCGGTTTAAAAGCCCAGCGTTCCAGAGTTTGCGTCCCATTTGGAGGAAAAATTCCTGTAAATATGTCGTAGCTAGGGATCGCACCACGGATACTTGGAATAGCGATTAGTCGCTCTACCACTATACCATAATCCCGATGGTGCAGAGACACAGCTCAAGTGTCTTGATCGAGAGAAATGATGTCTTGATCGAGAGAAATGATAGGAAGACCTTGATTTCTGATTGCTTTCTACCCGTGCAAAGACACAGCTCAAGTGCAGTAACAGGGATCCATCGCTGGCCTTCCAACTGGACGATTCGATCTTATGTCTCCAGTGTCATACCCTCGGGCCGAGCAATCTCGATTGTGTGCAGGCAACCACTGAAGCGTTGGACGTTTTTTTAAAATATTAATAATAATTTTAAATTGTTGCGAATTGATCGACGATTTCGAATCGTCGAAGGGTAGTATAATTAAAGGTCTTCGTTTCAAAAATCATTGAACCGATGATTTGAATTTCAAATCACGTCTTCTTGACCTTGGATCCTTTAAAACATTTAAAGAGAAAACACGGGGAGATTTAGCGAATGCATATTTAAAAACCAAAACAAATTTAGAGAGAAAAACTTACAACGCGTGGACCATGTCTTCCACTAATACTTTTTTATGTCTTTAGATGGCCCAAGTATTGAGTGCATTTGGTACTGAGTGATATTTTATTAAATTAAAATGAGGGATTAATTTTCGGAGGATTCATTTTCCATGAGAAAAAACATCTTACCCATTTAGAATGTCACGGTATATTCTAATTTATCTATCTATAATTTATTATGGGTCGATGATAATTAAACAGCCATATCTTTTTTTTTTATCGCATTTACATGCTTGTCTTTAAATGGATACAATTGTTTCTGTCTAAAAGCCGAACCTTAATATAATAGCTAACTGCTGCAACTTGCTGTACTCGATAACAAATTCCATTGTGTTTAGTTGATATGAATTGACATAGCGATAGCATGCAAGTCAGGGTATCAAAAATTTAATAAATCGTACGCATTATATTGAAATATATGGAATGATATCGATATTATTATATATTAAAAATTTTAATATAATTTTATATCATATCGAATATTTCGATATCGATATGTGATTTAATATCGATATATCACATACATCATATAAATAATAAATTTTTAATATAAACAATATAAAATTTATACGATATCGAATTTAGAAAATTTTAATATATTAAAATTTTAAAATTTTAATATTTTGATATAATATGATACAATTTTTTTATATTAAATTTTTTAATAGATATATAAATTTAGAATTCAATATATCCTATCCATACAACCATCCCTGCTCAAATTAATCTCAGAAAAACACCTGCTCTGTAAAGTAAGTAAAGTGAAAGATTGACTGTTGTTCGGTAAGCAACGATGATCCGCGGATGGTGTCACGACCCCAAAGACATATGCTTCTTCGAAAATCGGACAGCATCTTCCTTGTAAGACGGACAATATGGAGGCAAATATACATACACTCTCACTCATATAGCTTAGTCACATGCGGCTAGCATTACAATAAATAGAAATAAACACAACCACGCAGTTCTTATATCAACAAAAGAAATAATGGGTGGCTCAGCCACCATATGCATAAAAGAAACCACAACTTAAAAAGAAACTCCACAACGAATAAGCTCGACCAATAAGACATGACTACAAATTTGTCAAGACCATACCAGAAAGTAAAATAAAATGCGGAGACAAAGAAACTACGGAGAACCAACTCTGAAACAACTCCAAATAAAATAACCCCGTGGAACTGAGGGACTGAGGGGTTGGCAACTGGATCATCTCCTGGCTCCAAGCAAAATATCTACCTGCTGCCTGAAATAAAAATGGGAGGTAGTGGTGGTGAGTCCGGGCGGACTCTGCGGGTATATGAGTAGACAATAAGCATGACATAATAAAGGATAACTAAGTAGAGAATCAATAGAGTACAGTCCATAAGAAATATAGAATCACCTAAACATGCATAATATATATAGAACAACATGTTATAAAAATCGAATAACAACTAAACAAGCGTAAAATAACGCAACAACAATAAAACCAAGATATAGATGCATGTCAACCAAGTGCAACAATCATAGCTCATATAAGTGCATCAAACACAAGCAAATGCATAAAAGAAATATGTATGCATATGATGCAATGACATGTGTCACCCCTGACGCCAGTCAAGCCGCCAACACATCTCATCTGTGTGACCGAGTGGGTAGGGCTATGACAACTGCACGCACTCCAACGAATACCACAAAGGTGTGGTTGAGTGGACAGGATGTTGGGGAGCCAACTACTCCAAAAACCTCGATACATAGGGGGAGCCACCAACAACTCTAATATCCCTCGAAAACAACGGTGAGGGTGAGCCACCAACAGCTCTAATATCCCTCGAAAACAACAATGAGGGTGTCACTGTTTGCCTACAGCTACAACATGTGTGGCATAACAGGACTGTTGCTCGCACTCTAACAACTACCACGTCAACAAGTGGTTGAGTGAATCGAGCAACTAAATGACTAACGACGGCTTAACCATATGGAAGCCCAATAGTCGTTAGTATGCAACGTGCAGATATGGTGCATGCTACGAGATGCACGAACAACTGGAAAAACAACGATGCAACCAAAATCCAACAAGTAAACGATGCATCAATACATCCAACCGGAAATCGAAAACCAACGATTATGCACCTACACTACTAAGTAGGGTATTTCTAATGCCAAATAAACTTATCTGTGTTTAATGGACTTCTAAGTACTCGCGTACAAACGGCACTTTGCAGAACAGAAAACCAACAAAGGACTGTACAGATTCGAATTTGGAATACTCGAAGATCAACGAAGAATAAGTATCAACGACGATGTTAAAATATCAAACAACAAAGAATAAGGTCAAACAACTTACTAGGCATAAAATAGTCATGCTTTAAGGTAAAAGAAACTACTCGAGTACAAAGGAGAAGCACCCGCCTTATAATTGTAGAAATTCGTAAATGCGAACTTTTTACGATCGACTGAACGAGTCCGAATCAAGGTCCTGTGTCTATGCGAACATTTGACTATTTATAAACATTATTAAAAATAGCTAGACTACATATAAACTAATAAGTATGTATATATGTAACAACTAATTAAATTAAAAGTCAAATGACCACCTCAACCAAAACTTACAGTAATCACCAATCCAATGAAGCCCACTGCACATCCCCAAAATAGTATAGCATTCCCAAAGTCAACAACTCCAATCAAGCTGCTACCTCACCATCACAAACTCATAATTCACAGTTAAAACCGAGTATAATGCTCCCCACACAAAACCCCTATAATTGATCAATTACACAATAAACAAGGGTGTTCGTGGTAAGCCCTAGCGTCAAAACCTCATCCAAACACCTAAATAAATTCGGTAATAGCCACAAAATTAAGGATCCCAAATCCATTTCAAGATCTACTCAACTATAGGATCCCTTACCTGAATCTGGCGTCGGCACCAGCTTAACCTAGGCACCACATACGTAGAAAATTCATGAAACTCATCCAACACAACTCACAACCAAGATGACTCACGGCAGGCATAAGGATCAAGGTAAAACCCAACTGCCATACTCAAATCAATCCAAAGAAATCCATCTCTACTGAACCAACGCATCAAATCAACAATTCACAACAAGCATTACTAAAATCTAAGCATTCATCTTTACCCTAATCCAACATACAACTCACCTGAGATGCGCCGGGTACCTCCACCTCCTTGCTTTGCCCTTGTCCAGTGTCGGCAACCCTCACAGTGAGCAAAAGTTTCCTGTGTCAGAACCGAGGTCGAGTTGGGGAATTAGGGCTCGACGGCGTCGACTCCGTGCACGCCGAAGAGGAGGAAAGGGAAGAAGAAAGTGCTACGGCAGATGGGGTCGAAGTTCGCCGGAAGAGTGGCGGCGTGAGGCGCGGCGGAGTGAGGCGCGGCGGCGAAGAACGGTTCGCGTCGTGCGGCGTCGGGGAGAAATGGCAACAAAAAGGGAATCTAGAGAAAAAAAAAGAAAACTGATTCGGTAGAGGGCTTTTAGGGTTTATAATTATTTTGCCTTTTTGCAAACAGACCCTTTAAGTTTTTGTATTCCCAACAAGGCCCCTAAATTTTAAATCAACCCCTAAAAATCAGTATTTAACAGATGGAGACAAATAAAACATGCGATTACGGTCTTCCTTCATTTGGTGACTTTAGTTTGGAATATTTTGAAACAGAAGAATTTATTAATATTTTTATTTAAATATTTTATATTGTGAGGGTGATGATAAATATATATTTTGATTTGATGTTAATATTACAAATAAAGACGGATATAATACATTTTGATCTGATCGAATATATTATAAATTGATCCCGGTTCAGCTTAATTACTGTAGCTTGGCCTGACAGCCTGGTGCCTAGTCAGAAGGAAAATGGTTAATGGGCTGGAGAGGCCCGTCGGATAGGCGTCGCTCAGATCAAGGCCCCTGATCAGACGCGTAGTGGCCCACGCTCCTCAGGATCGGTCTGACCGGGGCTCAGACGTTCATGCTCCAATACCTCTCTAGGTTTGGCTCTCCGCCGACGCGTGGCGGACCACGCTCCGGGGGTAAGCCCAAGCACGAGAGGGCGCTACTCGGTATATCATTACTCAGTGCCCTCGTCGGCAGCTTCATAACCAACCCACAGTCGGCCTCGTTACTCAGTTCCCCAGTCGGCACCTTCATCGAAGGCCCTCAGCCGGCCTTGCTACCCAGTGCCCCCCAGTCGGCACTCTCCCTTCAAGGGTCCTCAGTCAGCCCTAGTCTGTCTTAGCAGGCAGAATAACCACTCCCTGACATCAGATCACCCGAAGCAGTACGGGGTCGGCACAGGACTGGGGTCACTCTGGTCCTACCAACGGATATCTCGCTAGTGGCTTGATCTTCCTGCCATACCCTATCCCTCCGTACTACAACCACATATACTGGTGTCAGGCCGAGCGGCGCCAGATCGAAGACGCCAACCATTAAATTGACAGTGCCCCTTTCCTTAACACAGTATGCACTAATTTATCCTGCCACCTCTGGGCATGCATCACCTTGTCCTCGCTATATGACAACAGGTGGCAGGTGGGGCAGGAGCTATCAGCTTCCCCGACTATATAAGCCCCTTCACTCAGCATCTCTTAGGTACGCGCAATAGTGCATTATTTATTGTTCTATTGCTTTCCATTCGCTTGTCACCGTCGAGCACTGACTTGACCGTCGGAGTGCCTGGCCGGGGACTTTTTCTGACGGGTTCTAATGGTCTCTGTCTTGCAGGGCAGGAGCGAGCCAGCTCAGCGTATAGCCTCAGCGATGCCACGCTCCCCCGGAGGATCATCTCGCTCTTGGGACCGCCACCTCGCTTCGCGACAGGATCAAATTTGGCGCTAGAAGGAGGGACACCCAGCAGCCTGATTGATTGTTGTTTAAATAACTGCATGCTATATTGGAATGAAGACAGTGAATTGAATGAATGCAAAATCTGTAGCACCCGCGTTATAAGCATCGTACTCGTATACCAGGGAAGAAGAAGAAAAATATTGCATGGAAAGTCATGTATTATTTTCCGTTAACTGCTAGACTTCAACATTTATATGCATATGCCGCTACAGCAAGCTACATGGTGTGGCATCATGAGCATGAGCACGAAGCGGGTATTATGTGTCATCCCTGTGATTCTCCTCCATGGAAACATCTTGATACTGTATATCCTTCATTTGCAATGGAACCTCAGAATGTTAGATTAGGCCTTTCTGCAGATGGTTTTAAGCTATTTGGTCAGTCAGGACAGCAATATTCATCTTGACGAGTAATATTGACACCTTATAATTTACCTCCATGGATGTGCATGAAAGACGAATTTGTGTTCCTTACTGTACTGATTCTTGGTCCAACCAATCCTAAAGGTAAGATAGATGTTTTCCTTCATCCTCTAATTGCCGAGTTGAATGAATTATGGAATGTAGGCTCAATGACTTATGATGTTGCAAGTAAAACAAATTTTCGTTTGCAAGCTGCATTATTATGGACAATCAATGATTTTCCAGCATACTCAATGTTATCTGAATGGAGCACAGCTGGTAAATTAGCATTCCCACACTGCATGACAGATTCTGATGCATTTTCATTACCTTGTAGTGGGAAGGTATCTTGGTTTGATAATCATCGAAAATTTTTACCTGTCGACCACCCTTTCAGGTGAAACAAACAAAATTTCCTAAAAAAAGTTGTAGTCAGAAAATGTTCTCCAATTTATGCTTCAGGTAAAGAGATTATTGATCAAATAGACAGTTATGGATTCCTACCAGTATCTCAACCTAGTTTTGATGAGATAAATAAATACATTGTTAGGATGTACAAGTGTGGATGGAAGAAGAGGAGTATTTTTTGGGAGTTGTCTTATTGGAAGTATCTTTTAATTCGACATAACTTAGATGTCATGTATGTTGAGAAAAATTTCTTTGATAATATCTTTAACACTGTCATGAATGTGCCTGGAAAAACTAAAGACACGGCAAAATCATGTGAGGAATTAAAAGAACTAGTTAACAGACCAGAGTTGCATATGAATCAAACAACCAATAGATTTCCAAAGGCTATGAATCAAACAACCAATAGATTTCCAAAGGCTTGTTATACATTAGACAAAGATGGTAAAGAAATTTTATGTAATTGGTTAAGAGAAATAAAATTCCCTGATGGGTATGCCTCAAATATGGCTCGATGCGTGAATATGAATAAGCTGAAGATGTTTGGAATGAAGAGTCATGATTGTCATGTGTTCATGCAAAGACTAATTCCAGTAGTTTTTCACGACTTACTTCCACAGAATGTTTGGCAAGCACTTACAGAATTGAGTCTTTTTTTTAAAGATTTGACGGCAAGGTGTATTATGATGGATGATATGCTTCGACTAAAAATAGACATTCCTCTCATACTATGCAAGCTAGAGCGCATATTTCCACCCAATTTTTTTGATTCAATGGAACATTCACCAGTACATTTACCATATGAGGCAGAAATGGCTGGTCCAGTGTAGTATAATGGATGTATCCATTCGAACGTTTTTTGAGAAAATTAAAGAATAATGTTCGTAACAAAGCAAGAGTTGAGGGGTCAATATGTAATGCCTATCTGGTTGAAGAAGCATCTTCTTTCTGGTCTTGTTATTTTGCTGACAATGTGAAAACCAGACATCGTAAGTGTCCCAGAAATTCTGATGATGTTCAACCGAATGACCCATTATTGCTTTCTGTTTTTAACTTTTTCGGTAAGCCAATCGGTGCATCTGTTACTAGATGGTTAACTGAACAGGAATATGATGCTGCAAGAACATACATACTGTTAAACTGCGATGAGGTCAAACCATACATAAAGTAAGTTGACTTCTCTAATAATTCCGTTATCCTATATTAAATGTTTGCTTGATATACCAATTGACTTAAAAGTATTTCTCTATCACAGCTTATACGAACAACAACTATATATACAAAATCCATCACTGGGTGGAAGTGAGGTCGCTGAAAAGTTAGAGGCCAAATTTGCATTATGGTTTGAAATATATGTAAGTTGCAATATCATCAACAAATTTATATATTTATATCTATTCAGTTCGGTCTTAATTTATGTTATAATTTATGTAGGTGAAAGACCGCAGAATATCAAATGTACAAGATGATAGAATAATGAATCTTGCATCAGGACCACTCCGTAAAATAAAGGTCTACTCTGGATATTATGTTAATGGGCTCAGATTCCATGTGGCACAACGAGATTCACGGAGATTAACATATAATTCTGGAGTTTGTGTTAAAGGATATATCGACAATAATAACACAGAGTTTGATTATTATGGTAGACTTGAAAAAATCATAGAAATTGAATATCCTGCATTACCTATAAAATGGTGTGTGTTGTTTAAATGTTCATGGTATGATCCGACCCCATGAACAGGTACAAGAATACATCCAAACTATAAATTAGTGGAGGTTAATAAAAATAGAAAGTTCAACAAATTTGAAGCTTTTATTTTTGGAGTACAAGCGAGTCAGGTTTTTTTTTATCTTGAATACCCTACGAAAAGAAGGAGATCTAGTGAATGGTTGTCAGTTTGTCGAATGAAGCCTCGCTCGACTATAGAAATTCCGAACACCATCACTGTTCAAAATAATGATGCATTTCAGAATGACGAAGCAGAGAGACATTTAATTGATTCACAACTTCCATCCACGTCTGAATTATTTGTAGATGTTAATGTACCTTACGAGGATATAGATGATGAAGAGATGTCCAATAGTGAGGATCTTGTTGAACTATCAGTGTCTAGTGAGGAGGACATCGATGCTAATGATATATAAATAGTGTCATTATTGTTTATCAAGTAACTGATGTGTTGTTATATTTATTGTATTTTTATTACTCTGTTACTCACCGTTATTATGATGTGTTGTTATATATTATTTTGCAGACATATCTATTGCAGACCAGCAGCCAGTGATTCCCCGTGGCCATCGAGTTTTACACATTGTTGGAGATGTGTAAGTATTTATTGTTAGATATAATTATTATTCATATATTATTTTTATATCTTAAATTGATATTTTTATTTTTGGTTATGCAGTTTTACACCAGATGGTCATAGGGTTTCAAATTATATTACAAGCAAATTTAAAGAATGAGCTTGCAGATCTACAACATGGAGGCATGTAGATCAAGAAATGAAGACTTTTTATTATAATGAATTTGTTGTAAGTAAAATCAATATATCTTTGATTTTTATATTATATTTACCCATTACTATGTTAAATTTTGAATTTATAATTGCAGAAAAGATATACATGGGAGGAGGGCCAGGAGGATATTTTTAAATCAACATGCATGGAATAGTTATTGTGCCAAACTTTACAAAGACTACCTCTACTATATCAGAAAAAAGGGTGTAAAACCGACGTATGTTTCTGAGGAGATATGGGGTGCATGGACGGCCACCTGGGCTAAACAGAGGTGGAAAGAAAATGTCGATAATGCTCGTGCTAATAGAAACACCAAGCCAGGTGGCCCGAGTACCGGGACTGCTCAACATATGTCTGGTTCCAAATCCATGGTAGAGCATGCTCTTGATTTGGTGAGTTTAATTTAATGATGGCACGAAATATAATTATCATTTATTATCATACTTGTATGATGTTTGCCTAATATATATTTGTATAAAGTAATGAGAACTAGCTCGACCGCCCACCAGTATGGAGGTCTTTGTGAGGACATGATAGATACCATTTTTGTTGATTATTTTAATTGCTAAAATTCATGTTTGACCCATGTTTTACTTGCTTAATTGTGATTTTACCCTAGGTTTTAGGATTTCCTTTTATTTTGGACTTAATTGCAAATTTACACATATTTGGATTAATTGGCCACTAATTTTCTGATATATTTTTGTAGGCATGAAAGGATCCTGGACCTAGGACATACTGGGTCAAACTTGAGTCGGAAGTGAACCCGGATCGAGTTATCAAGTTTCGGATTAATCTGGGCCGTCCGATTCAAAAGCGGCTAGATCTGAGCCATCCGGGACTATCTGAAGCAATCCGAGCTAGGGTTAGGGTTGATCAAGCACTCTGATCAAGATCTGAAGATTTCATTCCAATCAGAGCTAAATCAACCGTTGGATCAAGCTTGGAGGGCTCTAGATCGTCCATTCAAAGATTAGGTTGATCTGGACCATCCGTTGCACATCTGGAGGATCCGAGCTACCACGAGGCAGATCCTGACCCCAGATCATCACCATCAAAATTTGAATCAAATCAGAGCAAGATCAGCCGTTGGATTGATGTGGAGAAATCTAGACCGTCCAATGCTTAAGTATTTAATCAAACTCCCGCAGCAGCTTCTCCTCGTCGCGTCTTCGCCGCAGTTTTCGTTTCTTCATTTTGTTCTTCAACTGTTCTTCATATTTTCTTCAATCCGAGACGCGACCACCTCAATTTCTTCACTAGATCATGTTCTAGATCATTAGGAAGACTCATCCGTGAAGTTTCCAACCTCAATTTGCTCAAGAAACAGGGCTGTTGAGAGGTTTCCGCAGCTCTGCCATTTGATGACTTCGGATTGGCTGTGCTCCACTTCCATCCATCTGAGCTATCTAGAGGGGTTCCCTAGATTGCTTGGAGCATCCCCAACTCACCATCGCACGCAGACGCAGTTAAATCCAAGAAATTGAAGGGAAATTTCAGATTTGAGCAAGTTGAGCTGAATTCTAGCGCAGATTGAGTTTTCTCACTGATTTGTTGAGCTTGCGGGTTCGAGGCTCACTCTTGCGTGACGAACAAGGAGTACTTGAGCTAGAGAGAGATTGAGGATTAGTTTACTTGGTTAATTCTCATTGTTTGTAGCTGTAATTTCATTTCTGCACTTGGTTTCGGTTCTATTTTGTATCAGGATACTTAGATTTGGTTTTCTGAATTGTTTAGCTTAATTAGGTTTCTAATCTTCAAGTTAAGTAATTTAGGAGCGTGTTTAGTGAACAATAGCTTCTAGTTTCAGTTTACTTTGGTTTATTTTGCTTGCGTGCCATTTCATTGTTGCGTATCATCCATATTCTGAAATTCCAGCTTGGTTTCTGATTTTTACAGTTTAATTTCAATTCGATTCTTGTTTAGCTTATTCCCTGCAATTGAAGACAACCTTTAGTGTGTTAATTCATTAGATTCGAATTTGTTTCTCATTCAGCTTCGTTTCTGAATTTTCAGCTCGGTTGTTTTGCGTTTCAACTCATATTCCTACAATTAGGCAGTTTCATTTTGCAGTTTTTTTTCAGCTTTCAGTTTCAGAAATTGCATCGTGTGAATTATAGTTCTAGGAATCTTATGTGGACATTAGCTTGGTGCAATCAGATTTAGTTGTTTTGTTGGGTTTATGCATCCAATTAGTTTCTGAATTGCTGCACACCAACTCTGAATTTCTGCACATCAGTTTTCTAAAATTCAGCCTCATATCCTGCATCGAATCCCAACTGCATCCATGGTTTGATCCTGCAGAAATATAAATCATATTGGAACTGATCCATCTGATATCTGAACATCAGTTTTAGTGCATCAATGAGTGGTTACTGGACTTATGTATTTGCATCCGAAATTTGTCAATTCCAATTCTGAACTCTTAGCTGAGTTTCTGCATCTGCACTCCATTTCTGCAATGGATTGTTTCTGAATTGTGCATTCGAATGGTTTGCTTCATATTCAATTGCTTAATATCAGTGGTTACACATTAGTTGTAGTGCTGCTCTGCTTGTATCAAGTAATGATTCAAAACTGAAATTATTTGCAGTTTCGGCACATAGCTTTCCCTTCCTGCATATCAAGGTTGTTTAATTTCTGGAGGTTGTGTCAAGTTCTGAGTTTCCACTTTCGGTTGCTTGTGAAGTTTGCATTCTATTTTTTTGTTTCCCTCCAATTGCTGCACAATCAATTGCTACCCATCAACTTATAGAGCTGAATTTAGTTAAGCTTTTGGCACAAAGGTTGCTCCATTGCGTATCAAGTTGGCACCATTTATGGAATCTGTTTTAAGTGAAGATTCAGCTAGTGATTCATGGTTTTGAGCTTTAATTCCTGTAATTGAACAACCCTTTTAGTGAGCTATTGCATTCGACTTCAGCTTGTTTCACAGCCAGCTCATTTCTTTAACTTTAAGCTTCATGCCGAATATAAGTTTTAGCTGCTGCATTTCTTGTATCAAAAGAAGTTTTGACATCGATTGATGTCAAGTTAAGTGGGATTTTTAGTGCATTGTCATTTCTATTTGAAACCAAATCTAATTCGCATTTGAAACCCAAAATTCACAAACGACACACAAATACAAGCACGAATCAAACAACCTCAACTAGTCCCGAGGAAAAATACGACCTGTGGCCCCTTTACTACGTTTTCATATTTTGATTGCAAAAAGGGTTTCCAGCATTCATTTATAAATTCTAAATTTGAGACCCACATTCGTGACAGTCATTTTGGGTCCATCAAATTTTTGGCGCCGTTGCCGGGGAAGCAACTAGTTGATTTGTTTGATTTTTGCTTGTATACTTTTGGACATATCATTGTGTTCTATTTTCTTGTGCTTTATTTTTGTATACGGTTGCTGCCATTTTTCTTTCTTGTTTTGTGACAGGGCTGCAAGATCAAAATATGGTCACCAGAGTTCTGTAAAGAGATAAAAGAGGCATTGGTGGAGTTGAAATGTAGGTGTAAGGAGTTGGAATACCAACAAAAACATAAAGCGCAGTCATCTACTTACCAGCGGTCGATTCAGCCTACATTCCAGCCACCTCAGCCACAATTTCAGCCTTTCCAGCAATTTCAGCAGCCACCACAGCAAGATTTCCAGCAGCCCTACTCAAATTTCCAACAAATTCAGAATGGGCAGCCCCAATTTTCAGTTTTTGAGCAACCAAATCAGTTTTGTCAGCCTCAAATTCAGCAACTACAACAATTCCAGCCACTACAACAATTCCAACAATTTCAGCAAGAATTTCAACATTTTAACCAAAATTTCAAGCAGCCTTTTGCAAGTTTTCAGCATGGAAATAATCAATTTCAACCTCAATTCCAGCCATATCAACAAGGGCAACAAGATTGTCAATCGTTTCAAACATTTCCACCTCAAAACCAACTATTTTTCCAGCCCTCACAGCCCATGAATCAGAATTTCCAGCAATAAAACCAGAATTTTCAGCCCACTCAATTTGAGTTTTCACCACCACAATGTCAACCTCAGATCCAAGAATTCCAAGGCTACAATTTTCAGCAATCTCCACCAACTTGTGAACCAAATTTTCAGCAGTTTAATCAGCCTTTTCAACCATTTGATCAACCCCCACAGTCTCCATTTCAGACTTCACAGCCTACTTACAGTTTTGAGCAGCCTTATGCTACCTTTCAAGTCCAACAAGAATTCCATACTAACCAAGGAGGCTTTGAGAATCCTGATTGGAGTGAGGCTCAACAACAAAGGATGATGGAGATGTTGCAACAAGTTCAACAACAACAGCAAAATTTTCAACAACAACAAGTTCAACAACAACGCCTTGCAAAATTGGTAGATCAATGGAATCAGATAAAAGCCCAAGAATCAGGACAATTATTTTCTCAAGCTACTTTTAATTCTGAGAGCCCCGGAGTTGATTTTATATCAGTTCAAGGTGACCCTAGTGAATGGCCAAGTCCTTCTTCAAGTGATCTTGCAAAATTAGTAGAAGAAGAAGAAGTAATCATCAAATATAGGGCACCTACAGCATACATCCCTCCGGAGATTCCTATTCAAAATCCATTTCCAAATTTTTCAGCTCCAGAAGAAGAAACTGAAGCTTCACAGGACCATTCTCATCTTTTATTTGGTAATGATAGTATTAGTGATGGTCTTAATTTTTCTGATATTGTTGTTGCAGATATTACTGAGGAAACATACACGGGAGATGATTCCACAGGTGTAGGGGATTGCACTAAGCCCCAGGGACCACCACAATTTACTGGTACATTAGAAGATTCAGAAGATGAACCAGAAAGTGTAGGGACTTGCATGGTGGAAGCAAGCACCCAAGGATCACCTATTCCAGTTGAGTATCCACCAGAGCCTGAAGCTGAAGAGGAGCATGTACTTGATCCGGAGGAAGCCATGGATACATCTACTCTTGTAGAACCTCCAGGTATTCTCCAGCACGCTCAGGTAAGTATTTCTCCTCTTTGTTCAGAAAAATTCAAAAAGGTACCTAGTGCTGACTTTATTGGTTATGATGAATTTATTGATATACCTTGTGTAGAAATTGTTTGTGCAAATCCAATAGAGGTACCAAAAATTGATTTCCTTGGTCATGATGCATTACCTGATACATCTCTTGTAGATATGGATTGCGAAATAATTTTAGAGGCACCTATAATTGATGTTGTTTGTTATGATGAATTACTTGATACATCTTTTGTAGATATGGATAGTGAAACATTTTTAGAAGTGCCTGAAATTGATGTTATTTATTTTGATGAATCTCTTGCTATATCTTATGCTGAGGTTGAATGTGAAAAACTTATGGAGATATCTGATATTGATTTTGTTGGCTGTGACACATTGCTTGATACACCCTGGATGGAAAATAATTGTGAAATTTCTATTGATGTGCCAGAAATTGATTTCTTTATTTGTGATGAGTATCTGGATGCAAATTTTGTAGGAAATAATTGTGAAAATTTTATTGAGGCACCAAGAATTGATTTAATTGGATATGATGCAATTTTGGATACATTTCATGCAGAGACTGAATTTATATCATTTCTTTCTGACCCTGAACGCTTGAGAGAGGTATTACATTGTTTTGCAGGGTCCAGAAGACTTCAGGAGTGGGTGCTCCAACTGAACAGACTCCAGCCTCCTGGAAGGACTTCTGAAAGGCATCAAGAAGGAGGAGAAGATCTTACTTTAATCCATAGCCCTCCATTCCTTCAATGGATCTTGAACCTAAATCGCCTGCGGCCACCTGAACATTTTGCTGCAAAGTTTAAGTGTGGGGGAGTCCTAGCTCTCTCAGCCACCCAGACTCCTCCACTACCACGATGGAGGCTGCTTCTTGATAGACTCCGTCCACCAGAATAAAGGGGAGTTTGATTCTTCTTGTATTTTCTTTTATTGCATGTTTCAATTTTTATGCTTTCTAGAAGTAAAATTTTCTTTTAAATTGAGTCCTTATCAATAAATGCATGTTAGTTCTCTTAGAAGTTTGTTTCTTACCTGAGTGGAAATAAATGTATCCCTCTAGGTTAACTTATTGTCATTTTAGAGTCTTTTGAAAATAAATTAAATTTGGTTGTTAAGACTTAAGGTTTGAGCTAATGGATGAATTCTTGGATGCTTGAGTACTACTTGCTTTAGATTCTTAATTGAGGACTTGGGATGAATTATTTTTACCTAGTGAGAATTAGCCTTACTTTTGTGATACACATATGTCATTGTGCTCTAGAACTTGCTTAGGTTCTTTCAAAATCATATTTCAATGATTGGATCACATCTATAGAGGCTAATCACTTTGTTTACATTTTCATATCAATTTTGGCAAAAATCATGTTCATTCCATTTTTCTTTACTTATTTCCTATTCTTATCCTCACTTTTCTTTGGACTTGTTGTTCGAGATGTTTTCTTAATGCTATTTTGCCCGAGACGGACAAAGATTTAAGTGTGGGGGAGTGACTAGTGTTTTGGAAAGATTTGGTATCAAAGAGGCAATTTATGTCGAAGAAAAAAAAATTTTGAGTTGAGTTTGGTATCAAGATCAAGCAAGAAGAAGTAGTAAAGGAAGACAACAATTGAAGCATCTAGATTCTTGCTCATCATTTGAAGATCCAAGTGGCAATGAAAAAAAATCTGCAAGTCCAAGTTCAAAATGGCACGCAAATGAAAACCTTATGTGCCAAAGTGAAGAGAAAAATTTTTCTTTGTGAAGCTATTTTTGGTCAGCAATGTTTTGGACCGCAGCTGAGCCTTGCTTGGGAAATCAAGTGCAATCTACTACAATCTGAATCGCAGCTGAATATCATCTGAATTGCAGCTGAATAAATCAAGTTGTCAATGTGAATCCGGTGAACAAAAGCTGAAAAGAAGATGGAAAAAATTCTGCACTGCTTGTAATCTGCCGAAATTGACTTGTAGCTGCTGAAACAATACAAACTGCATTGCAAGGGCAGCTGTTCTGCAACTAAAATCAGAAGCCAGCAGCTGACTTGAAGGACAAATCTCTGCATTCGAGCTGAAGAAGAAAAAAATCTGCAAAGAATGAAATGGCACACAATAGCACAATTCATTGCAAAAGAAAAAAATTGCTATGGAGCTTGACTCGACCACTTTGCTAAGGAAGAATTGCAGCTGACTAATCTGATTCAATGCAGAAATCAGTGCCAAAACAGAGAATTTTTGTGCAGCTGGAACAAATCTGAGTTTAAAGTGCAGAAATTTTCATACTAGCAGTTTAGTCACAAGTTTTGTATCAAGTCAAAACTGAATTCGGTTTTTCTTTTTACAATGCATTACTGAATTATTAACAGAAGTTTGCAGAATGTTTTCCCTGAAGTCAACTTCTTGGTGAGCAGTTTTCAAGTAAAGGCAAATGGATGAGATCAAAGAGAAAAAAAAATGGCAGTGATCAACTCAACTACTTAGCCATTTTCAAGTGGACAATTCAAATTCTCCACTATCATTTGATGCAAATACTCTTGATGCTAAGTGCTTGAAGAAATCAGAGATTTGAAATGGATGCAATGGAGCTGAATTTGAAGCTGAAACAGAAAAAAAAAGAGAGAAAAAACAACAAAGAGTCAAAATGGTATACAAGGGAGTTAAGCACCATTGAATTCAGTGGAATTCTTCTCATCCAAATCCAAGCCTTGCTCAAATACATTCTGAACCTTACTAGAGAGAAAGAAAGAAATAAAAAATCTGAGAAAAGAGTGAAAGAAGCAAGGTTGGCACAAAATTGGCAAACTTGGCACATTGAGATCAACTAGGTTTTTCTTCATCCAAATCAAAGGAATTATTCAAATTTGACTTCACCACACTTTTTGATATCACTAGAGGACTGAAAGATGGGGCAAAGCACATTGGAAACATCCTTGAGCATTCAAGTCTCCCATTTTATCAATTTTTCCATTTTCTTGGCTTTTACTCCATTTCTTACCATTTTCCATGTTTTCATTTGTTTTTATAGTTATTGATCCTAATCATGATTAATGGTGGAGATTAGATAATAAGCAAGCCTATGGTAGTGCAAGAAGCATATGTGTTTGAGTGAGCTCCACTTCCATCATCAAGTTAGAACTTAAGGAGAGAGCCACTAAAATTTCCTTGAAAGGCTATGAGTTAAATTCATCTCAATAACTCATGATGGATGAAAAGGCTAAGTTATTGATTTAAGGACAAGATATTAATCCATAGAGCTTAGATTTATGAGAATTGACAACCCCAGGTAATTTCTTTTCATTTGTTTCTAATTATGCTTAAGAAAATCTAGGGGATACATACTTACTGGTTTCGCGAGACGCTCAAGGTTAAGTGTGGGGGAGTTGATAGATACCATTTTTGTTGATTATTTTAATTGCTAAAATCCATGTTTGACCCATGTTTTACTTGCTTAATTGTGATTTTACCCTAGGTTTTAGGATTTCCTTTTATTTTGGACTTAATTGCAAATTTACACATATTTGGATTAATTGGCCACTAATTTTCTGATATATTTTTGTAGGTATGAAAGGATCTTGGACCTAGGGCATACTGGGTCAAACATGAGTCGGAAGTGGACCCGGATCGAGTTATCAAGTTTCAGATTAATCTGGGCCGTCCGATTCAAAAGCGGCTAAATCTGAGCCATTCGGGACCATCTGAAGCAATCCGAGCTAGGGTTAGGGTTGATCAAGCACTCTGATCAAGATCTGAAAATTTCATTCCAATCAGAGCTAAATCAACCGTTGGATCAAGCTTGGAGGGCTCTAGATCGTCCATTCAAAGATTAGGTTGATCTGGACTATCCGTTGTACATCTGGAGGATCCGAGCTACCACGAGGCAGATCCTGACCCCAGATCATCACCATCAAAATTTGGATCAAATCAGAGCAAGATCAGCCGTTGGATTGATGTGGAGAAATCTGGACCGTCCAATGCTTAAGTATTTAATCAAACTCCCGTAGCAGCTTCTCCTCGTCGCGTCTTCACCGCAGTTTTCGTTTCTTCGTTTTGTTCTTCAACTGTTCTTCAGATTTTCTTCAATCCGAGGCGCGGCCACCTCAATTTCTTCACTAGATCATGTTCTAGATCATTAGGAAGACTCATCCGTGAAGTTTCCAGCCTCAATTTGCTCAAGAAATAGGGCTGTTGAGATGTTTCCGCAGCTCTGCCATTTGATGACTTCGGATCGGCTGTGCTCCACTTCCATCAATCTGAGCTATCTAGAGGGGTTCCCTAGATTGCTTGGAGCATCCCCAACTCACCATCGCACGCGGACGTAGTTAAATCCAAGAAATTGAAGGGAAATTTCAGATTTGAGCAAGTTGAGCTGAATTCTAGCGCAGATTGAGTTTTCTCACTGATTTGTTGAGCTTGCGGGTTCGAGGCTCACTCTTGCGTGACGAACAAGGAGTACTTGAGCTAGGGAGAGATTGAGGATTAGTTTACTTAGTTAATTCTCATTGTTTGTAGCTGTAATTTCATTTCTGCACTTGGTTTCGGTTCTGTTTTGTATCAGGATACTTAGATTTGGTTTTCTGAATTGTTTAGCTTAATTAGGTTTTTAATCTTCAAGTTAAGTAATTTAGGAGCGTGTTTAGTGAACAATAGCTTCTAGTTTCAGTTTACTTTGGTTTATTTTGCTTGTGTGCCATTTCATTGTTGCGTATCAGCCATATTCTGAAATTCCAGCTTGGTTTCTGATTTTTACAGTTTAATTTCAATTCGATTCTTGTTTAGCTTATTCCCTGCAATTGAAGACAACCTTTAGTGTGTTAATTCATTAGATTCGAATTTGTTTCTCATTCAGCTTCGTTTCTAAATTTTCAGCTCAGTTGTTTTGCGTTTCAACTCATATTCCTACAATTAGGCAGTTTCATTTTGCAGTTTTTTTTTCAGCCTTCAGTTTCAGAAATTGCATCGTGTGAATTATAGTTCTAGGAATCTTATGTGGACATTAGCTTAGTGCAATCAGATTTAGTTGTTTTGTTGGGTTTATGCATCTAATTAGTTTCTGAATTGCTGCACACCAACTCTGAATTTCTGCACATCAGTTTTCTAAAATTCAGCCTCATATCCTGCATCGAATCCCAGCTGCATCCATGGTTTGATCCTGCAGAAATATAAATCATATTGGAACTGATCCATCTGATATCTGCACATTAGTTTTAGTGCATCAATGAGTGGTTACTGGACTTATGTATTTGCATCCGAAATCTGTCAATTCCAATTCTGAACTCTTAGCTGAGTTTCTGCATCTGCACTCCATTTCTGCAATGGATTGTTTCTGAATTGTGCATTCGAATGGTTTGCTTCATATTCAATTGCTTAATATCAGTGGTTACACATTAGTTGTAGTGCTGCTCTGCTTGTATCAAGTAATGATTCAAAACTGAAATTATTTGCAGTTTCGGCACATAGCTTTCCCTTCCTGCATATCAAGGTTGTTTAATTTCTGGAGGTTGTGTCAAGTTCTGAGTTTCCACTTTCGGTTGCTTGTGAAATTTGCATTCTATTTTTTTGTTTCCCTCCAATTGCTACACAATCAATTGCTACCCATCAACTTATAGAGCTGAATTTAGTTAAGCTTTTGGCACAAAGGTTGCTCCATTGCGTATCAAGTTGGCACCATTTATGGAATCTGTTTTAAGTGAAGATTCAGCTAGTGATTCATGGTTTTGAGCTTTAATTCCTGTAATTGAACAACCCTTTTAGTGAGCTATTGCATTCGACTTCAGCTTGTTTCACAGCCAGCTCATTTCTTTAACTTTAAGTTTCATGCCGAATATGAGTTTTAGCTGCTGCATTTCTTGTATCAAAAGAAGTTTTGGCATCGATTGATGTCATGTTAAGTGGGATTTTTAGTGCATTGTCATTTCTATTTGAAACCAAATCTAATTCGCATTTGAAACCCAAAATTCACAAACGACACACAAATACAAGCACGAATCAAACAACCTCAACTAGTCCCGAGGAAAAATACGACCTGTGACCCCTTTACTACGTTTTCATATTTTGATTGCAAAAAGGGTTTTCAGCATTCATTTATAAATTCTAAATTTGAGACTCACATTCGTGACAGTCATTTTGGGTCCATCAGGACACACAAGAAAAAAGATGACACATTCGTAAATTCTCGTTCTGCGGCCATCCATGTAAGAACATTACTTAGTGTTTATTGTAGTTACATTTTAGTATGATTCATCGAATTACTTATTAATCATGTTCTATTTTACAATATAAGCGGAAATGACCGAGAGAGTCGCTCAGGCATCTCAGCATGCAATAGAGGTGGGAGAGTCTCAATCTCTATCTACCGAGGCACTTAATGACATATATTATGATGATGTCGGTAGATGGACAAAGAACTCTACCATCTACGACCTTGGCTCTCAGGCCAGAGTTGCATTTGATGATCGCTTGAGGGCTCCGAGAGGTCAATCCAGTTACCGTTCATCTTATTCCAGTGAGATGCATAGAATATTAGAAGAAAATCGAGATCTACGCAGTCAAGTTCAATCAGTGCGAGGAGAGATGACGGAATGGATGACCGCTGAGAATGAGAGGAGGGCCGCTGATGAAGTGGCGAGGGCAGTTTAAGCAGCAAGGAGAGATGAGGAGCATCAGCAACTTATTGCACAAAATAGAGATCTCATGAGTCGTATGAGATTCCTCCTAGATGGCTTGCCTCATTCGCCATCACAGGACGCCCCAGGGCCCTTTCATCCGCCGGCTGATTAAGTTTTTTTGAGGTATGTTCAATTATATATTAATTTTTTAATTTATGATTAATCTATCGCTCGATGTGTGTTCTTTTTTTATATTAAACTTTGTAAAATATATTTATTCTGTTTATATAATCTACTAATATGTTGATTTAATTTTTATTTCAAGGATTCTCTGTGATTCAAGTATATTTTTTCTTGTAAAAAATATTTGAATTAGACACATGTTGTTATTTTGTTTATATATTCTACTAATATATTGATTTAATTTTTATTTCTGCGATCCACTCTGATTCAGGTATGTTTTTACTTATAAAAAAAAAGAATTAGACACATGTTGCTTGATAATTGAAGGATTGCTGGTTATGAGTGCTTAAATAAGATAATCTTTTTGGCATGACACTACTAAAATAAGCTGAACTCCATGGAATGATTGTGTGCTAATTTAAGGCAAATGGTCTGGTATTATATTGTTGGTGTTTTACCATGTTCATTTGTTATTTTAATTACCTTAAATATTACCATAACTTTGAGATTGTCAATTACTTGCCAACAGATATAGCTCTTTAATTTTCTTGGGTTTATCCTTGTTTTGGCATTGCTTTATCATGCATGTTTATCTATGGATGTTGTTTTTATGTGTATCATAACCCTTTGCTAAATAATATCACCTGCTACCGTTTCAATCAAACACCACCTCTGCCACCATGTTTCTTCTATGTTTCTTCTATGTATCATCTATGTTAAATGTTTCTTCTATATTTCTTTGTCTATATGTCAATTACTTGCCACCATGTATTGAGTAGATTTTGTTTCTTATGGCATGGTCATAAGAAATGGATTATTGAAATTTTTTGGGAAGCTGTGCACGACCAAGAGGACGAAGGAAAAAATTATTGAAGGTAAAAAATGGTTGATATTTAGATGATGTCACTATTTAGATGATGTAGATTACTGGAATTTCTTTGTCTATTCACTACCAGATGATTATTTAATTAATAATGTGAATATAAAATGTTGATATTGTCAATGTGATGATTTATATTGTGAAATGGTTGATATTCGTGAATGTGATGATTGATATTGTGAAAATGGTTGATTTATGATGATTGAAATTTGATATTTGTTAATATAATGATGTATATATGATTATTACACAAATATAACTTGAATCTGTGATTTTTTTTTAGTTTCCGACGGAATTTAAATTCCGTCGAAAAATATTGAAATGTTTCCGACAGAAATCAGAAATTACCCGTCGGAAATTTCCGACGGGAACACTGTTTCCGTCGGAAGTCTATTCCGACGGAAATCAAATTCCGTCAGTAAAATTTCCGACGGTACAAAAATTCCGTCGGTAATGAATTACCGACGGATTTCACTCCGATGGAGGAAATTCCATCGGTAAATGCCTTTACCGACGGAATTCCGTCGGTAAATTCCGTCGAAAATACTATTCTTTATTGTAGTTATAGTTAGTGTTCTCCATAGCAAGTAGTGACAGAGGAGAGCCGATATCGCCAAAAATTTATCATAATATACAATGTAATTTTTTAATTAAACTTTGGTGCTCCATAATTTCACTCGTCACTTATATTAATTGAAGTGCGAGAGAGATTTTTTCATTGTCATCTAGCACTGGGAAATGGAGGCGCCGAGAGCTCAGCTACCGTTCGTCGTCCTTCCTCTACTCCTCTTGTAAGGGAGAGTTACAGCTCAAGCTAACACTACCACAGGCCCAAGCGAAGGTAAGTGTAGTTCCAAAACCTCTTCGTTTTGCCCTTTGCCAAGGTAGAACCAAACCTTTTCTATGGTTTTCTAAAGCATTTTAAAGTCTTCATTAGTAGTATCTGAAGAAAACATTAATTTATGGTTTCAAGGGTGCTCCAATCATTGTTGGAATTCGTTGCCTTTTGAGTTTGAGGCAGGGAGACAAAGCCGCAAGAACGCTTCTTCTCTTGCGGTGCCATATTTTCGATAAAAAAAAGAGCAAATAAATAAACAAATAAAATGCATGAAAGAATAGAGTGTCTTTGAAAGTTCTATAGCACAAGGTTTATGTGATAATTATAATCAAATGAGGTCCTGAAATATGATTTCTTTAATTTGGTACTGAGATGACAGTTTTTAGTATGTTGAACTTGATTGACATTTGACCTTTCAATAGTGTTAATTTGATTTTGTGCACTAATTTAGTTGAACTAGGAGTGGAGGAAAAAAAAATGAAAATTCGATATAACGAATCATATTGATATTATCAGTATACTAAAAATTTTAGTATGGTATTATACTGTACTAAATTTTTTGATATTGATATGAGATTTAGTATTGGTATATTGCATAAACCATACCAATATTGAAATTTTAATATAAACGGTATATCATACTGAAAATTTGATATAATATCAAAATTTTGATATAATAAAATATCGGTATGAATTTTTTGTATCTAATTTTTCGGTATAATATATGATGGTTCCTTTACTCTTCTTATTCTAATATTAACACGCTCTACTTCACCACAATTTAGAATTAATTTTGAAAGCACAAGAAATGTCTATTTCAGACCTATTTCAACAAATAACTTTAATAGTTCAATCACTCCTAAGTTTACAACTCTCTAAAACTTAGAACAATGATTATATTTTGATTAAATCCTCAACTATAACTCAATCTTATAAAATTCAGCATAAAATTATTCCTTTTCCCCTACCATATCGAATTTTTCGATATAGGTATGAGATTTATTATTTTTCGATATATCGAAACACTCGATTAATTCTTTTATAAATTATTTATTGTTGCTGAATTTTGAAAATCAATACTACTATGGTGTTGAATTCGAAATCCATCACCACAGTAGTGCTTGATTTGGTGCTCGTTTTTGAAAACCAACACCTCTTTGATGTTGATTTTTGAAATCAAATGTCACTGTAATCAATGATAAATATATATATTTTTATTTTATAATTTTGGCATATTGAAAATACCGTACAATTTTGATATGAATGGTATAGAAATTAACCATAGCGACAATTCGGTTTATTAAAAAAAGACAAACTATATTAGTTGAACTATTTGAAGCAAGCAACATGTGAATCCTCCACTCTTATTACTGGAGGTTCCAAGGCAACTCCATTCGAGGTACAATTCCTTCAAGTTTTGCCAACCTAATTCAAATGACCGATTGTGCGTGTTCATCTTGTGGTTCCAGTAGAACTACATGATTTTTTGTTAAACTATTAGCTACACTAATAAGGGATAAAATCTATGAGGATTTTCAAAGCATATATCTTCTGTCATCTTAAGAAAATTCTAAATTTTGATAGTGTAGGAAAATAGGTGATATTGTGAATGGGAGCTCTTCATTATACTTCATTGATAATGTGGCATCTCTAAGCACCTTATAAGATCCTGAACAACTTTAAGCGTTACAATTGATCTTCACTTTTCTATCTTGTGTTATCGTGCATTAATTTCTCTCTTATAGGGTACTAAGGAACAATAAGATTTCTGATACAATTCCATTGAGCTTTCAGCGGTACAATAGACTAATATTGTTATAAGATTCTTGAGCCATGTTGGTATTAATAATATATGGAATTAGCCAATTTCAGTATTTTAGACTATCTATTTACATGTAATGTATTTATATTTCTCTAATATTTTCTACAGAGGATCTAAACTTTAACAACATAACTGCTAAGTTCCTCAGTCACTCTTCAATCTAAGTTCACTTGCTTTACTGCGAGGAAAAGGTTCATTATCACTACAAAATTTATAATCAAGATGTCAATTAGATTAAATGTATCAACTTACTTATTAAATATTTCCTTTATCAAATTTTTTGGCAACAATTGCCTCTTGGGTCCTTACCTCTGCAAAAGAATATTGCACTAATGAACATGTATCATACCTCTATGTGTTTTTTTTTCAAATCAACTTATTTCCTTTTTTTGAACTATTGATTGGAGTTCCATTCATTTACATGATTGTGTTAAAGTATTCCACTTTGTTTCTTTGCATAGATTTAGTTATGAATAGGGGGGTGGTGCACCATGTCATACTGAAAATTTTGATATTTAAAAAGTATATCGAATCCTTATCAAAATTTAGATATACCGAAACTTCAGCATACCGAATTTTTTGTATAGTTAAATTCTATACCATTCATATCAAACTTGTTTAGTATTTTGGTATTTTCAATATACCAAAATTATAAAAGAAAAAGATATTTTATTATTAATCGCATTAATGAAGCTGGATTTCAAAAATCAACACCACAGTTGTTGGTTTTTGACATCTAGCGTGGTGTTGGATTCCTAAATTCAACACCACAATGGAACTAGATTTCAAAATTTTGTATCATTATATAATTTATAAAAGATTTATTAGGTATATCAAAAAATAATAAATCTTATATCGATATATCAATTTTGAAAATTTTGGTATGATATAATACGGTACCGAATTTTTTGGTGTATCAAGGTTTTCGGTATGAGCGTTATACATCGATATGGTATATACAGTATATCGAAACTTTTGATATTTTCCCCACCTCTAGTTATCAAGAAACTTTCCATCTTGGATCAACCAAGGAAAATTTTGATATGTTCCCCACCTCTAGTTATCAAGAAACTTTCCATCTTGGATCAACCAAGGAAGCGTACAATTGTATGTTTAAAGATTGTGCAAACTTTTGTACACTATAACTTGTGTGAAACTTATCTAACATACGTCTAATATATAGGTTTAGATTTTATAACCATAACAATGTCCATTCTGATTGATAATTGATGAGCTTTAAACACCATTTTCCTTCCATTTTGCCTAAAGCTTGTTGTTATTTTTCTTCTATCTAAGAATTTGGTGGCAAACAATTTTTTGATAATAATTCCAACAGTAGCTTGTTCTATATTTCCCTAATCTACATAAAAGAACTTTATTCCATTTTATAATTTTCTTGCTGAGAGATTTTTTTCTGCCATATTTCCATATTTCTAATTTTAGTGATGAGCATCCTGTCATTATTTGTTGTTCAACAACTCGCACTCAGGGTTGAGCTGCCTTCAACATAGTGTTCCATGCCATCATGGTTCTCTGATGATCTATGAGAAATTATCCTGTCATAGTATTCCAAAAAAATTGATAAGACATTTCCATATATCACTTAACCATAATCTTTTATTTCATATTGATCTTTTGTGATGGAGTGTAGTGGCAATAGAGTAATAACATATTTTGATAACACTATGTATGAGATTGATAATGCAAGTCTTGCAACTGTATCATACGATATGTGGCTGATACAATCAAATGGGTTATTAGCAGTGTTGCGTACTTTATTGACTCATCCACTCTTGCTTATGTGATGATCAGCTAATCTCAATTTTTGAGAACTCTAGGTACATAAAATTGTTTCAAACTACAAGGTTATCTCCGTCTTCACTGAGATAATATAGTCTTAGTCTTCAAAATGGAAATAATACTGTTAAGCTCCAATTTGAAGAGACTGTGTTCCCTAATTAGGCTACTTTCCAATGCTTGGGTAGAAGGGTCATATTCATATTCAGAATGAGAGTCATGATTCTTGGTCATAATTATATTCCGAATGAGAGTCATGATTCTTGGTCATAATTATATTCCGAATGAGAGTCATGATTCTTACTTCAATAATAAGACTTCCTCTATACATGAGGCAAAAAACATTTAAGCGGTGTAGAAGAGAATTAAATTATTACTCCCCTCGGTTGTCTATTCTGATATAGGATAATCTAAATAAGGGCAAAAAAATTATAGAAAATTTCGATATATTATACATAGCGTACCGAAATTATCAAATTATTTTGAAATTTTAGTGTATCAAAAATTTAAGTACGGCATAATACCATACCAAAAATTTTGGTACGGTGTCGGTATGCAATTTAATAGTATGGTATTCGATATACTGTACATATATCAGAATTTAAGTTAAACGGTATATAATTTATATCATATTGAAAATCGATATACGAAGTTTCGGTATACCGAAATTTCAATCAGTATGATTTTTTTTATATACCAAAGTTTTCTCTATGTTATACGGTATGAGGTTTTAGTACTGATATACCGTACCGAATTAGCTCTAGATATAAAAGTGAGATATTTTGATATAAAAAGTAGGCTGGTGGCAGATCCAATGTAGTTGTATCAAGATCAAAGTTGCAGTGGCAGATTATTTTATCCAAATTCAGTGCTTTTGCTCTGGCAGAGGTATTTGTTGTTTACTAACACAAGGATACTACGCCCTATTGATTTTAGCTATAAATGTATCTCCTAGTAGTACTTAGTAACTTGCATAATTTGACTAGTTTTTTTTTTTGGCAACTCTTACATGTTAGTGTACTAAGCAAGTTGCACTTCTCGTATATCAAATAGACCGTGCTTGTTTGATTGTGGGTATTTCGGTTGCAGTTGTTATTCTAGGATTGCTGACTCTATATGTAATTATTTTCATGAGACAAAGAAAATAAAGGTTTAATGAAGAAGCAAGTAACAAATTGAGGCAGGGGAATTTATGTTTTGAAAGACAATAACCTTTAACTTGGATTGAATCACCGGGCGCATAACCTATCAAATCTAAATTCATTATTTACAATTGATTACTAGGTGTATCCCGTAACAATCCAGTCGCTTGAGGTCAAAAAATATATTTTAAAACCTTTTCCAAACAAATTTTGTCATTGTATTAAGGTTATTTTCAACTTTTGTATAGTTAGATTTTTGAGACAATTTAAACTTTTGTTTAGTTGATGGTAAGACATTATTTTTGGAGCACGTACCCTTCAGGTTCCAAATTTGATATTAAATTGACGATTTAGGTACGAAACTTTTGAAAATTTTTTTATAATCTCAAAGTTGGGCGTTTATCTTTTTTTTAGTCACAAATTTAAAAAATAACAATTTTAATACCATGTAATAGGAGATGTCTCAAGTCTTTTCTAAAAAAAATTATGATTGAACACTATAATTCAATTGAGAAGGTGAACCCTAAGAGTTTTCGATTTTTAATTTTTTTTAGCTTGAATACTATAACTCAATTGGGAAGGTAAACTCTAAACTAAAATAAAAATAAGATGTTAATTTTAGAACTAAAAAAGTTTTTTTTAAAGTTTGGTATCCAAAATATCAAAAAAAAGAAAAGTTTGGTACCTAAAATATCTTTTCTCCCTTAGTTTTTTATTTTCAATTCAATTTTATTCGGTTAAAGCTAAAGAATTTTGAATTTTGTTTTATCTTCTTCAAAAATTATTATAGGAAAATGAGTTTTAGGATAATTATTATTTTATCTGGCAATCCATTGGACGGTAATCGTGATTAACAAATATATTTCAATTGAGAAAACCGAGAACTATAATCGTAGAGTTTAGAATGTGATGATTGAGAATTTATAAAGATAAATTTCAGAAATGCCTTGATCGAGGGAAATGATAGGAAGACCTTGATTTCTGATTGATTTCTACCCGTGCAAAGACACAGCTCAAGTGCAGTAACAGGGATCCATTGCTGGCCTTCTAACTGGACGATTCGATCTTATGTCTCCAGTGTCATGCCCTCGGGCCGAGCAATCTCGATTGTGTGCAGGCAACCACTGAAGCGTTGGACGTTTTTGTACAAAAGTTTCTTTTTTTTTTTACAAGATCGTGGCGAAACATGAGAATAGAACAGAACTTCTATTGGATAATGCCGTGATGAAGTTCTGCTCTCCTCCGTTCTCATTGATGGCTTTGTTGTGACGTTTTCTATAGTTAATTCCACAACGCGTAGTAGTTTAATGGAGATCATGATTTTTTTTCCAAATTTATTTTGCTTATATATATATAATCTCCTCTTTCCTTTATGCCTGAAATTTTTATTTAGGCCGCCGGCCGTTACTTACAATGCCGCTAAGCAATCTGTTCTCAATTTCTCAGATCACACCTACAAGTAAACTTAGGCTAGGATCTAACCGGACTTGACAAAGGTGGTCAATGGTTTGGATACCCGATCAGGTTGTCAGGCTATAATCATAATCACCAGTTGCAGTTTGAACTGTAGATTCGATAATTTTTTATTATTTTAAAATATATTATAATATTTAAATTTTTTTTTGTTATTAAAAGCTAATTTTTAAATAGATTCGTAATGGTTCAACAATATTTTTAATTGTTTTAAAATATATTATAATATTTAAATTGTATTGTTGGTGTCAATTAATCCATTCTATCTTTCTATTTAAATTCATTTTTAAACAAATTTGTTTTTAATTCTTTAATGTGAGCCTATCCTATGTATCTATTTAAATTAATTTTTTAACCTATTTTTCATTAAATTCTTAGATATTGAATTATTTTACTTTTGTATTAAAGTTAATTTGCAATATATTTATCTTTAATTATTTAGTGTGGAATTATTCTATCTTTAATTTATTAAATTTATTAATATTATTTAATTCTCCTAATTATTCAATGTTTTATTTTATTCATTTAATATTAAATTTATAAAATAACAATAACTTTTTAATAAAAATTATTTAACTTGAACAATAAATTTTATAAAAATATAATTTATTTAATAATAAAATTGTATATATATATAATAAGTTGTTATTAAACATAAAAAAATTAATTAATTGATATAATTCATGTGGGGCACATACTCTTTAGGTCTCAAACTTGATATTAAATATACAATTTTGATACCAAATATTTTAAAATACTTTATATTTTCAAAGTTGGATGTTTATCTTTTTTTTAATTCTAAATTTTAAAAGTAATAATTTTAATACGATGTAATGGATGGCGCATCAAGTCTTTTTTAAAAAAAAATGTAATTGAATATTATAATCTAATTGGGTAGATGAATCTTAGAGGTTTTAGATTTTTATTTTTTTATCAATTTAAACACTATAATTCAATTGAGAAGGTGAGTTTTTTTTATTTGTAATGGATGGCTCATTTTTGTGATACATATATATATATAGATTATTAGGATTCATATATAATTGAGTCAACGGAACGACTTGGATCAATGATGATTTTTATATATTTATAATTTTTAAATATTTTTTAAAAAATATTAATAATAATTTTAAATTGTTGCGAATTGATCGACGATTTTGAATCGTCGAAGGGTAATATAATTAAAGATCTTCGTTTCAAAAATCATTGAACCGATGATTTGAATTTCAAATCACGTCTTCTTCACCTTGGATCCTTTAAAACATTTAAAGAGAAAACACGGGGAGCTTTAGCGAATGCATATTTATGCATATTTTAAAACCTAAACAAATTTAGAGAGAAAAACTTAAGGTGTGTTTGGTTTGTATTTTCTAGTCTGTTTTTTATTTTCTATAGAAAATATAATTTTCTAAAAAACATGTTTGGTTTGCATTTTCTAGTTTTGTTTTTCAGAAAAAAAAATATAGCATTTTCTAGAAAACTAGAAAATGAAATAATATTATTTTCTAAAAAATGAGAAAATGTGATTTTCTGGTAAATGAAAATGGAAAATGGAACAAACCAAATGCCCCCTTAGAACGCGTGGACCATGTCTTCTACTAACTGCGACGGATCTAGGATTATAAGTTAGAGGGACCAACGTAAATAATTATTATAATAATAATCAAGAAAATAATTATTATAATAATATCTTCTCTAATCTTTCAAAGATAATGCATATTGAGTTAAAATTTGAAAAATAAAAAAATATTTTTTAAAAATTTAATCATCCAAGGGATTTGAATCTTAGATGTATGCTAAAATAAAAATTTGACTTACCATTAAACCCACTACAAATATAAACTTATAAAGAAATCAAATTATATATATACTAAGAAAATAAAAATTACTATACTAAAAAAATAAAAAAAATTTATATAAAAATAATATTATTAAAATTTGGAGGGGATCATGGCCCTCCCGGATCCCCATGTAAATCCGGCCCGGTCTACTAATACTTTTTTGTGTCTTTAGATGGCCCAAGTACTGAGTGCAGTTGGTACTGAGTGATAATTTAGTAAATTAAAATGTGGGATTAATTTTCGTAGGATTCATTTTCCATGAGAAAAAACATCTTATCCATTTAGAATGTCACGGTATATTCTAATTTATCTATCTATAATTTATTATGGGTCGATGATAATTAAACAGCCATATCTTTTTTTTATCGCATGCATTTACATGCATGTCTTTAAATGGATACAATTGTTTCTGTCTAAAATCCGAACCTTAATATAATAGCTAACTGCTGCAACTTGCTGTACTCGATAACAAATTCCATTGTGTTTAGTTGATATGAATTGACATAGCGATAGCATGCAAGTTAGGGGTATCAAAAATTTAATAAATGATATCGATATCGAATATATGGAATGATATCAATATTATTATATATTAAAAATTTTAATATAATATTATATCATATCGAATATTTTGATATCGATATGTGATTTAATATCAATATATCACATACACCATATAAATAATAAATTTTTAATATAAACATTATAAAATTTATACCATATCAAATTTAGAAAATTTTAATATATCAAAATTTTAATATTTTAATATTTTGATATAATATGATACAATTTTTTTATATTAAACTTTTTAATAGATATATAAATTTATAATTAAATATATCCTATCCATACAACCATCCCTGCTCAAATTAATCTCAGAAAAACTCCTGCTCCGCAAATTAAGTAAAGTGAAAGACTTACTGTTGTTCAGTAAGCAACGTCGATCCGTGGATGGAGACAAATAAAACGTGCGATTACGGTCTTCCTTCATTTGGTGACTTCGTTTGGAATATTTTGAAACATAAGAATTTATTAATATTTTTATTTAAATATTTTATATTGTGAGGGTGATGATAAATATATATATATATATTGATTTGATGTTAATTTTACAAATAAAGACGGATATAATACATTTTGATCTGACCGAATATATTATAAATAAAGCCTGATATATTATAATGATCACGATAGTTCGATCATTACATTTATCGATTGATTTTAATTGAATGGTCAAATTAACAATCTTTTATAAATATCCACATTCTGTAAAGACAGTTTGTGAGTTCATGTTAGTCAAATATATGTTTGCATTGTCAAGTTCCACGTAATTTGGTGTACGTTTTTTACTAAAGTTGATCGAATTGACTACTACAAGACCCACAACTCAAGTTGAAACTAAATTAGGAGCACACCACACCTAATACGAATATTATCATCTTCTTATTCTTATTCTTATTATTATTTTTTAAAAATCCTGGCAAATCCAGTATGTCCATCCTTCCCACGTGCTAGCCACAGCATCCGGATTAGTAACCCCCGTAATTTATCTCCTCCGTGTTGATCCTGGGACGGATTGGCGATGGCGCTGGGGACGAGCGATTCACCTTTTACCACCTAAATTAGGAGCACACCTCTGCCTTATCAGCCTCGGATTCGATAAACAATATCGGATCTGATTTTTTTTCCCCTTGTTGTGTTCGGCTCAACACAGCTTGAAGTATTTTTTAAAAGGCATGAGCTCAGGTGAACCATGATTATTGTGTTGGAATTTTGATTTCATCGAGCTAGACAAATAATTACTTGTCACTTATGAGAATTATGAAGTATTCTCAAAACGGACAGTTGATTAGTGCATTAACTATTGCCATCATAAGATCTTAGAGTCAAATTTTAATGGTCAAGTTCCTATCTTCTCTCATGTACTCGTCACTACTCAAGTTAATAATCATCTATAATTTATCTCCCTTCAGATAATCTGAAGACAGACTATAAATGGGACACCTAATACGAACATTATCATCTTATTATTATTATTATTATTATTATTATTATTATTATTATTATTATTATCAAGATAAGAATTATGAACTGATCTCGGCCCAACTCACGGGCGGCTCGCCGGCTAGCCAGGCGCCACGTGAGGGCCAGAAAGAGATGGGGTTCCTCGGGGCCCCCAGTGAATCATAGGGTCCGAGTAAGCGAGCAAGCCGATAGAGGCTGGCCCGGCCCAACCTACTCAGGGACATCTAGAAGTTTTTGACCCAGGGAATCCTCGAACCCCCCCCCCCCCCCCCCCCCCCCCCCCCCCCCGCCGCCCGACCCTGGGTCGGGTCAGGCAAACCAATCCCGAGCGCCCCCTTAACCCGCCGCGCCCCCTCTAAGCCGCCCGCCCCCTAGGTTGGGTCAGGCAAACCAATCCCGAGCGCCCCTTAACCCGCGGCGCGCCCTCCAAGCTGCCCGACCCTAGGTCGAGTCGGGCAAACTAATCCCGAGCACCCCCTAACCCGCGGCGCGCCCTCCAACTCGGCCACTCGGTCGCTTCTGATCAGGCAAACAGTCCCTTCTTCTAGAGCCAAATTTGATCCTGTCACGAAGCGAGGTGGATTCCCAAGAGCATGCGGTCTCCCGAAGGTCGCGAGCTGTTTGATGCTGGCTTCGATCTGCAAGAAAAAGACTGTTAGCAAACCCGCCGGGAAAAGTCCCCGGCAAGGCACTCCGACGGTCAAGTCAGTCCCCCGGTCGTAGAAAAGCGAAAGCAATGGAACAGTAGCGAGATCACTATTGTGCGTACCTGGGCGACGATGAACGAGAGGCTTATATAGCCGGGGGAGCCGACAGCTTCTGCCCCGCCTACCACTCCATGCCGTAAGCGAGCGCAGGGCAGGGTGTGGCCAGTATTGGCAGGGTGAGGTGATGCATGTCCAAATAAGGCAAGGGGCATTGCCGACTCATTAATGTGCATCGTCAGGCACCGCTTGGCCTGACAAGAACACAAGTGGTCGTGGTACGGGGTGGCAGGGGATCAAGGTATCAGTGGGATTTCCGCGATTTGGGTCTGAATGGTACCAGGTCTACACCAACCCCGTACTTCGTCTTCTAGTCTTCTGTCAGGGAAGGGGTCATGGTTAAAGGAAAGGCGGATCCCGAGGCAGGCTCCCGACCAAACGCCCGCGTGATATCGACCTTTGTAGATAACATCCCCGAGTGGCGTAGGGTACGCCCCGAGTGAGAAGGGGGAGGCGGAAATGTAACCGCTCCCCCGGCTCCCGAGTCACCCGCCCGAGCGGCCGAGTTCGGGGGCACTCGGGGTTGGCACGTTCGTCCCGACTCGGGATCGGGCGGCCGGGGGATTCGAGAATTCCCCTGGCCTCGGACTTCTGGCTGTCTTTGAGCAGGTGGGATTGGGCCAGACTCTATCGGCTTACTCGCTTACGCGGGTCCCATTATTCACTGGACCCCAGGAATCCATCTTGTTCCTGCCCTGACGTGGCGCCAAGTTGACCGACCGAGGAAAAAAAAAAAAAAAAAACCAAAGACCTTGCGCAATGTTAAAAATTTTCATGATTGACCTTCAGTAACATCGATCCTGTGCTCCCAACTGAACGACTTGATCTTGTGTCTCTTGCGAAACAGCGGCATGCCCTTGGGCCGAGCAATCTCGATTGTGTGCAGGCAATCACTGAGGCACGGCCGCACGGGATGATATTATGCAAAAAAAAAAAAAAAAATTGTTCGAGATTCTTCAGAAACATGAGAATGGAACAACAGAACTTCTATTGGACAATGCCTCGAGCCCTTGATGAAGTTCTGTGAAGAAGATTCCTCTGACGTTTTCCTCCTGAGAAATTCTACAGCCATAATGCAGAACCCCAGCTTGAAGTCTGCAGAACTTCATCCGAAATTTTAACAGTTTGATGGCACTATCACGTATATGGTGACTTCAGTAACATTGATCTTTGCTCGCCCTCCAACTGAACGATTCGATCTTGTGTCTCTTGCGAAACAGCGTCAGGCAATCACTGATGTGCGGGACGATATTATGCGAGCAAAAAAAATTTGTTCGAGATTGTGGCGAAATATGAGAATGGAACAGAACTTCTATTGGATAATGCCTTGAGCCCTTGATGAAGTTCTGTGAAGAAGATTCGTCGGACGTTTTCCTCCGGAGAAATTCTAATGCAGAACTCCAGTTTGAAGTCTGCATTTGGAGAGTATGAAGTTGGATATCAGCTGGTGGCTTTGTTTGGGCGATTTCAATACTTACTGTTCTCCGTAATAATTTCACAACTTGTAGTAGTCTGATGGAGATCGTGATTTTTTTTTTTAAATTTCAGACTTACTTTGCTCGCCGGCCGTGAATTACTATGCCGCTAAGCATTCAGCTCCCGACTTTCGGTTTCCCACCTACAAGTCTTCTTGACTTTGGATCAATGAATGAAACATTAAAGGGAAAACGCGGAGGAAAAGTTAGAATGCGTGAGCCTTTGTCTTTACCAAATGCATACAACTGATTTTAAAAAGTTAACAAAAGAGAAAAACCGGTAACGCGTGGACCATGTCTTCCACTAATACCTTAGCTTCTTTAAGTGGATACAGTTCGTTTCCAGCTTAACCCTGAACCTTAATATAATCGCTGACGGCTGCAACTTAGTCGGCTCACTGACAAATTCTATGTGTGTTTAATTAATAAGAACCAACATCCCACGCAAGTTAATCTAACAAAATTTGTCTCGTAATAGATGATGGATATATGATATTTTTTATGAAATAGTCCAGAATCGAAGTCTTACGTGAATTTATGACCTACCACTCACACGTAATTCATTATATCTGTATTTATATTTTTTTCATACCGTGAGACCACCGACTCTAGAGGACTGTGAGGCAACAGATCTATTTTAGGAAAAACTCCTCTGCAAATTAAGTGACGTGAAAGCCTCACAGATCGTTACTTAACGCGATCCATTTGCAACGCTTCTTCCTTCATTTAGTGACTTTCTCCGTTAAGCTTTCGAGTCCCACCACTATAAATACACTTACTTAGTTCCTTAACGAAAAATCACAGCTCCTGCAGCCTTCATGGCGTGTGCATCCTCTGCCTTGACGGTCCCCTCCTCGACTCCTTGCCTCTTCCGCTTCCGGGCAAAGAGATTTGCGGTCTGCGCTCGGAAGAACCACGATGAAGGAAAGAGAAGCGACGGAAGTCATCATTACGGCGGAAGGCTTGTCGATGAGAACATGGTGACGCTGCGGAGGAGGATTCACGAGAGGAGGATCGAGGAGAATTTTAGCGACGGCGTTAACGAGGCGCCGACGGATTGGATGGAGTGGGAGCGCCGGTACTACAAGAGATATGGATCGGACGTGTCGGAGGTAGTGGGGATGGTGCAGGTGCTGTTGATGAACGCGCGGCCCGGAGTGGGACTGGCGGCCGTCGCGGTGGCTGGGCTGAGCTTGCCAGCGGCGATGACTTTGTTACTGCTGAGTTTGTTGGCGATGCATTGATTGCGTAGCGACTATAATCGGAAATTAAGTCTTCGTTAACCTCAAGATTGTAATCGCTTATCATTTGATTCGTTAAGTATGGTGTGGCTTGTCTTTCTTATCACTTAAATCACCTTTGCCATACCAACTTAATTATATTAAATAGAAGTGCATGACAAAAGGATCAAGAAGAT
This sequence comes from Boesenbergia rotunda, assembly GCA_024364735.1. Lineage (NCBI taxonomy): Eukaryota > Viridiplantae > Streptophyta > Magnoliopsida > Zingiberales > Zingiberaceae > Boesenbergia > Boesenbergia rotunda. The sequence continues at coordinate 296,225 of JAGFNQ010000095.1, read as the reverse complement.
GATTAATATTATTAATAAAAAAGAAACTTTTGATTCCTTTAATGAGAATGGTTAAATACATATGTCAGGTATTCTTTTATTATTTATATTTCGGCAATTTCTCATTGGGCGCGCTTACACTTTGGAATTGTCTAAAAGATGCATTTCTTTTCGGTTTTAAACCTTCTAGAAAGTTGATTTTTTTCTTTTTTTTTTTAAATTAAATTAAAATCTCCTCTATTCTTTTTAATTTGTATAAATTCAACAATTATTTTAACCTTGATTTTTAAAAATAAATACTACAATTTGACATAATAATACCATTATAATATTGATGTTAGAGTTTAAAAAATAGGATCGCAACTTAAACATTAATCGATTAATTTTACGATGTCGTTGATTTAAAAAAAAATACAAAAGAATGATATATTTGAATACTGAAATGCCTTAAAAATTCATGAAAATTATAATGAATTCAATAAGAGTTTTCAAAGTTTATTCACGAGAATAATTGAAATTGAGAGAGTTTCATGAAAGACAAATTATATTAGGAGGCGCTTGGTATATATTTGGCAAAGAGAATGATAATGAGTTTGATTAAGGTTTATGAGTTTAATGATAACCTATAGGGGTTGAGTTATAAAATCAAGGGTATCATATCCATATTTTGATTTCGATTCTCGTATACTAAGCATCATAAATAAGAATGAAATAGATTTCATTCACATTCTCGCATTCTAAACCCGCTTACCAAGCGCCCCTTAAGGTTGTGTTTGATTATGGATAATATAATTGAGTTTATAATATAATTGAGTCTGTAATGTAATCCATATTATATATTGTTGATTTTGTAATCCAGAATATAACATTTTTGTTAATTTTTATAATGTAGATTATATTATATTACAGTTTTAAAATTGTGTCAAATAAAATAATAAATCTTATAATATAATCCTAATTATATTACAAAATTGATTATTCCTTATCCTTATCAAACGTAGGCTTACCTCCCTGTAATTCCATCAATCAACAGTCAAGTTATTGAATAAGATTTTAACCAAAGCTTCTTTGGCTCGTTAAACTACGGCAAGATCTATTATTGTCTCTTCCACTTCCATTTTTTATATCTTCTATTGTGGTATTTTCATTTCCCTCTTTCATGGGTTCGCTAATCGCTAATAGTGTAATCAGTTTCTATGTCGGATCGCTCTTTGGTAAGTCGCTGGAACGCAAAAGTGGAGGCGCAGATGGAGAACAGCAGCAGCAGTGCAGTGACAAAGATGGTGTGGCAACCGTCACCTTGAATCTCAAGTTTCTCGACTGCCATCTCTGCTCCGCCCTCTCAGGCCGCCCATCATCCAGGTCCCTCTAACTTTCTGGTCTCGACCAACCAATGTTCATTGTTCCAGAAGGAATCGACGACGCAGTCAGTCATCAGAGTTCAGCCCACGTAGATATTGATGATAGGGGAGGAACTCTGCGCCCTGCGAGATCAACATGAGCATTAGGGAAACACGCCGGAGGTTGTCCAGCGGAGTCCACTCCGACGCTCAAGTCAGTGCCTCGATGGAGAAGAGTAGAAGGTAGAAAAATGCACGAATAGTAGAGAATGCATAACCCCCTTACCGGAGGGATTAGAATACCTTTTATATCTGCGGCGGTTGCCTTGGTGCGTCCCATGATCTATGTCATGTTCCCTTGATTATCGGTTAATGGATCACCTAGGAAATGGTCACCCCGATTCCTTAATCTGGGTCGTTGCGATGATTAAGGTCTTGATGACCGCTGATCATGGGTAGTAATTACTCTGTAATAATGGATGATGATGACCCGCCAATCCGAGAAAATGGACCTCTACTTGAGTGTTCCTTGGGCCCCACTACCCCGAAGTGATCTCGAGGTTATTTGGCCCGGGGGTCCCGGGCGTCCGTCCCTTCGAGGGGCTCTCGGGGACTTACCCCCGGGGTGAGCTCGAGAGTGTGTCTTCCTGAAGCTATCTTCGAGGTTATACCTACTCGAGTTGGTCTCTGGGTCCCCTCTCCTGAAAGGGTCTCGGGTGTCACAATAAGGGAGTCGTTCCGGCTTGGTGGATTTTGCCATACAGCTTCTTTAGCCCCCATGTCCGCCACGGGGCATCCAGCCCCATCACAAGTCCCTTCCTTCAAGTCTGATTGAAGGAAGTATGTCTGACTGATTAGACCGGTAATGTGATGAAGAAGTTGTGCTCAGGTGGCCTCTCCATCTTTTATTACTTCGCTGGCGGCATTCAGGGCCCGAGGAAGCAGCCCATGCAACCTGGGACTCCAGGTGGGTGTTTGAATATGTCCCGCATTCCCGCAAATTTTTTGGCGACGCTCTGACGGCTATCCCCGACCCTTTATAGGTGCGTGGGGTCTTGTGATGGCGACACGGTCGCCTAGCGAATGTGGCCTCGCCATGTGCCTCCTCCCTCCTTGTGCAGCGATCTCTCGCCGATACACACCGCGGGCCATACGAAGCGACGACAGTAAGGGCTAGCAGCTCCTCAGCACCGTTGACGTGCTACTCACTCATTGCTTATAGATGTGCAGCTCCTCCCTATAAAAGCGGGTGCAACGGCACTCTTCCGCTTCCTTTCTCTAGCTACCTTCAAGTATCCTCCTCCTGCTATTCGTCTTGCCGCTGTGCCCCTTTTACGAGGGTAAGTCTCCGTCTGCTTTCTCTTCTCCTCAATCCCCATGGGTCCGGTGGAGAAGAAAAAGAAAACCCGAGACGATGGTGAGGGCTCCTTGGGGGAACTAGGATATCGTACAGAGTGGACGATAACATCACTTCTAGGGTTAGGTTGGAATCCCTCCAGGGAGATGAGAGTTTCGACCTTAGGCCAACCACCTATAGAAACCCCTAAGGGTTTTTTTCACTTTCTTCTTGGGGCAGGTAGAACTAGGGCTTCACTTCCCTATCCCCCCTTTTACATGAGTGTTGCTAAATACTTTGGTATCCCGCTCCAACAAATGGCTCCGAATGTCTTTGCCCAGATGAGCGAAGCTTTTATCCTCTTCAAACTTTTTGATATTCCTCTGACCCCCCTCCCGATTCTTCCATTTTTTCTTTGTTTCGATTGGGTCCCGAGGGGCATTTGGCTTTACTGCCCGTTCTGGTCATAGGTTTCTGGGGGGGTCCCTTCAGTCCCATCCACTGGACGGAGAGCCTGCCACCTATCCCAGACCTCGGCGACTTCTAGCAGGACGCGGGATATTAGAGGGCTAGGGGTATCCTGGCAGGGATGGAGTTCCACGACCTTCAACTGCTGCAATGCGATGAACTCCTTTATCGGTCCGAGCTTAGTCCGAAAGTCACAAGTCTTAGCTCCAGTCTTCGTAAGTTACTTTTTGTCTTGTACGTTTCCTGGTTAATGCTAAGTGATGCCCTTTTGTCTCTATCTTGTAGACGACGCCATGTTTTCTCGAGTTATGAACCAGATCCTAAAGTGCAGGCCAACGAACAAGCGATAGTTCCCGCTTCAGCTTCTTCCACCCCTATGGGCGCTTCCGTTGAGGGCTGCGAGGAAATGGCTGAACCCTCAAGAGGTCGGGAAACCCTAGAGGCTTCCCAGGATCTTAGAGCATCAGAACTGCCGAAGAGTCCTGCGTGAAGGATCGTTTATGGTGTGCTAGAGGGGGGGGGGGTGAATAGCTATTGTCGACTCTTCTCTACAAGATTGTTAGTTCGTAAGCGGAAACACAAACAAAATAAAACTAACAATAAAGAAACAATGCTAACAAACAAGGTTTTACTTGGTATCCACCCCGGCCGGATGACTAATCCAAGAATCCGTCAGTGGATCACTCCCCGGATAACCTCCGGCTAGTCCTTGTCGCTCCTTGTAGGTGGAGAAACCTCGCCACAGCACCTTGACACGATCTGGACTTGATAGACTACTAACAAGCCTTAACCAAGCTTGTTTCGTCAAGAAACTTAGCCACCACGAAGTCCTCTTTAAATAGGACTCGGGGCTGATTTCTCGCTATCAGTCGACTGCCCCTAGCGCAGTCGACTGGTGCCAGCCAAATTCGACCGTTGACAACCCCAACGTTCGAATTCTGCCAACTCACCAGCCGCTACCAGTCGACTGCCAAAATGGCAGTCGACTGGCCCAGGGTCCAGAACCTACTGTGAGTTTCTGTTTGCGCTGACAGTCGAGTGTTATAACACTAGTCGACTGCCCAGCCTCTACAAACACTCTTCCTCACTCTCTTTACCCTCGTCGACATGTGCCTTCAAGCATTCTCCCTTGGTTTGCTCCTTGAAGTCCTCTTCCACCGGATATCGTCCCTCGGATGCGCACGCAAGTCCTCGACCTGTCTCCATGTCACCCTTCATGTGTGCCCTTTGAAGTCCACTTCTCAGCTTGCCCTTGGAGTCATCTTCCCTCGGCTCTTGTCCCTTGCCTTAGCTGACTCTTCACCAGCAGCCTTGACTATTGCCTTCGCGCCCTCTTCATCTTCGGCCCTCGTCCCTCGGATGCACACAAGTCTCTAACTTGTCTCCATGCCATCCTTCACTTACGCCTCGAAGTCCGCGCCCCTCGGCTCATCATCCCTGCTATATCAGGTCCCTCGGGTGCACACAAGCCTCCAGCTTATCTCCATGCAACCCTTCACCATACCGAAGCCATCCAGCCAAATCAATATGTGTAAACCTGTACAACCTGCACACTTACATACCCATATTAGTACACAAGGGAAAACCTAACTTAAATCCTTTGCCCAAACATCAAAATACAAGGTCACTCTGGACCTTAGATTGCCTCAACACTGCGGGGGGTTCCACTGCCTCTCCCGCCAAGGCGTCAGAGGGAGAAGTTTCACCATCAGAGACCCAAGCTACCAAGAAAAAATGACGGAAACGGCTAGCCCACAAGGTTCACCCCCTGAAGAGGTTGAAGAAGGGCCTACCCTCAGAGTTTCTACGCTCCATTGCTGACGAGGATGTAGCTCCCTGGTCCTCGAGGGTTTGGGAAGAGCCTTCCTCTCCTGCCACGGCGGCCACCGCTCCCCTAGCCCACGACTCGGTCCTCCCGACCGACCTTCCTGTTGCTTCCCGCGGTAAGGAGGTGTCAAAGGACGTGCTCAGATCCCACCGGAAGGTCCCTATGGCGAAGAAGACGGTGACAAAGGGCTCCCAATCCATCCGGATAAAGGGAGTCCCCTCAGATGGTCAGCAGTTGGCTTCTAGCTCAGAGGAGGACGCCCCGACCCGAGAGATGTCCCTAGCTAGTCAGGGCCCCCTGCTGAGGAAATTCCTTCTCCTCCCGTTAGGCTGGGGCAGTTAGCTAGATCATCTCGATATCTGGGCATGTTACATCAGTCTCTACTAATGATGATTATACTTGAGTTCTTCCTCTCTATTTTGTTGCCGTGCCTTAACTATCTTTGTTCCGCATCGTAGGTTGCCTCTAATTGTGTGGCTATGAGCCGCCTGTCGTGCTCCGGGGGAGTCACTGAAGACCTTCTCCAGCGAGTGGTGGCAGCAGAGGCGGAGGCTGGTGGGGCCCGCGAGGCTGGCCTCCTACAGTTGGAGGTCAGTCGAGTGCTCCTGGTGAAGATCGAGCATTATCTTAGTACCTTGTTGGATTTTGAGGATACTCTACACGGTTACAGACTCCGAGAATGCCTCGGGTCCGAGAACAACCAAGCCCTTACTTAGGACTTGTAGAAACTATCCCAGGAGCGGGAGCAACTCTAGACTCAGACGAGGGAGCTGTCTGATTAGGTCAAACTCCTGGAATCTTCAAGGAAAGCCCTAGAGGATCAGAATGAGGAACGAGAGCGCCTACTAACTCAAAAAGAATACGACTTATAGCTATCGACCTCTTATGCTGCCGACCTCTAGGAGAATGTTACCCAAGCCCAGGCCCAAGCTTCCGCTGCTACCCAAAAGCTCCAAGAAATGTTGGGGGCTCGGTTTAGCTGGCTAGGGTTGATGAAATTGGCTTTGGTTAAAGGTCAATTAGTAGTTTAAGCTCTCAGAGGTCTTGTGTGAGTTGTGGTGAGGTTTCTCCACCCACAAGGAGCTACGCAAGCTAGCCGGAGATCTTTCGGGGACTAATCCACCGACAGATAGGGATCATCCACCTTATGGATAATCGTGGAGTAGGAGTATCATCTCCGAACCATGTAAAGGTTTGATGTTAGCGGTTTGATTTCCTTTTTTTAGTTTAGTTTATTTGTATTCCGTTGTGCACTAACAAAGTGTAGGAAGAACCGCGATTAAAGTGGGTGAACGACTATTCACCCCCTCTAGTCGTACGCATCGATCCCCGACAATTACCTTATCGTTAGCCTTTGATCATGATTGTTACTCCTTAATCCAATATTTTGGTCGAAGCTTTTTCGCTTGCTTGTCTCTTGGGACTTCAAATGGTTCCTCGATGACTATCATTATGTCCTAATCCATCTCTAAGAAAGTCTCCTCGAAGACTATTAAGAAAAATCTCCTCCTTCATACTTCGGTGGAACCGCAAACTCGGCCATCTTGTGCTTCCTTGGCGATTAATCTGATGGAGAACGACCCGCTCTGATACCACTTATTGGGATTCAATGGCCATCTAGAAGGGGGTGAATAGACGTTGCCCCTCAATCCATCGGTTATCTTCCTATGATGTCAGTAGCACAAGCAGAAATATAATTTAACTAAACCAACACAAGGAAAACAAACCGATGTAACGAGGTTCGAAAATAATGCTCCTACTCCACTGTTGTTCGTAACGTGGACAATCCTGATCTGTCGGTGGATGATTCCCCAGAAAACCTCCGGCTAGCTCATGTAGCTCTTTATGGGTGGAGAAACCTCACCACAACACCATACATGCACACCTGAGCTTGGTAGACTTCTAATAGGGTTTAACCACCTCTATTTCATCAACGCTAGCCAACCATCCCGAGTTCCCTTAAATAGAACTCAATTACTGAACTAACCGTTGCCAGTCGACTGGTGTCAACACCAGTCGACTGACAGCTGTCGAATTCGAACGTTACAGCCTAACGTTCGAATTCCAACTGACACCAGTCAACTACACAGAAAGATCAGTCAACTGATTTTTTTATGACCTCAATCAGTCGATTGATCTCATACCAGTCGACTAGTAAAATCCTAAACTTAGGGTTTCCCTTCTTGAGTATATTTCACTCTCACTCAGACCCTCATGACTCACATGACTCTTCTTTGCAGTCTTGACTATTGCCTTCAAGCCTTTTTCGCTATGGCTCTCTCCCCTCGGATGCATATAAGTCTATGGCTCGTCCTCATGTCATCTTTCATTTATGCCTCGAAGTGCACTTTCCTCGGCTCATCATTGTTGCCTTGTCCACGGTCCCTTAAATGCACCATCCTTCTCCAAACCTAAAGCAATCAAGCTTAGTCTATGTGTATCCTATAGAACCTGCACACTCAAATACACATATCAAATACAAGGGTCAACCTAACTTAAATCCTTTTCTAGAACATCAAAACGCATGGTCACACAGATTATTGATTGCCTCAACAGTTTATAGGTATAGGGTCATGTCGGGCTAACTAGAGGGGTGAATAGCCCTGAAAAGGTAAAATAAATCTTTTTCTCTTTATTCTAGCAAGGACACACTATTAATTAGGAAAAAAATAAATAACATAAAAGAAAGTAAAAGGTGACACCGAATTTATTTGATTTACAACCTGAGTGGTTGCTAATCCAAAACAATAAAAGTACTAATAGAATTTCTCCTTCTTGAAGATAGAGCAGCCTCTAACAAGTGTTGAAAGCACACACAGTTGAGCATAGAATTAGAAGAGAAAATACAATTATTGTTGTTCTAATTCTGAGCTAAAAGGACTTTATTTATAAATCCTAAAAAAACTTATCTGATACTAATGTGGCACATTCGAGGTGCCTATGTTCGATGAGGGTGCCTGAGTTGAGTCAGCTCTTATCCGCATCACAACAATCATAAAATGACTCATTTTGAGATAAGGTAGATGACTTTGGGTGCCTATATCAACTCCGGATGCCCTGGAGCCAATATCGGAGTCCCAGGGCCAATACGGGTGCCCCGGAGCTAATACAGGTGCCCCGGAGCCAATATTGGCTTCCCAGAGTCAACAAAGGTGTCCTAATGCCAATACAAGCACCCCGAAGCCAATACAAGTGCCCAGACTTGTCCAAGGTGCCCGGGACAAGTCTAGGTGCCCGAAACGACTATGGGTGCCCTGGTTCTGGTCAACCTTTGGTTGACCAACCTTTTGGTTTTTGAGGTGATTTTTTATCGTCCGAAATTTAGCTCACCCAAACCCAACTTCCAATCTTATCCTAGCAATCTTCTTCCTCGGCTTCTTGTCCCTCGGATGTCGCATGTGACCTTCTCACTCCACCTTTGTACTCTTCCATAGCTTTTCATCCCTCGAATGCACCGAGTCCGTTGGCTCCCTTCCCGTGCACTCTTCGCTCACCATGTCTTCCGCTCGACTTCTTGTGCTCCTAAATTTCTGCACACTTAGACACAATATATCAAACTCTAACAGGGCATAACTTGACTTGGTTGACCATATTAAAACTATTCGTGTTAAAATACGGGAAAAACTGGGGGCTAAATGTGAATTAAACCTAAACTTTTAGGTTAATTGTAAAGGGCCAAACTTGGAGGGGCTAAACAGAAAGGTGCCACGATTATATTAGTTTCCTTTTCGCTATTTTCTCCGCCGACCCGAGCTCGCCCCTTTCTTCTTCATCTTCTTCTTCATTTCCTTCTCCGCCCACTGACGCCGCAAGCTCACAACGACGTCTCCAGCTGGTCGATGAGTCTTCACTAGTCTACGTCGAGCTCCTTCCCGAGAAGCAGATCGCAAGTCCAGAGCATGATTCATCCTTTTCTCCATTTTACTCTCGAGCGAGCGACGATCACTCCATCGCTGAATATACGGGAAGGTAAGTCGGATGATCTTAATCCTAGCTCAGATATCTGAGTCCCATTCTTGATTCTTCCGGCAGATCGCAAGTTGGTTTGGTTTTGAGTTGTTCTTGGATCTAGGGCACATTGGCGATCTAGGGCACGGCGATCTCTTCACTGTGGTATGGTATTCTTCGTTATTGAGCAAGGGAGGGTGTTCGAAGGATCTCCTCTGCTAGTGGTAGTCGAATCCATCGATCTAGGTAAGATGCATTCTTAAGCTTTGATCTCGGTTGATTCTGTGATACTGTTGTTGGATATGTGGGATTTGTTCAGATTTTATTTCTATTTTGTACTGAGGATTGATTTTTGTTGTGACTATGAAAGAGTTGGTTTGTGTTGCTTCATTCTGATCATGTGGCAGGGGGATGTGTGTGTGTTCTGTGTAGATCAATTTGTGTTCCTAGTGTTTGGTTTATGTTTCTGTTTTTGCCGAGTGTTTTGGTGGTGATGATTGTTATAGTTTCCGGTCTGTGTTGATCGTTTTGAACTGGTTTTGGTTGGATCTTGGAGCTTGCTGTAGGTTGTTGTTGCTTTGGTATAGGATTCGAAATACAGTTGGTGTGGATCGATTTGTCTTGGGAAGAATTGGTACTTAGTGTGATATTTGTTTAGGTTGTAATATGATGTAAGTTTGAAGCTATTGTGGTTGGGGTGATTAGTGGAGAATTGGCTATGGTTTGATTTGGGTTAGTGGAGGTCCTGTGTGTGTGATCTGTTCTTGATTTTTATTTGTTGTCCAGATTGGGTCAATTGAGAGGGATGGTTTTCTGGGATGCTTGGTGTATGATCTCTTTCAACCTAGCTCTGATTTTGGGTTAGGATTTGGGTTTGGGATTATGTGGAGGTTAATCCGTAATTAAGGCTAATTCTAATTGAATTTAGGGTTAGCCTAATGTTGTAGTTCAGTATTATCATGAACCACCCTTAGGATCAGTTTGGGTTAATCTGGATACGTGTTGGTATCCGGTCTATTTTGTATCATTTGCGATGTTAGCTTTATTAGTGATATGAGAGAAGTGTCCTAAGGCAATCACCTTATGATTGTAAACATTTATTTTAATAAATGATAATTCACTATTTGAGTATACATGTTTGTATTTGATTGGGATCTTAAACTCATCTACTGAATGTCCGCAATACAACTCACAGCATAAGAGAATTTGTGATGGGATCACAACTAGTAATTATCTCTAAATGTGCAAATGTGAAGTATTGAAAATATCCCTAGTCGATGAATTGATAAATACGGACCCTATCAATTCTGTTGAGACTAGCATGGGTTATTCTCTAATCAGCTGATTCTCACTGGCTGGTGACATTGGGATGTCCGGAGATAAACATGGATGCTAGTTAAGGGAACTAGTTCATTGGAGTGACTAGCTGTAAGACTTCATATGGTTATCTATATAGATATGTCAATGAAGTTCTTACTGCGGCTTAAGTGCGATGTTCCTTTGACTTGCGGTGTTCAAGTCATCTTGGTCATGGAGACTTATACTTTAACATCTTAAGCAAGCATCTCCAAGGAGGTATGGACCCAAGATGATTGGGTATAAGCCGAAGTGCCCGAAGATGTTTGAACAGCCTACAAAGGATTCACCACTCCTTGCAAGGAGATGTATACCCAGGCCTATCGTCGGATTGTTACTCAAAACCTCTGGCCAGAGTATATCATGTTTGGAGTGCGAGTCTCTAAAATACATGAGAGTAATTAGAAATCCAAAGGACGAGAAAGACATTACTTGGGCTAGGTGTGACGTAGTCAGCCTAGTGGGGACTGACACAAATAGACCGTGTCCTGAACCAAGTGGGTATAAGATGGTGAAGGGAATGGGGCACGATTCATTAGAGCTGCTGAAGGGTTTCAGAATAATTTCTTCTGAGGTCAAACCGTTGATCTTTTGATTAATTGGGGATCATGATGTACTACTAGGTGTCACTCATGATCGTTCTATAATTGGTTGATTATAGACGGCCAACATAAATCGAAAGCCTATTTAGTCACACGCACTACGAGTAATCCGAGGGATTTAAAATGAGTTGAAAATTGGATTTTCCGATCAAGAGAAATAAGTCGAATCTGAATTTATCAGAGGCGCAATGGAAGCTAAAATGGCTAAGTCTTTTGAAGGCTTATTGGGCGAATTAAATGAGTTTAATTCGCGATCGGTTCGGGTTGGTTTGGCCGGCCAAAGAGGGTGCCAAACCTCTTTGTTGTGGCCGGCCACATTAAAGGGAAGAAACCAATTTAATTGGTTTAATTAATAAAATAAATCTAGTGCGATTTGTTTTATAAATTATGGATAAATAAATTTGTGTAAAGAAATTTATATAAATAAATTTATAGAAATTTATTCTTTTTATGGAAATTAAAATGATCCATGGAATGGTTTATTTTAATAAAATCAATTATGAATTGATTTATCCATAATAAGAAAGTTTATAAATTTTTTATAAAATTTATTCCATAATAAAAGGAGAGATTAATTAGTTTTATTATAAAGTTAGTTATAATAAAATTCATAAGAGAATTTATAGGATAAATTTCTTATAATAACTAATTAGTTTTATTATAAAGTTGGTTATAATAAAACTTGGTTTAAACGGAATAATTCATAAGAGAATTTATAGGATAAATTTCTTATGATAACTAATTAGTTTTATTAGTTGGTTATAATAAAACTAGGCATAACGGAATAAGTCATAAGAAATTTTATAAGATAAAATTCTTATAACTAATTCCGTTAATTCCGTTAAGAGGAGACTTGGCAAGGGAGAAGCAACTATATAAGGAACCAAAGGGAAGCCTTTAGTCCTAATCAATAATCGAGTATTGATATAGAGCTCCCTCTCTCTCTCTCTTATTCTCTTCTCCCTCTCTTCCCCTTAGGGCCGGCGCCCTCCTTGAAGATTAGGGCCGGCTCCCCTTGTCCAAGTTAGGGCCGGCGCACCCTCATCCCTCCAAGTGGTTGGCGTGAGCAAGGATCACCAAGGAGAAGCCAAACAAGAAGAAGAAGAAGCGGATCACATCTCCCTCCTTCTCGGAATTTTGATTCCGTTAACTTGGTGGTTAGTTTCCTATCTTTTCTCTTGTCTTCTAGTTGTGCCTTCGGAGGATCTAGTAGTTCTCGTTGGCACAAAACTCGTGACTTTGCGAAGTCATCCCGAAGAGAACTCGGCGTGGACGCGAATAGAGGCGGAGCTTCCAAGGGACGCTACGGTTGGATCTCGTCCCTTTCTTCGAGTTACGAAAGGTATAAAGTAAATTAGTTTACTTTTCCGCAAAGTTTTATTTTATGATTATGTCAACACACCATAAGGTTGCATGCTAGATACGAAGTTAAAATAATTTAGGAAATTATTTTATGCAAATTCTTCCGCTGCACGTAAAAATTTAAAATTTTACGAACTCGTATCCTTGTCGACATGCACCCGGTCCCAACAGTGGTATCAGAGCCGGTTAGTGTTCGACTTAATCATATAATTGTTTTGTGGAAAACTTTGTCATGATCTCAATTTCGGAAAAAATTTTCAATTATGGAAACTTTCAAATTATAATAAATTTTAGATTTAGGAATTTCAAAGTTTGGAAATCCTCATGAAATTTCGCAAACGTTTGAAATTTTCTAGTTTCTGAAATTTTATAATAATTGTGAAAACTTCCCATCTTTGGAAACTTTCCAATTTTGGAAATTTTTCTATTTTAGAAATTTTCCAATTTTGGAAATATGTAAGTTTCTTTGTACCAGAAACTTACAATTATTCTGAAAACCTATTTATGAAATCTCGCAATTTTGGGCACTTTCTTTTAAGAAAGTCTAGACAAATTCATGGACAGTTAATTGACAATTAAATTTGAATTGGTTTTTAAATTGACAACAAAATTCTTTATTTTGGATTGAGCCTCGGGGAGCCGTCCAATTTAAAGTTAGTTGTTGTAATTTAATTTCCCAATTTTAATTGAAATTGTCATGTTTGATTTGGATTGAGCCTCGGGGAGCCGTCCAATTGGATTTACAACAAATTACTTTTCTTTGGGTATCTGAGCCTCGGGGAGCCACCCTTAGAAAACGATTTGTTGTAATTAATTAAATCCATGAATAAAATATGTTTAAGAGGTGATGGTCTTACATATTGTTGTCTCCAAAATTAATTAGGAAAATAGTTTCCTATAGAGTTTCTTAAATGAGATTTTCATGAAAATAATATGTGGTTGAATTAAGGGATTTGTCTCTTAATTTAATAAGATTTGATTTAGAGAAATCAAAGTCTTGAACATATTATTTCCGAATTTAATTATAACAATTTAGGAAATTGTTTCCCAAAACAATTCCTTTAATTAAGTATGAAATTGGAATTAGGAAATCCGGTTCCTAATTCAATTAATGAGACTTGATAACTTAAGTCACATACATACTTATTAAGGAAATCGTTAGTCATGACATAATTCTATGTCATGAATGTGCTTAGAAAAGAAAGGATGAGATCCAAAACCCCTTACAAAATATTAAGGCCAACACCTTCCATTAATATCGTTAGAATCGGAGTTTTGTTTCTTGTTTGGGTTGATGGACACATCCATGCCCGACTTGAACCTCAACATGTTCAAACCATGGAATTAGTTTATGAATAATATAGTTGGAGTCAGAGGTCAATCATTAGTTTTGGTTGTTGGACACATCCAAGCCTGACTAAGCGGTTGAATGAGCTCCAACCATATTAAAACTATTTCTTGATTAATGGGTCAGCCTTAAGCTTGGAGCATCGATTTGTTGTGCCACAGCCAAGGTCGATGTAAAGAGAGGTGCAGTTGGGTGCTATGTATATTGTTGCATACTTGTTAATGAGTTAACAACCCAATGTTTTATGCAAACATTCAATTAGTTGATAGCATAATGTGATAGTTACATATATGTGATGTGTAATCGGTATAATTACCTACCTTCATAGCTAAGAATAACTTGATGGCCACAGTCATGGTTGTTCTTATCTATGGTTGGATATCAACCTATTTGGAGATGTTCCTACGATCTCCCGAATTGATAAAAAGGGTTATTCAATTTGAAAAATAAATAGGATTTCAATTTATGTATATTGATACATTCTTTAATCATTCTTCTCACATAAGCTCAATTTGTATTTCTAGGATAATCACTCGATCATGTCTTCTCTGAATTTGCGTTCCATTTTGGACACCAATAAACTGACTGGGCCAAACTTCATGGACTGGCTTCGAAACCTGAGGATAGTCCTCAAGGCAGAGAAGCTTGCTTATGTCCTTGATGATCAACTTCCCAACCGTCCTCCTGAAAATGCAACTCTGACCAGTTTCCTAAGTTGCTCAACCTGCTGAAGACTGTAGAGCCTTCTGTGAAGCAGGATCAAAAGACGGTACTGTTAGTTGGTTCCTTGAAGAAATGTTCTAAGAGGAAGGCCAAAGAACAGAATAAGGGAAAGAAGAAAAAGGCCAAAAAGACTGAAAATACCCTAAAAGGCACTTGCCATCACTGTGGCAAGGAGGGTCACTGGCGAAGAAACTGCAAGGTTTATCTTGAGTCCTTGAAAGAGAAGGCATCCGATGCCCCATCCTCTTCAAGTATCTTCGTTATTGAATGTCACTCTATTTCCTCAAACACATGGGTACTTGATACTGGGTGTAGCTCACATATATGTAATGACATACAAGGGCTAAGGAATAGAAGAAGACTCGTCAAGGGAGAAGCGAATTTGCGAGTTGGAAACGGAGCAAAGATTGCTGCTGTTGCCATCGGAACATATTTGCTAAAGCTCCCTACAGGACGTGTCTTAGAATTGGATAATTGTTATTTTGTTCCTTCGTTAATAAAGAACATTGTATCTATTTCATGTTTGAATGAAAAGGGTTATCATTTAACTTTTAGTAACAATTGTTGTTACATAACTTTAAATGGCGTTCTTTATGGGAATGGAACTTTGTGCAATGGTATCTACACGTTAGATTTATCCAGTGACGTTTTCAATATCGAAGTTAGCAACAAACGTGCTCGAATAGATAATCGAATAGACTCCTACACTTGGCATTGCCGTCTTGGCCATGTAAGTAAGAAACGCATGACCGAATTACACCGATGTGGAATTTTGGAATCATTTGAACCCGGTTCATTTGATACATGCGAATCATGCTTAAAAGGCAAGATGACCAAATTACCCTTTTCCGGAAAAGGTAATCCAGTGGGAGAATTGCTTGGTCTAATACATACTGATGTATGTGGACCAATGTCAACTCTTGCACAAGGAGGCTATAGCTACTTCATCACCTTTATCGATGATCACTCACGATTCGGGTACGTGTTCTTGATGAAACACAAATCTGAAGCCTTTGAGAAATTCAAAGAGTTCAGAAATGAAGTAGAGAAACAGCTTGGCAAAAGTATTAAAATACTTCGATCCGATCGGGGTGGTGAATACTTAAGTCAAGAGTTTCAAGATTATCTTAGGGACAATGGGATATTTCCCAATGGACTCCGCCGTATACACCACAGCATAATGGTGTATCTGAGAGGCGCAACCGAACCTTGATGGACATGGTTAGGTCGATGATGAATCATGCAACTCTTCCAAAATCCTTTTGGGGCTATGCACTTAAGACAGCTGTTTACTTGCTAAACAGAGTCCCGACCAAGGTAGTCTCTACTACTCCATATGAGACATGGAATAGTAAGAAACCCCACTTAACTCACCTTAAGATATGGGGTTGTCCTGCTTATGTGAAGCGGATTGTATCAGACAAATTGGATGCTAAGTCTGATAAATGTCTATTTATTGGATACCCTAAGGAAACGAAGGGTTACCAATTCTATCATCCCTTGGAACAAAAGGTGTTTGTTTCAAGGCATGCTGTATTTCTGGAAAAAGAATTTCTTTTACAAGAAAACAGTGGGAGTGGATTGAACTTGATGAAGTTCAAGAAACTCCAATAGACATTACAGAGACACCTAGTCTAGACCCACAACCAATACCTCATAATGATGAGCTATCAGTTGAACCTAAACTACACCACCTCTTCGTAGATCTGATAGGACACGCAATATTCCAGAGAGATACGGATTTCTCGTAAGTGAATCGAACGACGTGTTACTCATAAGCGATGACGAACCTATCAGTTATGAAGATGTTCTGAAAAGTTCAGAAAGGGACAAATGGCTTGAGGCCATGAAGTCGGAAATGGATTCCATGTACGAAAACCAAGTATGGGACTTGGTTAACCCACCTGAAGGGATTAAGCCCATAGGGTGCAAGTGGGTTTTCAAGAAGAAAACCGACATGGAAGGTAATGTTGTTACCTTTAAGGCTAGATTAGTGGCAAAAGGATATCGTCAGAAGCAAGGAATTGATTATGACGAAACCTATTCGCCAGTAGCTATGCTTAAATCCATTCGGATGCTCCTAGCCATAGCAGCTCATTATGATTATGAGATATGGCAAATGGATGTGAAAACAGCTTTCCTTAACGGAAACCTGCTTGAGGATGTATACATGATACAACCTGAAGGTTTCACATCGGTTGATAAAACCAAAGTATGCAAGCTTCGACGATCCATATATGGACTGAAGCAAGCATCTAGGAGCTGGAACATCCGTTTTGATGAGACAATCAAAAAGTTTGATTTCTCACAAAATCCAGACGAACCTTGTGTGTACAAGAAGGTTAGTGGGAGTGCAGTCGTATTCCTAGTATTATATGTCGATGACATCTTACTTATAGGAAACGATATATCAGTCTTACAGACAGTTAAAATTTGGTTGTCCAAAACTTTCTCCATGAAAGACCTGGGAGAAGCAACCTATATCCTTGGGATTAGAATCTATAGAGATAGATCAAAACGGTTGCTTGGTCTTTCGCAGTCTACATATATAGACCGAGTGCTAAAAAGGTTTAGCATGTCGGAATCCAAGAAAGGTTACCTTCCCATCAGGCATGGGATCAACCTTTCAAAGTCTATGTGTCCGCGCACAGAAGACGAGAGGATTTGCATGAATAAGATTCCTTATGCATCCGCGATAGGATCTATCATGTATGCTATGTTATGTACAAGGCCCGATGTATCGTATGCTTTGAGCGTCACAAGCAGATACCAGTCGGATCCAGGAATGGATCATTGGGCGGCTGTTAAGACAATCCTTAAGTACTTAAGAAGAACTAAGGATGTGTTCCTAATATATGGAGAAGGAGATATGGTAATACGTGGGTATACAGATGCCAGTTTCCAGACAGATAAGGATGACTCCAAATCTCAGTCTGGATACGTATTTACTTTGAATGGAGGCGCAGTAAGTTGGAAAAGTTCCAAACAAGACACCGTAGCGGATTCCACCACGGAAGCGGAATATATCGCAGCTTCGGAAGCAGCAAAGGAAGCAGTCTGGATCAAGAAGTTCGTCTCCGAACTTGGCGTGGTTCCAACCATTGATGAAGCAGTGCCGGTTTACTGCGACAACAATGGAGCTATTGCACAAGCAAAGGAACCAAGGTCTCATCAGCGATCCAAACACGTGCTTCGCCGCTATCATCTGATCAGAGAGATTATAAGTAGGAATGATATACAAATTGAGAAAATTCCCACTGAAAGGAATTTAGCGGATCCTTTAACAAAGGCCTTGCCTCAGAGCAAGTTTGAGGGTCATGTTAGAGCTTGTGGTATTGGATACCGTAGCGATTGGCATTAGGCCAAGTGGGAGTTTGTTAGTGATATGAGAGAAGTGTCCTAAGGCAATCGCCTTATGATTGTAAACATTTATTTTAATAAATGATAATTCACTATTTGAGTATACATGTTTGTATTTGATTGGGATCTTAAACTCATCTACTGAATGTCCGCAATACAACTCACAGCATAAGAGAATTTGTGATGGGATCACAACTAGTGATTATCTCTAAATGTGCAAATGTGAAGTATTGAAAATATCCCTAGTCGATGAATTGATAAATACGGACCCTATCAATTCTGTTGAGACTAGCATGGGTTATTCTCTAATCAGATGATTCTCACTGGCTGGTGACATTGGGATGTCCGGGGATAAACATGGATGCTAGTTAAGGGAACTAGTTCATTGGAGTGACTAGCTGTAAGACTTCATATGGTTATCTATATAGATATGTCAATGAAGTTCTTACTGC
>JAGFNQ010000095.1:226247-267889 GCA_024364735.1 Boesenbergia rotunda | reverse complement strand
AGGATAAAACTGAGTCATGCATTTAATGTACTTAGATGATCAATAAATATTCCAGTTAGGCGATGTGAAATTATGACAAATACACACATTAAATGAGTAAGACCAAAGAAGACTTGGTTAGCAACGATAAAATAGGATAAAACTGAGTCATGCATTTAATGTACTTAGATGATCAATAAATATTCCAGTTAGGCGATGTGAAATTATGACAAATACACACATTAAATGAGTAAGACCAAAGAAGACTTGGTTAGCAACGATAAAATAGGATATAATTCAATGGCGTAGGAGGATCCATATAGCCGACCCAAATTAATGAGGTAAGGCTTGGTTGTTATTGTCTCAACTATTTGGGACAACTACAAGGACCTTATCCCTTAATTGAAATCTCACTCTAGCCAGGCTTATATCACTAGTAATCAAATCAACTAAATCATTATTCGATAAACAACAATTTTCTTTGCTTTCCTTCTATTTCTCTCACATTTTCTACTCTTAACTAATTCTCCCTCTATTGTTGAAACTATCGAGTCTTTCAATATGGTAGACCATACAATAGCAGCCTAAGAAGCACAAAACAATTACCAAGACTCCTAAATCTCTTCTCCAATTCAATCGCTCAATCTACACTCTATCCTAATAATGATATCTTCATCAATATATCTTTGTTGAATAAGAGAACTAAGATATTAACAATTCTTCCCAAATTTTATGGTCATCAATTCTTAACTATTCCCTCAATTCTTTTCTTATTATGAATATTTGTAAATTCAGAATTAGTCCAACTTGCTAATTTGGTCCTAGAATCATGGACTCGCTTCTTTACCTGCACTAGCCCAAGGTAATGCAAGAACCTTTGCTATTTTGGATCAAAAATCAAAGTAAGTTTTTAGCCAATCTAAGAATGTGAAAAATGAATTTTCTTGGCACACCTCTCCTTTTCAATTAACCTCAGAAGTCCTGTGACAACTTTGTGCTCTACCTCCTGAGATGCGGTGAGGTGCTTCCTGAACAGCTGCAAACCCATGTCCCACATGAGCAGACATTGCAGTTTGCATAACATATGTTCTATCAAGTACTAAAGCAATGCCACGTATGGTCAACATCTGGTTACAGAAATCCTGCCAGCATTTCTCCACCAGTGACAAAAATACCACCAAATCAGGACTCTGGCCAACCAATGATGACAATGCCATAGAAATGTGCATTTCACATTCCTCCTCTATTCGTTGGTAAAGGTTCCCTCCCATCTTATGCAAGCAAAGATTGCTGACAGCCTACAGGCAACAGAAATAAATCACATGTCATTCCATCAGAAAAAGGAAATTATAACCGTATGCAGAAAACCATATAAAATAATCAGGAAACCCACCTGATAGAGTTTTTCACAGTCACAGGGATCCGGCCTCTTCAAAAATATAGCAGTAATAGCTGACTTCAATGTTGCCCATGTATTGTCCTCAAAGTTAGTGGGAAGTGAGGGTTTGACTGACACACATGAAAATGCAAATGATAGCAAAGCGCTGTTCTGAGAATAATAGGCGTTAAGAGTTTTTATTGAGAACATTCTAAATCAGTATAAATAATAAAAATGACAAAGGCAACCTCCACTGTACTGCAGTAATATGGCTGACGCATGACAGCAAAGGAGTTTTGGCCATTATTTAGAGAATAGGCAATTTCTTATATAATATACCAGTCTCTAAGAGACGTTGATGGTTGATAAATGACATATATTTCTCGTATTCCTGTGTCTTCAATTGCATCACCAATTGCCCGAGGTAAGTCTTTTTTAAGAGAGAAAACAATGACTTTAGCAAGGAAAACCATACCTCAACTATTGAGGTATCTTCAAATGCCTTGATATGAGAATGTCAAAACTATGACACTACTCAGAAAAGCTCCCAAATTGAGGGGGAGAAGAACCACAACTATAATGTGATAGTTTTGTGAGTATTCTCTTTTCTTCAACTCTCCAATTTACATATGGCGTTGCCTGACATTTCTATATCAATGTACAATTCATAGATTCCTATTAATATAATCTCGACTTTTAAATTAATCATACTCTCAACTCTCTTAAAAATATTAACCCTTTATAATTTGCTCCAATAATGATGTCATTGATTTTTTACAATATCACATTCTAGTTTAACCAGCTAAATCGTCGCAGTCTTCTAGCAACAGAAGGATATTTGCAACCTGACCAGATTTTCAATAAGAAGTCCCACACCTCAAAGATTTTAAAATTGATCTTGTTTAAGTTGCATACAGTTACAATTGAAGGCAATACTAACTTTAATCTGTAATTGCTGATAGTAGTTTATGTTTATTGTTTTTTTTTTCTATAGCTTAATGACATGGCCTCTTTCTTTTACTTGAATATTGCCTACACAAATGTTACAGTTTTCCCATGTTGAAGTTACAACTTCAAAGGGCTACAATTTGAAACTTAAAAATGTGAGGTTATGTTCATGTGTTAATCGTAATTTAGTCTTAGAAGATTACAAAACTGATGTATGTATCCTTTAGGGTAATTAAATAATCTCTTTCCGAAATGATTTCACTTATAATTTTATTTTACTTCACGCATATGTCCCAGGCACAATATTATGAACATATGTAAGTTCTCTAAATGCTGTAATATATTTGTATCATAGAACTTCAAAATGCACACACTGAGCTTAGAAAAGTCATATAAACAAAATGCCAAGTATCACCTCTGTCACCCTTGTATAAATCTTGACATATGCTGTAACTCGCCCATATTACTTGATATGGAACAAGACTCATACAAATGGCACACCATCATACTTTATGATCAGTGTTGGGAAATAAGCAAAAATGCTACAATAATTTGATATGACGAATGAGAATGACAAAGATGGATATGTGGCCATGTGGGCCTATTAGAAAAGATAGTAGCAATTTAGTAGAGATAATAAGAAAAATATAAGATCAAAGAAGGATAGCTCTTGAAAACTTAGTGATAAAAGGGCATGATTTTCCTAGAATGACCTGATCACATGATGATGCTCTTCGAAGCTTAAGGATCAAAGAAAGATCTTAGAGTCAAACAATAAGCCAATTAGGTTATAACTCTCAAGATGAAGAAGATTTAAATGGAACAACTCATGGTTTATAATTTTGTTCCGTGACAATCGGCACGTGCCAAGCATCTTATTCTGCCTGCTGACGAGCACACAAAAATTGTCCAACACAGCAAAACTTGCTTTGTGATGGCGCAGGCCACTAAAGGCTTCCACTAGTTGTATGTAAATATCATCTTTAACTTTACCAAACTTATGAACAGTTCACAATAAGGTGTATCCATGGTAGGCTTCCATGAGAAGTCTGAGACAATAAAACAGAGGCTTCCACAAGCTATCTGCGAAAGTCATCCCCCTGCGAGAAGCCTGCAACAAGCTTCCATGAGTCTGCAATTGTAGTCCCTTTCACGAGCTATCCATGAACACCTTCCCTTCAGCAAGAAATCCAAGACAATGAATCAAAGGTTTCTACGACCTATCAGTGAATGTTGTCCCTTTTGCAAGCTGTCCGCAGATGTTGTCCCTTCCATGACAAGGTTAGGATTATATATTTCCAGCTCTTCTATTCTTTCTTCTCCTCACTGATCTTC
The DNA here is from genome assembly GCA_024364735.1 of Boesenbergia rotunda. Classification (NCBI taxonomy): domain Eukaryota; kingdom Viridiplantae; phylum Streptophyta; class Magnoliopsida; order Zingiberales; family Zingiberaceae; genus Boesenbergia; species Boesenbergia rotunda. The sequence goes on along the minus strand of JAGFNQ010000095.1, from coordinate 264,249 downwards.
TTTCCCCAACTCCTCTCAAATTCCCTTCTTGTAAATGTCTTCAGCACCTTGTGTCGGTATTATAGGCATGACAATTAAACATCTTGTTTCACTGGGACTGAAACTTCAACTTGAAATGAGATTTCAAACCTTGGGACAGCCAATAACACAAACTAACTAACAAAGAATCAATGGTGACTATTTCCTGCCATAAACTTAGTGGTAATTGGTTTGGATAGGAATTTGAGTAACAAGGGTACTTAATCTACATCATAATCTAATATAAACTAAGTAATCTTTTAATTGGATGAAGCAATGCTTTGCGATCTTCTAATATTGTCGAAGCCCCCAAATATGATTTCCCATTTCTTACAAGTATTTCCTAAAACACAACACAAGCAGGAACTATTAGTTTCCCTTAGTTTTCATCAAAACCAAAGATCAAGACATTAACACCTGGGTCTAACACATTGCATCGCCACTACAAAGAAGTACCATATCACAGGCCTAACCCCTCCTTTTTAGGAGCAAATAGTCTAGGATTTATGCAAACAAAGTATTAGACAGCAGTCTCACATGTGATACATAAGACTGTCTGTTTTGAGGCTTCTGGAAAATTGGATCAGGAACGCCAGGTCATGTTGGTAGAAAGCCTAATAGGTAGTTTTGAAAGAGCACCAGCCTGGTATATCAGCTGATTACCTCAGGGTCGGCCGAAGATATTAGGGTCAGCATTGCATAGTGAATCAATTAGGCTTCACATCTCCAATATCCACCTAGGCTTTGCGTGTGAATCAGTGATGATAGGGAGAATTTCAATGTAATTACATGATGAATTAGTCTTTTGCCAATAGATGAATAGTTGGTTGTACGCTAAAACTCAAGTCCCAGAAACCAGCCAAGCCTATTATCAAGCTAAATATAGACAAAAAAAAACACGCATACTTTTGAATGACTTGATGACGAACTTCTTGGTAGTCGGCGGCTGGAGAGGTGTAGCCTTCTTCCTGGATAGATTCGCAGCAACCCCCGTCATAGCAGCAGGAGCTGGAGACACAGGCTTCAGATCCTCCTGTTCGACGATCATCGCGTCGTCCTCCTCCGCTGACCGCGGAGGCACGTCGGTGTCGAATCGGCGTTGCAGGCCGTTCTTCTCCTGGTCCAACGAACAGGCTGCGACCGGCTGCGATTTGGCCTTCTTCATATGGTCAGAGCAGTCAGGGGAAACCGGGGTGGCGCTGCAGGAGGCTCCGCTGCTTTGGTTGCTGTTCCTGGTGGTTCCGCCCCCGCCGCCGCTGCTTCTGCTGCCGGAGAAGGCCCTCTTCTGCTGAGTCATCAATTGATCTCATGCGGAGAATAGCATGGCGGAGGCCACGGCGATTGGGGGAGATTGAGACAGAGGAGAAGGGGAAGCGAGGGCCTGCGCGAGGAGGAAGAGAAGGCGAAGGCGAGAGCAAGGGAAAAAGGAGTGTTCTTATTCGATCCCCTTCTATTGAATGGGGATTTGGTGGCCTGGAGACGGGTCAAGGGGTTCGGATTAGACCGGCTCGAAGAACTTGGTTCGGCCCAGCGATCTATGGATCGAGCTGGTTCTTCTATTAGTGCGGTCCAAGTCCGAATGACATTAATCAATTTGGTTCTTAATACTTTAAGGATCCTTTTCATTTAATTAAAAGATATATTTTAAAATATTTTTATAAAAAAATTAATATTTTTTATTATTTAATCAAAAATAAAAAAATATAATAAAAAATAAAAAAGCGGCCCTACATTTATAAAATCTTCAAATATACAACTCATTAATTAAAGTCAAATGAATAACTCATTTAATACGAAAAACCAAAATATTCTTATATCATCGTTCGGCTAACAATTAACTTATACAAGATTAATTTTGTATATTTTAATTTTATTTTTTCAAGTGATAATCTATTTAAAATAATATTTTAACGAATAAAATAAACTATATAATTTCATAATATTCATTAAATTTTAAATGAATATTATTTGATCATGATCGACTAAGTAAAAATTAACATATAACTTATACACAGTATAAAAATTAGTTACTAATTTTTAATAATTTTATATCATTTTGTTTTTGAAAGTGATAATCTTGTTAAAATAATATTTCAATGAATAAAATATAAATACAAATTTCATAATACTCATTATATTTAAAATAAACATAGTTTAATCAGGATCGAATGTTAATTTTACAAGGTATAATAACTAACTACTAGCTCTTTTGCACATTGTAAAAATTAATCAATACCTATATATATATATATATATATATATATATATATATATATATATATATATATATATATATATATATATATATATATATATATAGTAGTTATTTGGTAATTTCTATAATGACTTTGAATTCATAAATATTTTTAGATAAAACCACGAAATACTCATTTGATTTTTTTGAAAAAAAATATTTCACTTAATTTGAAACGTCATTTTAATTTTTGCCCCTCCCAGAAATATCATTTATTTTAGACATCTCTATTTTAAAATATTTATCCAAACTCAAAATTAATAGATAATCATAACTATCATAATCTTCTCTAGCCAATTATCTGTTAGGACCGGTGTGTACGACTAGAGAAGATGAATAATCATTCACCCACTCAATTCATCGATTCTTCCTACACATGTTAGTGCACAACGGAATACAATACAAACTAAAACTAACAAGGAAGAGCACAAAGCAATTTAACGTGGCTTGGAGATAAAACTTCTACTCCATGACTGTTCATAAGGTGGACGATCCCGATCCGTCGGTGGATGAGTCCCCGGAAGACCTCCGGCTAGCTCGTGTCGCTCCTTGTAGGTGGAGAAACCTCACCACAACCTTGACAACACTCCTGAGCACAAAGACTACTAATTGACCTTTAACCAAAGCCAATTTCGTCAACCCTAGCCAGCCAAACCGAGCTCCTTTAAACAGAGCTTGTGGCTGAACTAGCCGTTACCAGTCGACTAGTGCCAACACCAATCGATTAGTTCCAACCAAATCCGAATGTTACAACGTTCGAATTCCCAGTCGACGTCAGTCGACTGATCTTTCTGTGCCAACTATCAGTCGACTGATCCAAGCATTAGTCAACTGCCCAAACTCTAAACCTAGGATTTCCCTTCCCGAGTACAATTCTCTCAGCACTCAGACCCTCACTACTCAGCTGACTCATCACCTAGCATCCTCGACCTGTTGCCTTCGAGCTTTCTTCAACTTTAGCTCTTGTCCCTCGGATACATACGAGCCCGCGGCTCGTCCTCATGTCATCCTTCGTATATGCCTCGAAGTGCGCTTCCCTCGGCTCATCGTTCCTGCTTTGTCCACGGTTCCTCGGATGCATACAAGTCCGCGGCTTGTCTCCTCATGTCATCTTTCACCGAACCCGAAATCGTCCAGCTAAGCCTATGTATATCCAGCAAACATACACACTATATACATATATCAAATACAAGGGTGAACCTAACTTAAACCCTTTGCCTAAACATCAAAATGCATGGTCACTCCAGACCATAGATTGCTCCATCAATCTCCCCCTTTTTGATATTTGACAATACGTTTAAGTTAGGGAAAATAAATAGCAGATAACAAATGCTAATCAATATTTGGACTTACGTTGTCAAGGCTACACCTTGAGCTTGTACCGCCAATGCATATACCTATGCAATGCAAACATGCATAGATCCTATCACAAGGTATCCTCACACCTAAACTCCCCAAGAGTTAGGATTTTTACCAAAATGACCATTTTAAGAACCTCTCTAAAGCTCTCCCAACATTGAACTTACAAAGGTTTTTTAAGAACCTCTCCAAGATTCCCCCTTTGCCAATAAATGAGCAAGAATGCTCCCCCTTTACCTAAGCTCCCCTTGACCTAGGATTTCTTGCAAAAGCATATTTAGTTTCCCACTTAAACCTAACACTTCTCTCCCTTTGCTACACATCAAAAAGAACTCCAACAATATCCCAATTATTGGATTCATTAACCTCTAATTATCATAAAAAAAGTGTATTAACCCCCATAAGATTATACACTTATTTTACATCATTAGGACACTTTTCGACTGCTGAAAAATAGTTTCACCATGTATCAGTCGACTGAGACAGTTACCAGTCGACTAATCCCGTCGAAAATCATACAGTAGCTAGTCTCTCTCTAGACAATACTGTTACTAGTTGGCTGCCCCTTCACCAGTCGACTACTACCCTGATAACGGCATGTTCAACATTCTAAACCCAATTTCAGAAATCCATAACTAATTCTACAAATCACCAAAAATTTTCAAATTTTGTGAAGAAATTTATAATACCCGTGTCTACTTGAAAAAAATGCATTAAAAAATATATCTATCACCAATCCAAGATTGACACAAAACCCAAAACTATCTAAATAGTTCAATTGAACCTTGACCTAAAGTCTTAATTTTAACTTCCTCTTGATGTATCTGTCCATGTCAAACCACAATGCATCCATAGCATTGGTTTATATGGTATCTATACATCAAAAATTAATTTTCATGCAATATGACCCCAATGTCATATTTTCATGCATGATACTCACAATGTGCCAAATCCCTAGGATTGAGACTCAAATCCGTCTCCAAATCCTTTGGCACACTCCATGATTCATCTAGACTTCCAGGAGAAATCCTCCCGAGATCCATTGATAATAGGACCCAACTTGGCTCCTAGAGCTCCCCCTTGAGCTCTTAGCCTTAGCCACCTTCCTAGGTGACTCTTCTACAAATACAAGACCACACTGGTGTACCTCAGGTGACTTTTGACCTACAAACCTAACCTTCTTAATTTTGAATATCTTGTCCTTAGTTAAGATTTCCTTCCCCTTAACCTTGGACATATTGTCCTTGGTCAAAGTCATTTTACCATTAAATGACATTCCCTTGTCATTTTTGGACTTTCCTTTGCTATAATCATATGTCACCCTTGCATATAATTTCTCCGTGACATTGGAGAGCTTAGATCGGTATCCTAAATCCGATCTATCATTGTTGGGTTTTTGACTACACAACAACATACCTAAACCCTTAGATCCAATAGTGAATCTATCTAGGATTTGTTAGTAGGAGCCCTAAAGCCAATTATGTAATGATTGACTAAGGATATTTTGTATCATATTCTATCATTAATAAAGACATAGTTATTATACATACTTTGTATTTGTGCTAAATAACTAAGTATAATAATGTCCTTGGGTAGTAGGTTCTTATCTACATTATATCGATTGGTTGAATCGATAATGAGATGATGTAGAGAGCACTATTCTAAACCATTCCTAGTCAAGTATTAATATTCAAGGACAATATTAATGTATGGAAACTAGCATGTAGGTCAACTGATGACTTGAGCTCACAAGTCATGGATATGTGATATCAAGTTGACACATTGGTATACATTGGAGAATGTATACTGAATTAACCCGCCATGAGAAAGCTTCATAGATTGTCATATGAGTGTCATAAACTTTCTCATGTGACTATAAGTATGAATAGTCCTTAGACCTGAAGTCACTACGGTTCCCTATATAAGGAGTTATGTACTTTGGTATCGTCAAACGTCACCCGTAACAGGGTGGACTATAAAGGCGATCACTGGGTATGTAATGAATTATGCGGAGGGATGTGAGTGATGTAGATGGGATCTATCCCTCCCATATGACGGGAGTGATATCTGTGGGCCCCTTGATCGAGTATGACTACTAAAACACATGGTCATGCTCAAATGAGTCAATATGAGATATTGAGCTCATTTGTTTAAGTGAGTCTACTCGGGGATCAAGAAACACAAGATTGATGGAGGATGACACGGTTTATACCTCATTGGTCAATCTAGATATCAAGGATAGAAAGACAAGGTCATACATTATCATAGTCACGGAGGTTTAGTCGGATCTCGACTTTTTTTGTTACTTGGGTAGCAATGATACATTGTTAGATGCCGCTCATTGCTTATGTGTCTAAAGGATTTAGGTGCATTGCCAACGTCGCGAGAGCCTATTAGGTCACACACTAAGGACATGATGCTTCGGGAAATCTGAGTGGGAGCCCGAGTTGGGAACTCGGGAAGTCCGAGCCCGAGTTGGGAACTCGGGAAGTCCGAGCCCGAGTTAGGAACTCGGGAAGGTAGACTGGGTCGACACTCGGCAGACTGGGTCGGCACTCGGCAGACTGAGTCGGAGCTCGGCAGACTAGGTCAGAGCTCGGCAGACTGGGTCAGGAGCTCGACACTCGGCAGACTTGGTCGGGAGACAGGTCGGAAGCCCGAGAGGCCCGGTCGGGATTAAAGGAAAATTCATTAAAGTGTTTAATGAAGAGAAAAGAAAAGATTCTTTTCTTGCATGAGAAATGATAAAGGTCTACATGAAAAAATGTGCTCTTTATTGGTATTAATGAAGGAAGCCAAAGAGACACAAACCTCTTCATATTCATGGGATGAGTATAAAAGAGGGACTTGTGACTTTGGATGAGGTCTTCTTCTTCCACCCCTTCTTCCCTTTCTTCTTCCCTCCCTCATCTTCCTCTTTTGGCCGAAACCCTATTGTAGGGTTCTTGGTGTTCTGCGGGCTACGTTAAGTTGCTAGCAAAACTAAAGTAGCTCTCCCGAAGTTGAAAGATTGTGTCCGTGTGAATACGAGTAGAGGCATGGACACTTGAACGTGCAAGAGATCCAGCGCACCTTGGATGAGCGGGATAAGCAAAGGGCACGCTCCAAAGGTATACACTATAGATAGATCTATTAGATAGATGAACATTGTACGAGTTTTCTTTCGCATGGATCGCTCGAGGGTTCTTGTTTCCGCTGTATTTTTATGATTTGGTGCCGGGAGAACCCAATAGGATTTTCTCTAATTTATCAAGTTTTGCCCTCAAAGTTTGATTTTTTTTCTTTCTAGGTTCTTAAACCTAGAATCAACATGTCCATCTTGGACATTCCTAGACCTACCTATTTATTTAGGCATATGTCTCCCTTTCTTGGAATTAATGCCTTGGTTCTTAGGTCTAAAGGTTCTAAATTTATCATGATGCATGAATTGCCTAGGGTTTTGATATGCAACATTAACCCTATTTTTATCATGATATCTAAAACCAAAATTATGCATGAGCAAATAATTTTCATTCTAACATGCATGAAGGAGTTTAAATTTAAATTACATTTAAAATTAAAGTTAGGGATTATCTCCCTTACCCTTGTAGCTCTCCTTTTCTCCTTCTTTTCCTATTTTCTCAAATGCTCCAATTTCTTGAATTCTTCTTTTCTTGAGCATTTGGTGTGGTAGTGTCCTAGTTCACCACACGTGAAGCACCTTATATGTTTCTTCTCATTCTTTGCTCCATCCTTACAATTCATGTTAGTTTTCAAATTAATTGAATTGAGTTTTGGGTTTACTTCCTTTTTACCTAATGGACACTTGTCTTTGTAGTGTCCCTTTTGATTACACCCAAGGCAAATTATGTGATCTTTGGATTTTACTTTGGTAGAGGTGGAGGCTAGGTTGACTTGTTCTTCAACTTTTGATGAGGTGGATGCTTCTTCTTGTTCCGACATTGAAAATGGTCTCTCCTCCCTCTCAATCCTTGAAGTGGAGACTTCTTCTTCACCCTTTGATGAAGTGGATGATTCTTCTTCATCTTGTGCCACTTTACTTGAGGAGGTGGATAATTCCTCATCTTCTTTCTCCTCCTCTTCGGATGTTGAGCTTCTTTCCTCATCCGATTTGTCCACTTCTTCTTCTTCTTGGACCAATAAGCTCATCTCCTTAGGCTCTTCTTATGTAGGCTTTTGATGAAGAGCAATCACTTTGCTCCATAGTTCATGAGCACACTTGTACTCACCTACACAACTAATTATATCATTAGACAAAACATTAAGTAAAATTGATATTATCTTATCATTTATCTTTGATTGTGATTGTTGCTCCTCATTCCAATATCATGGTCGGAGCTTTTTTTCGTTTTTATCTTTCAAAACTTCAAATGGTTCTTTAATGGCGATCATTAGATCCCAATCCATGTTAAACCACGTCTTTGTTCGCATCTTCTAATAATCAAAACTCTCATGGTCGTAGGGAGGTGGAGCGTTGATGTCGTCCCCTAAGCGTTCTTTAAACACCATTTCCTCTAGCCTTTTGCTCTCTCGGCGGTAAGTTCGTAGATGAGCGACTTCGGCTCTGATACCATTTGTTGGTGTTGGAGCAATCTATGTTCCGGAGTGACCATATGTTTTGATGTTTGGGCAAAGGGTTTAAGTTAGGTTTACCCTTATATTTAATATGCGTATGTGAGTATGCAGGTTTGCAGGATACACATAGGCTTAGCTGGACGGCTTCGAGTCCGGTGAAGGATGGCATGAGGAGACAAGTTATGGGTGTGTATGCATCAGAGGGACCGTGAACAAAGCAGGAACGATGAGCTGAGGGAAGCACACTTCGAGGCATACACGAAGGATGACATGAGGACGAGCAGCAGGTTCGTATGCATCCGAGAGATGAGAGCCAAAGTTGACGAAGGCTTGAAGAAAACAGGTCGAAGCTGCAAAGGAAGAGTCAGCTGAGTCGTGAGGGTCCGAGTGTGAGAGAATTGTACTTGGGAAGGGAAACCCTAGGTTTAGGGTTTAGGCAATCGAATGCGGCTTGTAGTAGTCAACTAATGTAGTACACAGAAAGATCAGTCGACTGATCTTCTGTGCAGTCGACTGGTGTCGACTGGGAATTCGAACGTTGGGCTGCAACGTTCGGATTTGGTTGGGATCAGGCACCAGTCGACTGGTAACGACTAGTTCATCCACAAGCTCTATTTAAGGGTGCTCAGTTTGGCTGGTTAGGGTTGATGAAATTGACTTTGGTTAAAGGTCAATTAGTAGTCTTTGTGCTCAGGAGTCTTGTGCGAGTTGTGGTGAGGTTTCTCCACCCACAAGGAGCTACGTGAGCTAACCGAAGGTCTTCCGGGGAGTCATCCACCGACGGATCAGGATCGTCCACCTTACAAACATGCCGTGGAGTAGGAGCTTTATCTTCAAATCACGTAAACGGTTTGTGTTAGCATTGTTTAGTTTGTAGTTTGTATTTTCGCTTGCGCTTGCTAACACGTGTAGGAAGAAATTGACACAAAGTGGGTGATCGGCTATTCACCCCCTCTAGCCATACGCATTGATCACAACAAGTGGTATCAGAGTCAGGGTCACTCGTCTACGGACTAACTGCCAGAGGGCAAAAGGCTAGAGAAAATCACGGTCGAAGAAAGATTAGGAGATGACATCAACGTTCTACCTCCCTACGATCGCGAGAGCTTCAACTATTGGAGGTTACAGGCAAGGACTTGGTTCGACATGGATTGAGATCTTATGATCGCGCTCGAAGGACCATTTAAAGCCCTAAGAGATAAAAATGGGAAAAAGCTCTGACCACGCTATTGGACTAAGGAGCAACAAACACAATCGAAGGCAAATGATAAGGTAATTTCAATTTTACTCAATGCTTTGCCTAACGATGTGATAAGCCGTGTAGGTGAATATAAAAATGCGCATGAACTATGGAGCAAGATGTTGGTGCTTCATGAAAACCCTACACAAGCTCAATTAGTGAAGGAGTTCAAGGAAATGAGTTTAATGGTCGAAGAAGAGGAGAAAAACCAATTGGATGAGGAGGTGAGCTCAACATCCGAGGAGGAGAAAAAAGAAGATGAGGAATTATCGACCACCTCAAGTGAAGTGGCACAAGAAAATGAAGAACCATCCACTTCATCGAAGGGTGAAGAAGAAGTCTCCAATTTAAGGATTGAGGGGAGGAGAGACCACCCTCAACACTGGAACAAGAAGAAGCTTCCGCCTCCACCAAAGTAAAGTCAAAAGATCAAGTCAATCCCTTTAAATTCTAACATGGATTATAGGGAAAAGAATGAGAAGAGGCATATAAGGTACTTCACGTGTGGTGAGCTAGGACATTACCAAACCAAATGCTCAAAAAAGAAGAATTCAAGAAATTGGAGCATTTGAGGAAGTGGGAGAGGAAGGAGAAGAAAAAAAGCTCACATCGAGAGGGAGCTATAAAGGTAAGGGAACTTTAATTTGAAATGTAATTTAAATTTAAATTCCTCTATGTATGCTAGAAAAAATAGAAATTATTTGTCTATGCATAATTTTGATTTTAGATATCATGATAAAAATAGGGTTAATCATGTAGATCAAAACCCTAGGAAATCATGTCATGATAAAATCAAGACCATTATACCTAATGACCAAGGTATTAATCCCAAGAAAGGGAGACATATGTCTAGGCAAATGGATAAGTCTAGGAGTGTCCAAGGTGGACATGTTGATTCTAGGTTTAGAAGCCTAGAAAGGGAAAATCAAGTTTTGAGGGCAAAGCTTGATAAATTTGAGAAAACCCTAGATAGATTCACTATTTGATCGAAGAGTTTAGGTACGGTGTTGGGTAATAAAAATCTCAACAATGATAGATCGGGTTTAGGATACCGATCTAAGTTCTCCAAATGCTATGGAAAAGTCATATGCAAGGATGGCAAGGGAAAACCATTTAAAGAAAAAAAAAGAACTTAAGGACAAGGTTGTTGATGCAGTCTGGCTCGATTGTTGTTTTGGTGTTGACAACGATTTAAGTTTAGTTGAATGAATTCAGATTAAGTCCAGGTGGATCGGGGGATCGGACGCTGGCATGAGAAAAGACCTAGTGGGACTAGGCACACCTAGTGTGACTAGGCACACCTAGTGGGACTAGGTGAAGTCCAGGTGGATCGGGAGATCACACGCTAGCATGGGAAAAGACCTAGTGGGACTAGGCACACCTAGTGAGACTAGGTGAAGTCCAGGTGGATTGGAAGATCGCACGCTGGCATGGGAAAAGACCTAGTGGGACGAGGCACACCTAGTGGGACTAAGTGAAGTCCAGGTGGATCGGGGAGATTGCACGCTGGCATAAGAAAAGACCTAGTGGGACTAGGCACACCTAGTGGGACTAGGCACACCTAGTGAGACTAGGTGAAGTCTAGGTGGATGATAACCATTTCAGTCGTGTCACGGTTTCAAATACAATTAGAGTATCGAACTCCTCTACACTAATGTAGCATAGAGTAACTAGAGTCATCTCCCAACGAATGTAGTTGGTACATGATAATTCTCAGAATCGTATTTTATTGCTTTTGGGTTTTGGATATGAAACTGGGTTTTGGATTTAAGAGCTAGGACTACGAAATGAATAACAGAGCAAATATGAAATCTACTTCTAATTAAGGAAAGACAATGCAGGTAAGGAAATCTAAATTAACCTAACTACAATTGCGGAAAAGAAAAGGCAATGTAAAAGAAGCATTCAAGAAATAGGGCATCAATGAAACCTAAGCATGGAGCAAAACCTATAGCATAAAAAAAATCTAATCTAACCTAACTTAATTGCATTTAAATGAAGACATGAGACTTAAAGTAATGGAAAAGCAATACAAAACAAGAGTTAATCAACCAATTGACAGTAATCATTTCAAAGAGGCATTTAACCAAACAACATATGGGCATAAATTAAAATGACAAAGGTACGTGCCATTCAAATAAGGGAAGATCCATCTAATACAAACATTTAACTATCAATCACAAACATTCATCAATTAACTCAAAACAATTCAAATTTCAACACAATAATCAAAATTTGCTGTAAAGAGGAAGTGGCTGCTGGCTGTGAATGAAGTCTGCTGATGGAAATAACCCGAATTGGTATCTGTCGAATTTGCTGAAAGAAGAATTGCTATAAGGGAAAACTACTGCTGGGAATTGAAGTGCTGGAAGAATATAAACTGTGATGAAATTGCTGCGAAGGAACTCTGCTGAAGGAAAACAACTGCTGGAAGTAAAAACTGCTGAATTTGATGAACTACTGTGAAGAAGCTGCCGGATGAAATTGGGATGAAGAATTGTGCTGAAGGAAGAACTGCGATGCAAAAGCCCATTCGAGCAGTGAAGATGAAGCTGCGGAAGAAGATCTGATAGCTAACGGCGGTGGATGGATCGTCGCTCCCGAGCAACCGCATACGAGAGTGAGATATCAGCTAGGGTTCGGAATCCCTGAGCCCTAGCTGTGATGGAGAGGAGAGTGGATGGAGTTGATCGGATCGAGTCGGGAACCCCTCAAACTACGATCGATCGAAGCTCCGGCCGACGGTGATGAAGTGGGAGGAAATCGCCGGCGCTTGGTGGAGGTGGAGAAGTTGAGTGAGACGGGAACCCCACAATCTCAGCAACCTCTCCCCGATCGCCCTCGTGTGGAGAAGATGGATCGAGAGGATGCCCTAGCTTCTCTGCGCGATCCCTTTTTGTTCGTCTCGGCTGCGCGTGAGTTCGGTTAGCCAAGCCACTCACAGATCATCTTGGGTTCAGTCCAGTTCGGAAGTTAGGTCTGGCTCAGCAATTGGTTTGGCATCAGCAATTAATTCAGTCCAGCCTTGGGTTCAACCACAGCTCAGTCCTTTGGTTCAGCCAGCAAATGGGTTCAATCTAGACTTGGGTTCGGTCCAGTCAACCAACTTCAGCTTGAATTCAGCCTTGGTTCAATAGCTGGGTTCAGTCACATGATGATGGAAACAACAGACGGCTGAGATCAATTTAGTTTCATCCAACGGTCAGATCTCTTCAGATCTGAACCAAACTCCACAGATCCCAATCAATGGTCCTGATCTACCTATCCCCAGCTCAGATTAATCAGATCAGTGGCAGATCATCCAAATCTTCCTTTTCTTGAATGGATGGTCTAGAATATCTTGAGCTTGATCCAACGGTCAGATTACTTCGGATTTGGCTGAAATTTTCAGATCTTGATCTATGGTCATGATTGATTCTATCTTGAACTCGGATTGACCAGAAGTTGACCGATGGCTCTGATCTAGCCGTTCTCTGGAATGGACGGCTCCTAATAATTCGATGCTTGACCCCTTTGATCTGGACCCAATGCTGACTCAAGTCTGACCCGATTTGATCTAGGTCCATAATCAATTGATGCCTACAAAATGATATTCAAATTTAGTGCCAAAACTATCCCAAATATACAAAGATTAGAATTAAAAGTCAAAATGAAGGGAATACATGAAGCCTAATACAATTGCAAACTTAAGCATATAAAATGTGGATCAAACATGGATTTTAGAGCCGAAAATAATCAACAAAATGATGGTTATCAAACTCCCCCACACTTATTCTTGGGCGTCTCACACAAGTCAACTGGTAAACCTAGGATGTATCCCCCTAGATTATTCTCAATCATAGTTAGAAGCAATTGAAAGAAAATTACCTAACGTTATCAATTCTCACAAATCTAAGCTCAATGGACTAGAGACTTGTCCTTAAATCAACAACTTAGCATTTTCAACCTTCATGATTCATTGAGATGAATTTAACTCACTAAGCCTTTCAAAGGAAGTTTTGGTGGCTCTCTTCTTGAATTCTAAGTTCATGATGAATGTGGAGCTCACTCAAACACACATGCTTTTTGCACTACCATAGGCTTGCTTGTTATCTACTCTCCACCATTATTCATGATTTGGATCCACATCTACAAAAGCTTATTCAAACAAGTTAAAGAAGATATAGGCAATGATAGAGATGAAATAGAAAATTGAGGGACTTGATACTCATGAATCACAATAAAGAAAATAAAGAGCATGATATGACAAAAAGATATGGCAAAGTAAAGAAAATAATATGATAAGGACACATGGAGAAGAAATATAGCATGATAGAAAAATTAAGGAAAGTGGAAGACTTGGACACTCAAAAATGTATCCCAATGCACTTTGCCCATTTCTTTTGAGTTATCTTGCATGTATCATGGTTGTGGTGGAGTAGGAATTGAAGAATTGTGAAAATTCAGTGTGCCAATTATTTTCCAGCTATTTTGTTTTTGTTTTTTTTTCTTCTTCTTTTTTTTAACAGCTCACACACTCTTTTTTTTTTACTTGGCACATTTTTGCTTCTAATGATAGTATGCTTGCATCCTCCCCCACACTTAAACTTTTGTCTGTCTCGGGCAAAATAACACTAAGAAATATAAAAGTGTCCAAGTCCATGCAAAATATTATGATGAACATGAAAAAGAGAGAAGGGAAATGTGGACTAAGAGTGTATCAACAAGGCAATTGCAAAAATGATATAAGAAAAGGAACAAAGTGATTTACCTCTATAAATGTGGTCCAATCATAGAAATATAGCTTTGAAAGAACCTAAGCAAGTTCTAGAGTACAATCACATGTGTGTATCACAAAAAATTAGCCAATTCCTCACTAGGTAAAAAGAATTCATCTCAACTCATCAATTTAGAATCCAATACTAAGAAGTACTCAAGCAACCAAGAATTTCCATCCAATGACTCAAATCTTAAGTTTTAACAACCAAATTTAATTTGCCTTCAAGAGACTCTAAAATGATATAAGAAAATCTAGATGAATACATTTATTTCTAGTCACGCAAGAAACAAAATGCCAAATGACTAACATGATATCTACAATGACATTTGTGCATCCTACTCTACGCAAACATTCATTAGCAAGAACTCATTTGAAAAGAAAGATTACTACTTGAAAACATGAAAATGATATTCACAATGAAATAGGAGAGTAAGAAGAAAATAACTCCCTTCAAATAAGGTAANGAAGACTGTAGAGCCTTTCTGTGAAGCAGGATCAAAAGACGGTACTGTTAGTTGGTTCCTCGAAGAAAGGTTCTAAGAGGAAGGCCAAAGAACAGAATAAGGGAAAGAAGAAAAAGGCCAAAAAGACTGAAAATACCCTAAAAGGCACTTGCCATCACTATGGCAAGGAGGGTCACTGGCGAAGAAACTGCAAGGTTTATCTTGAGTCCTTGAAAGAAGGCATCCGATGCCCCCATCCTTTCAGTATCTTCGTTATTGAATGTCACTCTATTCCTCAAACACCTGGGTAGTTGATACTTGGGTGTAGCTCACATATATGTAATGACATACAGGGGCTAAGGAATAGAAAAAGACTCGTCAAGGGAGAAGCGAATTTGCGAGTTGGGAAACGGAGCAAAGATTGCTGCTGTTGCCATCGGAACATATTTGCTAAAGCTCCCTACAGGACGTGTCTTAGAATTGGATAATTGTTATTTTGTTCCTTCGTTAATAAAGAACATTGTATCTTTTCATGTTTGAATGAAAAGGGTTATCATTTAACTTTTAGTAACAATTTTGTTACATAACTTTAAATGACGTTCTTTATGGGAATGGAACTTTGTGCAATGGTATCTACACGTTAGATTTATCCCGGTGACGTTTTCAATATCGAAGTTAGCAACAAACGTGCTAGAATAGATAATCGAAATAGACCTCCTACACGTGACATTGTCGTCTTCGCCATATAAGTAAGAAACGCGTGACCAAATTACACCAATGTGGAATTTTGGAATCATTTGAACCCGATTCATTTGATACATGCGAATCATGCTTAAAAGGCAAGATGACCAAATTACCCTTTTCCGGAAAAGGTAATCCAGTGGAAGAATTGCTTGGTCTAATACATACTGATGTATGTGGACCAATGTCAACTCTTGCACAAGGAGGCTATAGCTACTTCATCACCTTTATCGATGATCACACACGATTCGGGTATGTGTTCTTGATAAAACATAAATCTGAAGCCTTTGAGAAATTTAAAGAGTTCAGAAATGAAGTAGAGAAACAGCTTGGCAAAAGTATTAAGATACTTCGACCCGATCGGGGTGGTGAATACTTAAGTCAAGAGTTTCAAGATTATCTAAGGGACAATGGGATATTGTCCTAATGGACTCCGCCGTATACATCACAGCATAATGGTGTATCTGAGAGGCGTAACCGAACCTTGATGGACATGGTTAGGTCAATGATGAATCATGCAACTCTTCCAAAATCCTTTTGGGGTTATGCACTTAAGACAGCTGTTTACTTGCTAAACAGAGTCCCGACCAAGGTAGTCTCTACTACTCCATATGAGACATGGAATAGTAAGAAACCTCACTTAACTCACCTTAAGACATGGGGTTGTCCTGCTTATGTGAAGCGGACTGTATCAGACAAATTGGATGCTAAGTCTGATAAATATCTATTTATTGGATACCCTAAGGAAACGAAGGCTTACCAGTTTTATCATCCCTTGGAACAAAAGGTGTTTGTTTCAAGGCATGCTGTATTTCTGGAAAAAGAATTTCTTTTACAAGAAAATAGTAGGAGTGGCATTGAACTTGATGAAGTTCAAGAAACTCCAATAGACATTACAGAGACACCTAGTCTAGACCCACAACCAATAACTCATAATGATGAGCTATCAGTTGATCCTAAAACTACACCACCTCTTCGTAGGTCTGATAGGACACGCAATATTCCAGAGAGATACGGATTTCTCATAAGTGAATCGAACGACGATGAACCTATCAGTTATGAAGATGTTCTGAAAAATTCAGAAAGGGACAAATGGCTTGAAGCCATGAAGTCGAAAATGGATTCCATGTACGAAAATCAAGTATGGGACTTGGTTAACCCACCTGAAGGGATTAAGCCCATAGGGTGCAAGTGGGTTTTCAAGAAGAAAACCAACATGGAAGGTAATGTTGTTACCTTTAAGGCTAGATTAGTGGCAAAAGAATATCGTCAAAAACAAGGAATTGATTATGACGAAACCTATTCGCCAGTAGATATGCTTAAATCCATTCGGATGCTCCTAGCCATAGCAGCTCATTATGATTATGAGATATGACAAATGGATGTGAAAACATCTTTCCTTAATGGAAACCTGCTTGAGGATGTATACATGATACAACCTGAAGGTTTCACATCGGTTGATAAAACCAAAGTATGCAAGCTTCGACGATCCATATATGGACTGAAGCAAGCATCAAGGAGCTGGAACATCCGTTTTGATGAGACAATCAAAGAGTTTGATTTCTCATAAAATCCTGACGAACCTTGTGTGTACAAGAAGGTTAGTGGGAGTGCAGTCGTATTCCTAGTATTATATGTCGATGACATATTACTTATAGGAAACGATATATCAGTCTTACAGACAGTTAAAATTTAGTTGTCCAAAATTTTCTCCATGAAAGACCTGGGAGAAGCAACCTATATCCTTGGGATTAGAATCTATAGAGATAGATCAAAACGGTTGCTTGGTCTTTCACAGTCTACATAGACCGAGTGCTAAAAAGGTTTAGCATATCGGAATCCAAGAAAGGTTACCTTCCCATCAAGCATGGGATCAACCTTTCAAAGTCTATGTGTCCGCGCACAGAAGATGAGAGGATTTGCATGAATAAGATTCCCTATGCATCCGCGATATGATCTGTCATGTATGCTATGTTATGTACTAGGCCCGATGTATCATATGCTCTGAGCGTCACAAGCAGATACCAGTCGGATCCAGGAATGGATCATTGGGCGGCTGTCAAGACAATCCTTAGGTACTTAAGAAGAACTAAGGATGTGTTCCTAATATATGGAGAAGGAGATATGGTAATACGTGGGTATACAGATGCCAGTTTCCAGACAGATAAGGATGACTCCAAATCTCAGTCTAGATACGTATTTACTTTGAATGGAGGCACAATAAGTTGGAAAAGTTCCAAACAAGACACCGTAGCGGATTCTACCACGGAAGCAGTCTGGATCAAGAAGTTCGTCTCCGAACTTGGTGTGGTTCCAACCATTAATGAAGCAGTGCCGGTTTACTGCGACAACAATGGAGCTATTGCACAAGCAAAGGAACCAAGGTCTCATCAGCGATCCAAACACGTGCTTCGCCGCTATCATCTGATCAGAGAGATTATAAGTAGGAATGATATACAAATTGAGAAAATTCCCACTGAAAGGAATTTAGCGGATCCTTTGACTAAGGCCTTGCCTCAGAACAAGTTTGAGGGTCATGTTAGAGCCTGTGGTATTGGATACCGTAGCGATTGGCATTAGGCCAAGTGGGAGTTTGTTAGTGATATGAGAGAAGTGTCCTAAGGCAATCGCCTTATGATTGTAAATATTTATTTTAATAAATGAAAATTCACTATTTGAGTATACATATTTGTGTATTTGATTGGGATCTTAAACTCATCCACTGAATGCCCGCAATACAATTCACAGCATAAGAGAATTTGTGATGGGATCACAACTAGTGATTATCTCTACATGTGCAATTGTGAAGTATTGAAAATATCCCTAGTCGATGAATTAATAAAAATGGACACTATCAATTTTGTTGAGACTAGCATGGGTTATTCTCTAATCAGCTGATTCTCACTGGCTGGTAACATTGGGATGTCCGGAGATAATCATGGATGCTAGTTAAGGCGACTAGTTCATTGGAGTGACTGACTGTAAAACTTCACATGGTAGTCTATACATAGACAGGTCAGTGAAGTTCATACCGCAGCTTAAGTGCGATGTTCCTTTGACTTGCGGTGTTCAAGTCATCTTAGTCATGGAGACTTATACTTTAACATCTTAAGCAAGCATCTCCAAGGAGGTGTGGACCCAGGATTGTTGGGTATAAGCCGAAGTGCCCGAAGATGTTTGAACAGCCTACAAAGGATTCACCACTCCTTGCGAGGAGATGTATACCCATGCCTATCGTCGGATTGTTACTCAAAGCCTCTGGCCAGAGCATATCATGTTTAGAGTATGAGTCTCTTAAATATATAAGAGTAATTATAAATCCAAAGGACGAGAAAGACACTACTTGGGCTAGGTGTGACGTAGTCAGCCTAGTGGGGACTGACACACACAGACCATGTCCTGAACCAAGTGGGTATAAGATGGTGAAGGGAATGAGGCACGATACATTAGAGCTGCTGAAGGGTTTCAGAATAATTTCTGAGGTCAACCATTGATCTTTCGATTAATTGGGGATCATGATGTACTACTAGGTGCCACTCATGATCGTTCTATAATTGATGAATTATAGACGGCCAACATAAATCGAAGCCTATTTAGTGACACGCACTACGAGTAATCCGAGGGATTTAAAACGAGTTAAAAATTAGATTTTCCGATCAAGAGAAATAAGTCGAATCTGAATTTATCAAAGGCGCATCGGAAGCTTAAAATGGCTAAGTCTTTTGAAGGCTTATTGGGCGAATTAAATGAGTTTAATTCGCGAGGGCTTTGGCTTGGTGTGGCCGGCCAAAGAGGGTGCCCACCCTCTTTGGTTTGGTCGGCCACCACAAGGAGAGAAAACCAATTAATTTTGTTTAAATTATAAAATAAATCAAGCGCGATTTGTTTTATAAAAATTATGGATAAATAAATTTGTTTTCATGGAAATTAAAATAAACTTTAAATGGTTTATTTTTTATTTTATAAAATCAATTATGAATTGATTTTTCCATGATAAGAAAAATTTATATAATAAATTTATTCTTTTTATGGAAATTAAAATGAACCATGGATTGGTTTATTTTATTTTATAAAATCAATTATGAATTGATTTTTCCATGATAAAGAAAAATTTATATAATAAATTTATTCTTTTTATGGAGATTAAAATAAACTTTAATTGGTTTATTTTTATTTTATAAAATTAATTATGAATTGATTTTTCCTTGATGAGAAAATTTATATAATAAATTTTAGAAAATTTATGCCATAATTAAAAGAGAGATGTATTTGTTTTATTATAAAATTAGTTATAATAAAACTTGGCATAACGGAATAATTAATGAGAAAATTTATAAGATAAATTTCTTATGAAAATTTATTCCATTAATTCCGTTAAAGGGGAGACATGGCAAGAGAGAGGCTACTATATAAAGGAACCAAGGCTAGGCTTGAATTCCAAAAAAAAAATTAAGTTATCAAGAGATTAGTAGCTCCCTCTCTCTCTCTCTAACTCTCTCTCTCTCTCTAGGGCCGGCCCCCCCTCTCTCTCTCTAGGGATGGCTCTCTCTCCTCCCCTAGGGCCGGCGCACATCCCAAGGGTGGCCGAGAGCTTCATCCACCAAGAAGGTGCCGAAGAAGAAGAAACGGATCACTACTCCTTCTTTCCTTTCCCGGAATTTTGATTCCGTTACTTGGTGGTTAGTTTCCATCTTTCTCTATTGTTTTTCTAGTTATGCCTTTGGAAAATCTAGTAGTTCTCGTCGACACAAAACTCGTGGCTTTGCGAAGTCATCCCGAAGAGAACTCGGCGTGGACGCGAATAGAGGCGGAGCTTCCAAGGGACGCTACGGTTGGATCTCGTCCCTTACTTCGAGTTATGCGAGGTACTTAGTAAATTAGTTTACTTTTTCGCAAAATTTTAATTTATGATCATGTCCACACATCATAAGGTCGCATGCTAGATACGTGGTTAAAAATAATTTGAGAAATTATTTATGCTAATTCTTCCGCTGCACGTAAATATTTAAAAATTTACGAACCCGTATCCTTGTCAACATGCACCCGGTCCCAACAGGATTATCTGTGTTTCGGGCTGGAAACTGCAAATACAACTTTGAACCAGGGCGCCCCGGACACTCCGGGCGCCCCACTTGAAACCTATTATGCCTGCTTCACTTAATACCCCTTTTTCTTCTTTAGCATGGGCACCCCCATCATTGGGGGCTCCCTGGATGCATGGGGGCGCCTCCAAAACTGGGGGCGCCCTACTTCAGGGCTTCTAGCAGCCTGCTTTGTCTTCCAATCTTGGTACCTCCAAGATACACAAACACAAAACACATATACATAAAATATTAGCCTTAAGGACTTGGTTCGGACTTCGGATCTCCACGAAACCCTAGGTTGAACCGGCACAAGTTCTCATCCATGAGAACTCGCCCTTCACCTACTCCTTTCAGGAGACGGTTGCCACCCAGTCCTTCGGGTGGACTTTTGCTTAGCTTTCGATACCTCCGGACCTCGAGATGCCCAAACCCTGACCTATCTCTACTCCTGTCCTTAGTCATCGCTCAGCTAGGTTGCTTAGTCCCTTGGGCCAAGACTTTATTACCTAGCAGTCCTTCGCCAGGTGCCTAGCAACCCTTCACTAGGTCTTCGTTACCAAGCATTCCTTCGCCTGGTGCCTAGCAGTCCTTCGCTAGGTCTTAGACTCCTAGCAGCCCTTCGCCAGGTGCCTGGCATCCCTTCGCTAGGTCTTAGACTCCTAGCAGCCCTTCGCTAGGTGCCCAGCAGCCCTTCGCCAGGTCTTAGGGCTCTGATGCCTAGCAGTCCTTCGCTAGGTGCCCAGCAGCCCTTCGCCAGGTCTTAGGGTTTCGATGCCTAGCAGCCTTTCGCTAGGTGCCTAGCAACCCTTCGCTAGGTCTTAGGGGTTCAATGCCTAGATTAACTAGGACTTTTCTTCAACTTAGGTTACTTCTCCATTGCTCCCCTTTGTCTGTTCAATGTATCCATAACTTAAGTATATTGTCAAACATTAAAACACTTAAAGGAGAACATCATTGATGCAATTTGCACCAACAATATCTTATACTGAAGTTGAATGTGAAAAACTTATGGAGGTACCCGAGATTGATTTTATTGGCTGTGAAACATTTCTTGATATACTTTATTTAGAAACTGATTGTGAAAATTTTTTAGAAGAGCCTGAAATTGATGTTGTTTATTGTGATGCAGCTCTTGATATATCTTATTCTGTAATTGATTGTGAAACACTTATTGAGGAACCGAAAATTGATTTCATTGGTTGTAATACATTGCTTGATACATCCATGGTGGAAAATAATTGTGAAATTTCTATTGATGTGCCAATGATTGATTTCATTGTTTGTGATGAGTTTCTAGATGCATTTTTTGTAGAAAATAATTGTGAAAAATTCATTGAGGTACCAAGAATTGATTTCATTGGATATGATGCAGTTTTGGATGCATTTCATGCAGAGACTGATATTATTTCATTTCTTTCTTAGCCTGCACGCTTGAGAGAGGTATTACATGGTTTTGCAGGGTCCAGAAGACTTCTGGAGTGGGTGCTCCATCTGAACAGACTCCAACCTCCTGGAAGAACTTTCAAAAGGTATCAAGAAGGAGGAGATGATTTTACTTTAATTCGAAGCACTCCACCTCTTACATGGGTCTTGTACCTAAATCGCCTTCGGCCACCTGAGCATTTTTCTGTATAGTTCAAGTGTGGGGGAGCCCTGTACAATGGAATTGATCAAATGAAGGCAGCTCTCTCAAATACCTATATTCCTCCACTACCACGATGGAGGCTACTTCTTGATAGACTCCGTCCACCAGAAATAAAGGGGAGATTGTTCTTTCTTATATTTTCTTTTATTGCATGTTTCATTTTTATGTTTTCTAGAAGTACAATTTCCTTTTAAGTTGAGTTCTTGTTAATAAATGCTTTAGTAATGTAGGATGAATAAATGGACATTGTAAATACCATGTCATTTCTTTTGGCACGTTTTCTGCATGACTAGGAATAAATGTATCCCTCTAGGTTGTTTTCATGTCATTTTAGAGTCTTTTGAAAATAAATTAAATTTGGTTGTTAAAACTTAAGGTTTGAGCTAATGGATAAAATCTTGGATGCTTGAGTACTACTTGGCTTTAGATTCTTAATTGATGAGTTGAGATGGATTATTTGTGCCTAGTGAGAATTAGCCTTATTTTTGTGATACACATATGTGATTGTACTCTAGAACTTGTTTAGGTTTTTTCAAAACTATATTTCAATGATTGGATCACATCTATAGAGACTAATCAATTTGTTTACCTTTCCATATCAATTTTGAGCACTAATCATGTTTATTCTATTTTTCTTTTCTTATTTCCTACTCTTAACCACACTTTTATATGGACTTGTTTGTTTGGGATGTTTCTTAATGCTACTTTGTCCGAGACAGACAAAGGATTAAGTGTGGGGGAGTGACTAGTGTTTTGGAAATATTTGGTATCAAAGAGGCATTTCATGTCAAGAAAAAAATTTTCTGCAATTACATGTGCGAAGTTGAGTTGAGTTTGGTGTCAAGAATGAGCAAGAAGAAGTGGTTAAGGATGGAAGCAATTGGAGATCTAGATTCTTGATTATACTTAGAAGATCCAAGTGGCACACAATGAAAAAAAAATCTGCAAGAAAGAAATTGGCACGCAAAGCAGAAATTGGTGCCAAAGGGAAAAAAAAATTCTGTTAAGCCATCTTGGGTTAGGAATTGGCTTGGATTAAGAATTGAAAGTGGAATTATGGAAGTTAAGATCAACCACACTTTGTTGGAAGCCTGAAATGCAGCTGTGCAATATCAAAATGTCAGAATTGAAGCTGAACAAGCTGAGATCAATGAAGAAATCTGTGCAAAACTGATTTGATTTTGAAAATTTTGTTTAGATTAGTAAGTGAAGTGCAGCTGAACTGATTTGAAGCTGAAAATGAATTAAGATGCAGGGGCTGCGTACAAGGATTGAGAACAAAACCAGATTGAAAAGGGGAGCTGAACATGCAGCCGAAAAAGAAAAATTTAGAATGGATTGTTTCCATTCAAACAGTTTTGTGTCAAGTTGAAGCTGAAATTAGATTTTCCGAAGCTGTGAAGTGGGGGAATAAGTATATCAATGTATCAGGAAATGTTAAGTATCCCCACTGCTGATCAAAACAGAAAAGAAATGTGATTGCTTGGATTGTTTCAGATTAGAACAGGAAAAAAAGAAGAGAATGCAGTGAAGTGGAATCCGAAACAGCTTGAATCAGTGTCTCCACTACTCTTGATGTTAAATGCTATGAGAATCAGAGAATTGCGAGGCTCACAAGTAATGCCATGGATCTGGAAGCTGAAATAGAAAAAAAAAAAAGAGAAGAGAATGATAGAGGAAAGTGTGCCAACCTGAAGTGGTGTGTATCAAAAGGGAGTTGCAAGAGTAATGAAGGGTATATGTGGAGCATCAAATTTTTGTTCCTAATTGTTATTTGAAGTCTCAAGCTCTCTGATACAAACTCTGATCTGAATGTGCTCCATTAGAAGATTTGAGAGCAGAAAAAAGGAGAAGAAAACAGTTGAAGAAAAATTGTGAAGCAATGCCCTTATTTTGGGTCATTTGAATTCTCCACTACCATTTGATTGTTGGGATGGATTGGACTGATTCTGAGAAGGACTAGGGAGCTGAGCATATCATGACAGAACAAAAGGAAGAACTAAAAAAGAATCAGCAGTTGATCATATATAAAAAAAAAGTTGGAAGCAGAAAACAAAATGAGAAAAGAGAAGAAGGAAACAAGGTTGGCACACCATTGGAGTTTCGGCACATTAAATCAGTGAAGTTTCCCTCATCTGAATAAAACTTTTGTTCCAATACATCCTGATTTTACTAGAGAGAAAGAAAGAAAGAAAAAAAATTGAATGAAAAATGAGAAAAGAGGAATGAAGGAAGCAAGGTTGGCACAAAAGGGCAAACTTGGCACATTGAGACTAATAGGGTTTTCTTCATCCAAATCAAAGGCATTGTTCAAATTTGACTTCACCACACTTTTTATATCACTAGAGGACTATCAAGAGAAGCAAAGTACATTGGAAACATTCTTGAGCAACCAAGTCTCCCATTTCATCAATTTCTCTATTTTCTTGGTTTCCACTTCATGCTTACCATTTTCTATGTTTTTCACTTGTTTTTATAGATATTGATCCTAATCATGAATAATGGTGGAGAGTAGATAACAAGCAAGCCTATGGTAGTGCAAGAAGCATGTGTGTTTGAGTGAGCTCCACTTCCATCATCAACTTAGAACTTAAGGGCTTAAGTTGAGAAAGAGAGCCACCAAAATTTTCCTTGGAAGGCTAGTGAGTTAAATTCATCTCAATGAATCATGAAGGATGAAAAGGGCTAAGTTGTTGATTTAAGGACGAGATACTAATCCTTAGAGCTTAGATTTTTGAGAATTGACAACCTTAGGTAATTTCTTTTCACTTGTTTCTAATTATGCTTGGAAAGAGTCTAAGGGATACATGATTAGTAGTTTCGCGAGACGCTCAAGCTTAAGTGTGGGGGAGTTGATAAGTGCTATTTTATTGGTTATTTCAGATGCCAAAATCCATGTTTGACCCATGTATTTCTTGCTTAATTGTGAATTTATTCTAGGTTCTAGAAATTATTGCTATTTTGGACTTAATTGCAAATCTTTACATATTTGAATTATTTGGCCACTAAATTTTTGATCTATTTTTGTAGGCATGACAGGATCATGGACCTAGGTTATGCTGGGTCAAATTTGAGTCGGAAGTGGACCTGGATCGAGTGATCATGTTTTAGACAAATCTGAGTCGTCCGATTCAAAAATGGCTAGATCTGAGCCATCTGGGACCATCTGAGGCAATCCGAGCTAGGGTTAGGGATGATCAAGCACTGAGGTCAAGATCTGAGATTTTCATCCAAATCAGAGATCATTCCACCATTGGATCAAGCCAAGAGGATCTACATCGTCCATTTAAAGATCGGGCTGATCTGGGCCATCTATTGCAAATCTGGAAGATCCGAGCTACCCCGAGGTAGATCTTGACCCTTGATCTACATCATCAAAGTTTGGTCCAGATTGGAGAAGATCCGACCGTAGGATTCATCCAAAACAATCTCAGTTGTTCATTCCTTAGTATTTAATCAAATTCTCCCCAGCTTCTTCCCTATCGCGTCTTCTTCGCCGCAACATTTCCTTCTTCGTTGTTCTTTATTTTCCTTCAGTTTTTCTTCATATAAGGGGCACGACCCCTCAATTCTTTGTTTAGATCAAGTGTTAGGTCATTGGGAAGGTCTCTCGGTGAAGTTCCAGCTCAGAATTGCCCAAGAACAGAGCTGAGTGATGTTTCCTTAGCTCTGCTGTTTGAAGTCTTCGATTTTAGCTGTGCATACATTTCCATCCACCGGAGCTATCTGGAGAGGTTCCCTAGATTGCTCTGACCATCCCCAAATCACAATCACACTTGGACGCAGCTGAATTGAACGAATCAAATGGGAATTTCAGATTGAGCAGAGTTGAGCTTGGATTGAGTCGCAGAGACAATTTCCCAATGGTTTGTGGAGCTTACGGGTTCGAGGATTGGCCTTGCGTGACGAACAAGGAGTTCTTGAGCTAGGGAAGAATTGAGGAGTAGTTTTCTTAGCGAATTTTCAGTTATTAACTGTCATTTCGATATCTGAATTCTGTTTAATTTTTTTTTTTGCACTCATATCAGCTGATCCAGTTTCATTTCTGAATTGTTTCTGTAGTAGTTAAGCTTAAATTCCGTAGGTAGTTAGCTAATGAGTTTGTTTAGTGCATAATTGCTTTTAATTTTAGTTTAATTCCTGTTTAATTTCCGGCGTATCAGGTCTTGCCTGCGTGCCAAGTTTAATTTCTGCGTATCAGTAGCTTCAGCCCTATATCTGCTAGTTCCTTAGTTTTTGTCAAGTAATCTTTAGCCTTTTTAAGTCTTTCGGAATTTAGTTTAGAAACTCGCATTTAGATCTCCTTATTTGTTTGTTCAGCATCGAGTAGTTTCTGCAAAGCTTCATTTGAGTTCTGCATTAGGTTTTTTTTTAATGTGATTCATCTTCGGTTGTGAACATCTGAATCCATACCTTCTTATAACTCCACTGGTAGCTTGGCCCTCCAAGTTAAATTGTCTAGTTTAATTTCTGAATTCATTCCATTTCCGCAGTTAGCTTCATTTAGCTGCACAGCAGTTTGGTTTTCACAGCTGCAAGGTTTGAGTTAATAACTTCTGAAGCCGTATCAAGTTAACAGTAGCTTTTCTAAATTTTACCTGAACACTAGACTAGAGAACTTGATCTTAGTTGTTAGGTTTGAATCTGAATTCAATTTGCTAATTCACGGCAGGAGGTTTCTGAAATTCTGCATCTAATTTCTGCTTTTCATTTCTGCAATGTGAAACATTTCTGCACATCAGTTTTGGCTCCGAATTTCTTCTTCACTTTCAGTTGTTTCCGAATCCATTTTGTTGCTGAATTCTGCAGTTGATTTGTTGATTCAAATTCATTTGCTTGTATCCATTTAAATTCCACAGTTAATATCATTTTGGCAAGTTGTATCGAGTGAATGCGGCATTAGTTTCAATCAAATTTCAGCACTGTTTTATTAATCTGTTTAGCAGTTCGATTTGCAATTCGATATCAGATTTGTTTTCCAGGATTGGATAAGTGCCTTGGTTGATTAAGCATCTCATTGGTTAAGTTCATAAATTGCATTTCCCTTGTTTGATTCAATGACTTAAGTTTTCTTTCTTGTCATTGAGTTTTCCTTTCTAAATTGAAAACCAAACCCGAGTTTTAATTGAAACCCAAAAACAATCTACAACACATAAACTCGAGCGCGAATCAAATAACCCTCAACTAGCCCTAGGAAAAATATAACCTGTGGCCCCTTTACTACGTTTTCATTCTTTGATTGCAAAAAGGGTTTCCAGCTTTACACACATCTAAATTTTGAGACCCACATTCGTGACACCTAGATAGCGGTCCATGACCGACCCAGTCGGTCGAGTGCCGACCCAGTCGGCCGAGTGCCGACCTCTCGACCCGCGCTCCCGAGTTCCTAACTCGGGTTCGGACTTCCCGAGATCCCAACTCGGGCTCGGTCTTCCCGAGTTCCCAACTCGGTCTCCCAAACTGACCTCCCGAGTTCCTAACTCGGGCTCAGATTTCCCGAGTCCTCGACTCGGGCTCAGGCCTCCCGAGTTCCCAAATCGGGCTTAAATCTTTCGAGTTCCCAACTCGGGCTCAGATCTGCCGACCAAATTTCCCGAAGCATTGTGTCCTTTGTGTGTGACCCAATAGGTTCTCGTGACGTTGGCAATGCGCCTAAACACTTTAGACACATAAGCAATGAGCGGCATTTAGCAATGCATCACTGCTACCCAAGTAACAAGAAAAGTCAAGATCCGACTAAACCTCCATGACTATGATAATGTATGACATTGTCCTTCAATGCTTGATATTTAGATTGACCAATGAGACATAGACCGTGTCATCCTCAATCAATCTTGTGTTTCTTGATCCCCGAGTAGACTCACTCAAACAAATGAGCTCAATATCTCATACTGACTCATTTGAGCATGACCATGCGTTTCAGTAATCCTACTTGATCAAGGGGCCCACAGATATCACTCCCGTCATATGGGAGGGATAGATCCCATCTACATCACTCACATCCCTCCGCATAATTCATTACATACCCAGTGATCGCCTTTATAGTCCACCCTGTTACGGGTGATGTTTGACGATACCAAAGTACATAACTCCTTATGTAGGGAACCGTAGTGACTTCAGGTCTAAGGACTATTCATACCATAGTCACATGAGAAAGTCTATGACACTTATATGACAATCTATGAAACTTTCTCATGGCGGGTCATTCAGTACACATTCTCCAATGTATACCCATGTGTCAACTTGATATCACATATCCATGACTTGTGAGCTCAAGTCATCAGTTGACCTACATGCTAGTCTCTATGCATCAATATTGTCCCTGAATAATTGATGCTTGACTAGGAATAGTTTAGTGTAGTGCTCTCTACATTATCTCACTATCAATTCAACCAATCGATATAATCTAGATAGGAACCTACTGCACAAGGACATTATTATACTTAGTCATTCGGTACAGAATACAAAGTAAGTATAATAACCAAACATGTCTTTATTAATAATAGAATATGATACAAAATGCCTCTAGTCAATTATCACATAATTAGCTTTAGGGCTTCTAGTAACACCAAGCTCTGATACCACTTGTTGGCGCTTGGATGGCTAGAGAGGGGGGGGGGTGAATGTAGCCAGACACAAGTTCTTTTCGCTTTTAGGGTTTCTGCACTTGAATGTTAGCAGCAACAGCAGAAGCAAAAACAAAACAGAGTATAAATGCAGAAATGAAAAGCAAACTACAAACGCTAACAAGGATCGTTTACAAGGTTCGGGGATAACATGCCCCTACTCCTTGGCGTGCCCTTACGGTGGGCGATCCCTTGATTGTCCGCAGATCAAGCCCCGAAAAATACGGATAGGAATCTCCTTCTCGGTGGAGTAACCTCTCCACAGCGTTTCATAGAAATAAGAACTTAACCACAGGGAAACAAGGAGGCTTACAGAGCAACTTGGACAGAAGGAATACAAGGACTCTACACCGAGCTCCACTTAGCACAAACCTCACGCATGAACTCCCTGCTCTTCGTGCCTGCTTACTGATGGACTTGCCAAGCTCCTTTCCTCTTCCAAGCGCTCAAGTATGCAATGTCTCAACAGGTTGCTTCAAGGATCAGAATGTGTGTAGTAGCAACAAAACTTCTTAGTTGTAGATGAAGCAAGAAGATGTTGCAAGAACTCTTCCAGAATTCTCCTCTTCTTCTTCATCACCCAGCTCTCAGCCGGTGTTGCCACAGACACTCCTCTGCAGCTGCTCTGAGACCACCCAGCAACTCTGACCTCTCCTGGACTCCCTAAGCTCTCCTCAGTCGAGCCCCAGTCGAGCCCCAGGTCAGCTTCCAGCAGCGCCAGCGTCCGTTGCAACCTGAGATGGAAAACTGCCAAACCTGAAGCAGCAAAAGCCTCAGTTTGACTCTCCTTGAGTAAACCTGATCCACCTGCACACTTAGCAGCTCATTAGCACAGTAAATCAATAGAGGATCAAATATCAGAAGACTCAGAACAGAGATCAGTAGTGTATCAGTAGAAATTAGAACGCAATCAGACGTCTGCCAGCGGTTTTGAATTAAAGCTATTAGCTCCTGATCGGTCACCAGACCGATCAGAGTGACTCCTGATCGGTCACCAGACCGATCAGGATTGGCTCAGTTCGATCAGGCTCCAGTCTGATCGGTCCCTAGTGAGAAACCCAAAATCGCGACTTCTTCATGATCGGTCACCAGACTGATCCCAAGTCGTGGATCGGTCACCAGACCGATCCACCCCATTGTAGGGTGTTTTTCCAGCTTCGAGTCCAAACCTACTAATCGATCACCGGACTGATCAAGGTGTAACCTGATCGGTCTGGGGACCGATCAGGACACTTCCTGACCGATCAAGCTCCGGCTTGATCGGTTATAATGAGAAACTCGCGATTCCTAAGATCCCTTGGATCGTTCACGAGTCCGATCTAAAGGTCTCCCTGATCGGTCACCAGACCGATCAGGAGCAGAGCAGAAAAGCTTCTGTTCTCTCCATGATCGGTCACCAGACCGATCAGGAGATGATCAGTAGCCTAACAAAGTCACTGTATGCTCTCTGATCAGTCACCAGACTGATCAGACATCACTGGATCGGTCACCAGACCGATCCACGTAAGAGGATCGTGCCAACTTCCCTGATCGGTCACCAGACCGATCCAGCCAAGACAAATTCCACTCTAAGTCAAGAGAACGGGCTCCCAGCCTTCTCTGACTCGTGCTTAGGCCCTTGGACCAAGACTCCGTGCCCAATTTCACTCACCGGGAGTTCAACCTAGTTCTCCAAGCTAGGATCTGGCTTCACTCACCAGGATTTCAATCACCTAACTTCCCAAGCTAGGACCTGGCTTCACTCACCAGGCTTTCATCCAACCTAACTTCCCAAGCTAGGACCTGGCTTCACTCACCAGGCATTCATCCAACCTAGCTTCCCAAGCTAGGACCTGGCTTCACTCACCAGACTTTCATCAACCTAGCTTCCCAAGCTAGGACCTTGCTTCACTCACCAGGCATTCATCAACCTAGCTTCACTCACCAGGCTTTCATCAACCAGCCTCACTCACCGGAAGTCGTGCCCAGTCCTCTGTTGGGTCCGGGTGCATGTTGACATGGATGCGGTTTCGTAATTTTAAAATTAATTACGTGCAGTGGAAGGTTTAGCATAAATAATTTCTCTAAATCATTTAACCACACATCTAAGCATGCAATTTTATCTTGTGTAGACATGATCATATATTTAATATTTTTGCAGAAACGTAAACTAATTTACATATTACCTCATGTAACTCGAAGGAAGGGTCGAGATCCAACCGTAAGCGTCCCTTGGAAGCTCCGCCTCTATTCACGTCCACGCCGAGTATCTTCGGGATGACTTTGCAAAGCCACGAGTTTCGTGTTCTCGAGAACTACTAGATTCTTCGAGAACGCGACGAGAAAAACCAAGAGAGAAGTCGAAAGACTAACCACAAAAGGATGGCCGGCTGGTGCTCCTTCTTGGGGCTGATTGGCGCACAGCAAGATGGGGAGAAGAGAAGGAGAGAAAGAGAGGGAGAGAGCCTATACCTTCATCTATATGATTCACACCCAAGCCTTTCCTTGGGTCCTTTATATAGTGACCTCTCAACCATCAAGCCTCTCAAATATGGAATAACTTATTCCATCATTCCAAGTTTGATTTTATACCATTGTTAAAATCATATTTTAATTCATGATAAAAATCAATCAAGTCTCTTCTCTCTTATGGAATAAATTTCCTTATCATGGTAAATCAATCCATGATTGATTTTATAAAATAAACCAATCCATGGTTCATTTTAATTTCCATAAAAATAAACCAAACATTGGTTTATTATATAAAAAATTTATATCATCCATAATTTTATAAAACAAACAACACTTGGTTTATTTTATAAATTGAACCAAAAACTTGGTTCTCTCCCTTTGTTGTGGCCGGCCACGCAAAGAGGATGGAGGCCCTCTTTGGGCGGCCCATCCAAGCCAAGCCCCAATGAATTAAACTTGTTTAATTCATCTATTAAGTCTTCAAAAGACTTAGCCATTTTACGCTTCCGATGCGTCTCTGAAAAATTCAGATTCGACTTATCGTTTGACTCAACCAAACTTAATCTCTCTTGATTGGAAAATCTAATTTTCAACTTGTTTTAAATCCCTCGGATTACTCGTAGTGCGTGTGACTAAATAGGCTTTCGATTTATGTTGGTCGTCTATAATTAATCAATTAATTATAGAACGATCATGAGTGGCACCTAGTAGTACATCATGATCCCCAATTAATCGAAAGATCAACAGTTGACCTCAGAAACAATTCTGAAACCCTTCAGCAGCTATAATGAATCGTGCCCCATTCCCTTCACCATCTTATACCCACTTGGTTCAGGACATGGTGTATGTGTGTCAGTCCCCACTAGGCTGACTACGTCACACCTAGCCCAAGTAACGTTTTCTCATCCTACGGATTCTAATTACTCTCATGTATATAAGAGATTCATAGTATGAACATGTCATGCTCTGGCCAGAGGCTTCGAGTAACAATCCGATGATAGGCCTCGGGTATACATCCCCTCGCAAGGAGTGATGAATCCTTTATAGGCTGTTCAAACATCTTCGGGCACTTCGGCTTATACCCAATCATCCTGGGTACACACCTCCTTGGAGATGCTTGCTTAAGATGTCAAAGTATAAGTCTCCATGACCATGATGACTTCAACACCGCAAGTCAAAGGAACATCACACTTAAGCTGCAGTAAGAACTTCACTTACATATTTATATGTAGACTACCATATGAAGTTTAACAGCCAGTCACTCCAATGAACTAGTTCCCTTAACTAGCATTCATGTTTATCTCCGGACATCTCAATGTCACCAGCCAGTGTGAACCAGCTGATTAGAGAATAACCCATGCTAGTCTCAACAGAATTGATAGTGTCCGTACTTATCAATTCATCGACTAGGGACAATTTCAATACTTCACAATTGCACATGTAGAAATAATCACTAGTTATGAATTCATCACAAATTCTCTCATGCTGTGAATTGTATTGCGGACATTCAGTAAATGAGTTTAAAATCTCAATCAAATACAAAAACATGTATACTCAAATAGTGAATATTCATTTATTAAAATAAACGATTAAAATCATAAGGCGATTGCCTTAGGACACTTCTCTCATATCACTAACAAACTCCCACTTGGCCTAATGCCAATCGCTACGGTACCCAATACCACAGGCTCTAACATGACCCTCAAACTTGCTTTGAGGCAAGGCCTTAGTTAATGGATCCGCTAAATTCCTTTCAATGGGAATTTTCTCAATTTGTATATCATTCCTACTTATAATCTCTCTGATCAGATGATAGCGGTGAAGCACATGTTTGGATCGCTGATGAGACCTTGGTTCCTTCGCTTGTGCAATAGCTCCATTGTTGTCACAGTAAACCGCTATTGCTTCATCAATGGTTGGAGCCACACCAAGTTTTGAGACAAACTTATTGATCCAGACTGCTTCCTTTGCTGCTTCCGAAGCTACAATATATTCCGCTTCCGTGGTAGAATCCGCTACGGTGTCTTGCTTGAAACTCTTCCAACTTATTGCGCCTCCATTCAAAATAAATATGTATCCGGACTGAGATTTGGAGTCATCCTTATCTGTCTGGAAACTGGCATCTATATACCCACGTATTACCATATCACTTTCTCCATATATTAGGAACACATCCTTAGTGTTTCTTAAGTACTTGAGGATTGTCTTGACAGCCGCCTAAAGATCCATTCCTAGATCAGACTGGTATCTGCTTATGACGCTCAGAGCATACGATACATCGGGCCTAGTACATAACATAGCATACATGATAGATCCTATCGCGGATGCATAAGGAATCTTACTCATGCAAATCCTCTCATCTTCTGTGCACGGACACATAGACTTAAAAAGGTTGATCCCATGCCAGATGGGAAGGTAACCTTTCTTAGATTCCGAGATGCTAAACCTTTCAAGTCTATATATGTAGTGTTAGTAATATGAGAGAAGTGTCCTAAGGCAATCGCCTTATGATTGTAATCATTTATTTTAATAAATGAATATACACTATTTGAGTATACATGTTCGTGTATTTGATTGAGATCTTAAACTCATTTACTGAATGTCCGCAATACAATTCACAGCATGAGAGAATTTGTGATGAATTCACAACTAGTGATTATCTCTACATGTGCAATTGTGAAGTATTGAAATTGTCCCTAGTCGATAAATTGATAAATACGGACACTATCAATTCTGTTGAGACTAGTATGGGTTATTCTCTAATCAGTTGATTCTCACTGGCTGGTGACATTGGGATGTCCGGAGATAAACATGAATGCTAGTTAAGGGAACTAGTTCATTGGAGTGACTAGCTGTAAGACTTCATATGGTAATCTACATAGAGATATGTCAATGAAGTTCTTACTGCAGCTTAAGTGCGATGTTCCTTTGACTTGCGGTGTTCAAGTCATCTTGGTCATGAAGACTTATACTTTGACATCTTAAGCAAGCATCTCCAAGGAGGTGTGGACCCAGGATGGTTGGGTATAAGCCGAAGTGCCCGAAGATGTTTGAACAGCCTACAAAGGATTCACCACTCCTTGCGAGGGGATGTATACCCAAGGCCTATCATCGGATTGTTACTCGAAGCCTCTGGCCAGAGCATCACATGTTCAAAGTATGAATCTCTCAGAAACATGAGAGTAATTAGAATCTGTTGGACGAGAAAGACACTACTTGGGCTAGGTGTGACGTAGTCAGCCTAGTGGGGACTGACACACATAGACCGTGTCTTGAACCAAGTGGGTATAAGATGGTGAAGGGAATGAGACACGATTAATTAAAGCTGTTGAAGGGTTTCAGAATAGTTTCTGAGGTCAACCGTTGATCTTTCGATTAATTGGGGATCATGATGTACTACTAGGTGCCACTCATGATCGTTCTATAATTGGTTAATTATAGACGGCCAACATAAATCGAAAGCCTATTTAGTCACACGCACTACGATTAATCCGAGGGATTTAAAACGAGTTGAAAATTGGATTTTCTGATCAAGAGAGATAAGTCAAATCTGAATTTTTCAGAGACGCATCGGAAGCATAAAATGGCTAAGTCTTTTGAAGACTTATTGGACGAATTAAATGAGTTTAATTCGTACGATTTCGGCTTGGGTTTGGTCGGCCAAAGAGGGTCCACACCCTCTTTGTTTGGCCGACAACAATAAGAGGGAAGAACCAAATTGTTTGGTTCAAATTTATTAAATAAACCGCGCGTGGTTTGTCTTATAAAATTATGGATAAAGAAATTTGTATAAAGAAATTTATATAAAGAAATTTATATAAAGAGATTTATTTTTCATGAAAATTAAAATAAACCTTGGATTGGTTTATTTTATTTTATAAAATCAATAATGGATTGATTTACCATGATAAAGAAATGTATATAAAGAAATTTCTTTCCATAATAAAAGAGGAGACATGGTTGTTTTTATTATAAATTAAGTTATAATAAAACTTGGCATAACGGAATAATTCATAGAAAAATTTATATGATAAATTTCTTATGAAAAATTTATTCCGTTAAGAGGAGACTTGGCGATTAAGAGGCTACTATATAAAGGTACCAAGGCAAGGCTTGGAAATTAATCCAAGAGATCAAG
Organism: Boesenbergia rotunda; assembly: GCA_024364735.1. Lineage (NCBI taxonomy): Eukaryota > Viridiplantae > Streptophyta > Magnoliopsida > Zingiberales > Zingiberaceae > Boesenbergia > Boesenbergia rotunda. The sequence continues at coordinate 228,916 of JAGFNQ010000095.1, read as the reverse complement.
GATTCTTGCCCAGCCTCTCTCCCTCTCCTTCTCTCCCTCTCCCTCTTCTAGGGCCGGCTGCCCTCCCCCTTTGCCGTGAGCTTCCACCAACAGGAAGAGGTCGAAGAAGAAGAAGAAGCGGGCGCAACTCCTACCTTCCTCTCGGAATCTTGATTCCGTTCTTCGTTTGGTGGTTAGTCTTTCCATCTCTCTCTTGCTATTCTTGTCGTGCCTTTGGAGAATCTAGTAGTTCTTGTCGGCACGAAACTCGTGGCTTTGCGAAGTCATCCCGAAGAAAACTCGGCGTGGACGCGAATAGAGGCGGAGTTTCCAAGGGACGCTACGGTTGGATCTCGTCCCTTTCTACGAGTTACGCGAGGTATTAAGTAAATTAGTTTACTTTCTACAAAATTTTAAATGTATGATCATGTCTCCACAACATAAGGTTGCATGCTAGATACGTGGTTAAAATAATTTGAGAAATTATTTATGCTAAACCTTCCGCTGCACGTAATTAAATTTTAAAATTACGAACCCGTATCCATGTCAACATGCACCCGGTCCCAACATGTAGACTGCGAAAGACCAAGCAACCATTTTGATCTATCTCTATAGATTCTAATCCTAAGGATATAGGTTGCTTCTCCCAGGTCTTTCATGGAGAAAGTTTTGGACAACCAAATTTTAACTCACTGTAAGACGGATATATCGTTTCCTATAAGTAATATATCATCGACATATAACACTAGGAATACGACTGCACTCCCACTAACCTTCTTGTACACACAAGGTTAATCAGGATTTTGTGAGAAATCAAACTCTTTGATTGTCTCATCAAAATGGATGTTCCAACTCCTGGATGCTTGCTTTAGTCCATATATGGATCGTCGAAGCTTGCATACTTTGGTTTTATTAACCGATGTGAAACCTTCAGGTTGTATCATGTATACATCCTCAAGCAGGTTTCCATTAAGGAAAGCTGTTTTCACATCCATTTGTCATATCTCATAATCATAATGAGCTGCTATGGCTAGGAGCATCCGAATGGATTTAAGCATAGCTACTGGCGAATAGGTTTCGTCAAAATCAATTCCTTGTTTCTGACGATATCCTTTGGCCACTAATCTAGCCTTAAAGGTAACAACATTACCTTCCATGTTAGTTTTCTTCTTGAAAACCCACTTGCACCCTATGGGCTTAATCCCTTCAGGTGGGTTAACCAAGTCTCATACTTGATTTTCGTGCATCGAATCCATTTCTGACTTTATGGCTTCAAGCCATTTATCCCTTTCTGAATTTTTCAGAACATCTTCATAACTGATAGGTTCGTCATCGTTAATGAGTAACACGTCGTTCGATTCAGAAATTCGTATCTCTCTGGAATATTGCGTGTCTTATCATACCTACGAAGAAGTGGTGTTGTTTTAGGTTCAACTGATAGCTCATCATTATGAGTTATTGGTTGTGGGTCTAGACTAGGTGTCTCTGTAATGTCTATTGGAGTTTCTTAAACTTCTTCAAGTTCAATGCTACTCTCACTATTTTCTTGTAAAAGAAATTCTTTTTCTGGAAATACAACATGCCTTGAAACAAACACCTTTTGTTCCAAGGGATGATGGAATTGGTAACCTTTCATTTCCTTAGGGTATCCAATAAATAGACATTTATCAGACTTAGCATCCAATTTGTCTGATACAGTTCGCTTTACATAAGCAGGACAACCCCATATCTTTAGGTGAGATAAATGAAGTTTCTTACTATTCTACTTCTCATATGGAGTAGTAGAGACTACCTTGGTCGGGACTCTATTTAGTAAGTAAACAGCTGTCTTAAGCGCATAGCCCCAAAAGGATTTTGGAAGAGTTGTATGATTCATTATAGATCTAACCATGCCCATCAAGGTTCGATTACGCCTCTCAGATACACCATTATGCTGTGGTGTATATGGCGGAGTCCATTGAGACAATATCCCATTGTCCCTAAGATAATCTTGAAACTCTTGACTTAAGTATTCACCACCCCGATCGGATCGAAGTATCTTAATACTTTTGCCAAGCTGTTTCTCTACTTCACTTCTGAACTCTTTGAATTTCTCAAAAGCTTCATATTTGTGTTTCATTAAGAACACATACCTGAATCGTGAGTGATCATCGAGAAAGGTAATGAAGTAGCTATAGCCTCCTTGTGCAAGAGTTGACATTGGTCCACATACATCAGTATGTATTACACTAAGCAATTCTCCCACTGGTTTACCATTTGCGGAAAACCAGTTTCGGTAATTTGGTCATCTTGCCTTTTAAGCATGATTCGCACGTATCAAATGAACCAGGTTCAAATGATTCTAGAATTCCACATCGGTGTAATTTGGTCATGCGTTTCTTGCTTACATGGCCAAGACGACATTGCCACATATAGGAGTCTATTTGATTATCTATTCGAGCACGTTTGTTGCTAACTCGATATTGAAAACGTCACCGGATAAATCTAACGTGTAGATACCATTGCATAAAGTTCCAGTCCCATAAAGAACACCATTTAAAGTTATGTAACAGCAATTGTACTAAAAGTTAAATGATAACCCTTTTCATTCAAGCATGAAATAGATACAATGTTCTTTATTAACGAAGGAACAAAATAACAATTATCCAATTCTAAGACAAGTCCAGTAGGGAGCTTTAGCAATATGTTCC
>JAGFNQ010000095.1:113211-225365 GCA_024364735.1 Boesenbergia rotunda | reverse complement strand
CGATCGGATCGAAGTATCTTAATACTTTTGCCAAGCTGTTTCTCTACTTCACTTCTGAACTCTTTGAATTTCTCAAAAGCTTCATATTTGTGTTTCATTAAGAACACATACCTGAATCGTGAGTGATCATCGAGAAAGGTAATGAAGTAGCTATAGCCTCCTTGTGCAAGAGTTGACATTGGTCCACATACATCAGTATGTATTACACTAAGCAATTCTCCCACTGGTTTACCATTTGCGGAAAACCAGTTTCGGTAATTTGGTCATCTTGCCTTTTAAGCATGATTCGCACGTATCAAATGAACCAGGTTCAAATGATTCTAGAATTCCACATCGGTGTAATTTGGTCATGCGTTTCTTGCTTACATGGCCAAGACGACATTGCCACATATAGGAGTCTATTTGATTATCTATTCGAGCACGTTTGTTGCTAACTTCGATATTGAAAACGTCACCGGATAAATCTAACGTGTAGATACCATTGCATAAAGTTCCAGTCCCATAAAGAACACCATTTAAAGTTATGTAACAGCAATTGTTACTAAAAGTTAAATGATAACCCTTTTCATTCAAGCATGAAATAGATACAATGTTCTTTATTAACGAAGGAACAAAATAACAATTATCCAATTCTAAGACAAGTCCAGTAGGGAGCTTTAGCAATATGTTCCGATGGCAACAGCAGCAATCTTTGCTCCATTTCCAACTCGCAAATTCGCTTCTCCCTTGACGAGTCTTCTTCTATTCCTTAGCCCCTGTATGTCATTACATATATGTGAGTTACACCAAGTATCAAGTACCCAGGTGTCAGAGGAAATAGAGTGACATTCAATAACGAAGATACCTGAAGAGGATGGGACATTGGATGCCTTCTTCTTCAGGGACTCAAGATGAACCTTGTAGTTTCTTCGCCGGTGGCCCTCCTTGCCGCAGTGATGACAAGTGCCTTTTGGTGCCTTTTCAATCTTTTTGTCCTTTTTCTTTCTTCCATTATTTTGTTCTTTGGGCTTCCTCTTAGAGCCTTTCTTTGAGGAACCAACTAACAGTACTGTCTTCTGATCCTGCTTTACTGAATGCTCTACAGTCTTCAGCAGGTTAAGCAACTCAGGAATGGTAGTGTCCAGTTTGTTCATCCGATAGTTCATCACAAACTGTGAGTAACTCTTGGGCAAATAATGCAAAATTAAGTCAATACTTAGTTCGTGATCCATTGCAAATCCGAGTGTGCCTAGTCGCTCAATGTACCCCAACATCTTCAACACAAACTGTGAAATAGAAGTGTCTTCCTGCATCTTAGAGGTGAAGAGGAGTCTGGAGACCTCAAGCCTTTCGAATCTCGCCTGCTCGTCAAACATCTCATGAAGATGGAAGACGATGGTATGAGCATCCATATGCTCATGCTGCTTTTGTAGCTCAGGTACCATAGCGGCCAGTATGATGCAACTCGCAAGTTCAGAATCGGCCATATGTTTCTGATAGGCAACTAACTGGTCTGGAGTTACATCTTCAAGAGGATGGTTGGGAAGTTGTTCTTCAAGGACATATGCAAGCTTTTCTGCCTGGAGGACTATCCTCAGGTTTCGAAGCCTATCAATGAAGTTTGGCCCAGTCAGCTTATTGGTGTTCAAAATGGAACGCAAATTCAGAGAAGACATGATCAGGTGATTATCCTAGAAATACAAATTGAGGTTATGTGATGAGAATGATAAAGAATGCATCAATATACATTAATTAAATCCTATTTATTTTTCAAATTGAATAACCCTTTTTATCAATTCGAGAGATCGTAGGAACATCTCCAAATAAATTGATATCCAACCATAGATAAGAACAACCATGGCTAGAGTTCATCAAGTTATTCTTAGCTAGGAAGGTAGGTAATTATACTGATTACATATTATACATATGTAACTATCACATTATGCTATCAACTAATTGAATGTTTGCATAAATCATTGGGTTGTTAACTCATTAACAAGTATGCAACAATATACATAGCACCCAACTGCACCTCTCTTTACATCGACCTTGGCTGTGGCACAACAAATCGAAGCTCCAAGCTTAAGGCTGACCCATTAATCAAGAAATAGTTTTAATATGGTTGGAGCTCATTCAACCGTTTAGTCAGGCTTGGATGTGTCCAACAACCAAAACTAAGGATTGACCTCTGACTCCAACTATATTAATCATAAACTAATTCCATGGTTTGAACATGTTGAGGTTCAAGCCGGGTATGGATGTGTCCATCAACCCAAACGAGAAACAAAACTCCGGTTCTAACCATATTAATGGAAGGTGTTGGCCTTAATATTTTGTAAGGGGTTTTGAGTCTCATCCTTTTTCTTTTATGCACATTCATGACATATAATTATGTCATGTTCTAATGATTTCTTTAATAAAGTATGTATGTGACTTAATTTATCAAGTCTCATTAATTGAATTAGGAATCGGATTTCCTAATTCTAATTTCATACTTTATTCAAGGAATTGTTTTGGGAAACAATTTCCTGAATTATCATAATCAATTTCAGAAATAATATGTTTAAGACATTGATTTCTCTAAATCAAATCTTATTAAATTAAGAGACAGATTCCCTTAATTCAACCACATATTATTTTCATGAAAATCTTATTTAAGGAAATATATTCTATAGGAATCAATTTTCCTAATTAATTTTGGAGACAATAATATGTAAGAGCATCACCTCATAAATCAAATAAAGAAATTATCGTTTGAGAATCACCTCAAAGATTTCAAGATTTGATCACATATTTTATTTATGAAAAATTAATATCAATAACTTAATTTGAATGGCTCCTCGAGGCTCAATCCAAATTAAACATTTGACAATTTAAATTCAATTTAGGAAATTTAATTATAACAACTAACTTTAAATTGAACGGCTCCCCGAGGCACAATCCAAAATAAAGAATTTTGTAAATAATTTAATTTCTAATTATAAATTTAAATGCCAATTAACATTCCCATAATTTGTCTAGACTTTCTTAAAAGAAAGTGGCCAAAATTTATGAGCATTCCATAAATGAAATGTTTCAAAAAATAAAAGGTTTTCAGAATAATTGTAAGTTTCTGGTACAAAGAAAACTTAAGTTTTTCCAAAATTGAAAAATTTCCGAAATAGGAAATTTTCAAAATTGGAAAGTTTTCAAAAATGGAAAATTTTCACAATTATCATAAAATTTCAGAAACAGTGATATTTAAAAAGTTTACGAAATTTCATCAGGATTTCTAAACTTTGAAATTCCTAAATCGAAAATTTACCATAATTGGAAAGTTTTCATAATTGAAAATTTTCCAAAATTGTGATCATGATAAAGCTTTCTGCAAAACAATTATATGATTATGTCGAACACAAACCTCGGCACTGATACCACTGTTGGGTCCGGGTGCATGTTGACATGGATGCGGGTTCGTAATTTTAAAATTAATTACGTGCAATGGAAGGTTTAGCATAAATAATTTCTCTAAATCATTTAACCACACATATAAGCAAGCAATTTTATCTTGTGTAGACATGATCATATATTTAAAATTTTTGCAGAAACGTAAACTAATTTACGTATTACCTCACGTAACTCGAAGGAAGGGTCGAAATCCAACCGTAAGCGTCCCTTGGAAGCTCCGCCTCTATTCGCGTCCACGCCGAGTATCTTCGGGATGACTTCGTAAAGCCACGAGTTTCGTGTTCTCGAGAACTACTAGATTCTCCGAGAACGTGATGAGAAAAAACAAGAGAGAAGTCGGAAGATAAACCACAAAAGGATGGCCGGCTGGTGCACCTTCTTGGGGCTGGTTGGCGCACGGCAAGATGGGGAGAAGAGAAGGAGAGAAAGAGAGGGAGAGAGCCTATGCCTTCATCTCTATGATTCACACCCAAGCCTTGCCTTGGGTCCTTTATATAGTGGCCTCTCAACCATCAAGCCTCTCAAATATGGAATAACTTATTCCATCATGCCAAGTTTGATTTTATATCATGGTTAAAATCATATTTTAATTCATGATAAAAATCAATCAAGTCTCTTCTCTCTTATGGAATAAATTTCCTTATCATGGTAAATCAATCCATGATTGATTTTATAAAATAAACCAATCCATGGTTCATTTTAATTTTCATAAAAAATAAACCAAACCTTGGTTTATTATATAAAAAATTTATATCATCCATAATTTTATAAAACAAACCACACATAGTTTATTTTATAAATTGAACCAAAAACTTGGTTCTCTCCCTTTGTTGTGGCCGGCCAAGCAAAGAGGATGGAAGCCCTCTTTAGCCAGCCCATCCAAGCCATGCCCCAATGAATTAAACTTATTTAATTCATCTATTAAGTCTTCAAAAGACTTAGCCATTTTACGCTTCCGATGCGTCTCTGAAAAATTCAGATTCGACTTATCGTTTGGCTCAACTAAACTTAATCTCTCTTGATTGGAAAATTCAATTTTCAACTTGTTTTAAATCCCTCAGATTACTCGTAGTGCGTGTGACTAAATTGGCTTTCGATTTATATTGGTCGTCTATAATTAATCAATTAATTATAGAACGATCATGAGTGCCACCTAGTAGTACATCATGATCTCTAATTAATCGAAAGATCAACGGTTGACCTCAGAAACAATTCTGAAACCCTTCAACAGCTATAATGAATCGTGCCCCATTCCCTTCACCATCTTATACGCACATGGTTCAGGACATGGTCTATGTGTGTCAGTCCCCACTAGGCTGACTACGTCACACCTAGCCCAAGTAACGTTTTCTCGTCCTACGGATTCTAATTACTCTCATGTATATAAGAGATTAAAACTCTGAACATGTCATGCTCTAGCCAGAGGCTTCGAGTAACAATCCGACGATAGGCCTCGGGTATACATCTCCTCACAAGGAGTGGTGAATCCTTTGTAGGCTGTTCAAACATCTTCGGGCACTTCGGCTTATACCCAATCCTCCTGGGTCCACACCTCCTTGAAGATGCTTGCTTAAGATGTCAAAGTATAAGTCTCCATGACCAAGATGACTTGAACACCGCAAGTCAAAGGAACATCACACTTAAGTTGCAGTAAGAACTTCACTGACATATCTATATGTAGACTACCATATGAAGTTTTACAGCCAGTCACTCCAATGAACTAGTTCCCTTAACTAGCATTCATGTTTATCTCCGGACATCTCAATGTCACCAGCCAGTGAGAATCAGCTGATTAGAGAATAACCCATGCTAGTCTCAACAGAATTGATAGTGTCCGTACTTATCAATTCATCGACTAGGGACAATTTCAATACTTCACAATTGCACATGTAGAGATAATCACTAGTTGTGAATTCATCACAAATTCTCTCATGCTGTGAATTGTATTGTGGACATTCAGTAAATGAGTTTAAGATCTCAATCAAATACACAAACATGTATACTCAAATAGTGAATATTCATTTATTAAAATAAATGATTACAATCATAAGGCGATTGCCTTAGGACACTTCTCTCATATCACTAATATCCTCGACCAGGACTTAATCTAGACTCATCTTATTAACGTAAAATAAAATCGGTGTCAACACCAAAACAACAATTAGGGTCAGACTGTATCAACAGTTATCACTTCCCTCCTTCATCACCATGGTCGCGACATCTCTGCTGGGGAGGTCATCACTATGACCGAGCTTGATGAGATAAGAGCTAGGAACTTTTCTTTAGCGACCATAGATATCTCAGCCACCGGGTTTCTATCGTGGAGACGACGAGGGTCTCGACACCAAGTCGATTCGGACGACGAGGTGGGCGTCGACGTAGCTGATCTCGCCGCCAAGATCGAGGAGCATTTACGAGAGCCTCCACCACCGACTTCGGACCAGCGCTTGGCACGGATAGAGACGGAGGTCCACAGATTCCGAGAGGAGATAGAGGCCCATCAGGTCGAGTACATGGACGCCTTTCAGGCTGAACACGATGCAAACCAATCCCGTCACGATGAGATGGTGTCTATGTTTCGGTCGTGGCTCCTCGACCCATTTTGGCCCCCAGGCCTATCATCTTAGATCAGAGTTCTGTTGATTTGACTTTCCCTACTGTATAGGGCTGACTTGTTCACTCACACTATGCTTTTCACTTAATTTGATCATTGTGTTGACTTGTTAACTTTCACTACTACTATTTACTTATTTGCTACTTATCTACTTCATATTTGACTATTTATTTATCTGCTTCACAATTAACTGATATTTTAGGGTTGTGCTTAGTAGAATAGGACTACTTTAATTTTTTTTTTCAAAAATCTTTTATAATTGCAATTTTTTTATATTTTTTCAAAAAATTATTTCTTTTATTAAGTCTTGAAATTTAAAATTATTTTTTAACTTAGAAACTAGGGTTTTCTACGCAAATGGACTTAGCCTAGGCTTTAACCCTAGAATTGCATGCACCTATAGATCTAGAAGCCAGCATCTCACAAGAACCTTAGGACACTTTGATTGATAACCTAGACTGTGTTGAGATACTTAGGTCTATGCCTTGACCCAAGATGCTTTAAGTCAATGCATCTAGAGCAGTTGGGGCGATAAATACAATTGAACAACAATCAAGTTAAGTGTTCAAGCTTAGAAAATCAAACTTGATTAGATCACTTAACTTGACTAACCCTAGTGAAATCTGCTATTATATAACAACCAGTAAGTAGCTAACTAGGTTAGACAGGACCCGAACAAGTTCGGTTTAATTTGGTTTGATCCTTTTGTTTCTAGGGTTCTCTAGAGTTGGTTCAATACGTATTTAAAATTGGTCTAACTAGCTCTGATTCGAAATTGATCTCCAATTGGTTTTCTATCAATTTTTTTTTAATATATGGCAAAGGGGGAGAGAAAAAAGAAAAGAGTAAATTTTTTTTCATTTTTATCAAAAAATAAAGTTAAAGATAAATTATCAAGTGCTGCATTAAATTTTCGAGTTAAATTTGAGTGCATTAATGTTTCAAGTGTAGGTTTTTTTTTCAAAAATGTTTCAGTGCACAAAATTTTTCTGAACAAAACTTTTCTAAATAAAATATTTTTTTTGAGGCACAAAATTTTTTTCTAAGTAAAATTTTCTTTTGCACAAAATTTTTCTAAGTAATTTTTTAAGTTCAGAAATTTTTTCCTAAGTAAAATATTTTTCAAGTGCACCAAATTTTTTCTAAGCAAAATTTTTCTAAGTAAAATATTTTTCAAGTGCACCAAATTTTTCTATGCAAATTTTTCTAAGTGTACAAAATTTTTTTTCTAAGCAAAATTTTTCTAAGTGTACAAATTTTTTTCTAAGCAAAATCTTTCCAAGTGCACAAATTTTTTAAAATTTTTAAGTGCACAAAATTTTTCTAAGTGAAAAATTCTTCTAAGTGAAAATCTTTTCTAAGTAAAAAACTTTTCTAAATGCAAATTTTTCTAAGTGCAAATGTTTTTGCAAAAAGATATTTTTTCAAGTGCACAATAGTTCATTTTAAGAGGAAAATCTCTGTAAGTGTGCAAATGCTTTGTTTTGTTTTGCAAAACACTTGGTCAAAATTCAAACACTTAGTCTTTTTAAAAAACTGCATATCATTGAAAGCTTCAGGGGGAGAATTTCTATTTCAGAGGAAGCGTAGTAAATGGTTTTTCAAAAAGTGGTTTTCTTAAAATAAACATGCTCTCTTTATATACATTTGCTTTATATGTTTTAAACTTAATTTTTTGAACCTGGTTGCCATAAATTAAAAAGGGGGAGATTGTTGGTGTCGGAAGCACCAAGATCGAACCTGTGTTTTGATAATGGCAAAGGGTTCATAAGTTAAGGTGTTATTGTGATCTAATGAACTTGTTGAAGTGCGCAGGAAAAGTCCTAGATAACTAGGCACGAAGTCCTGATTCTAGGAATTGGGCAATAAGTCCTGGCCGAGGGCTGGGCACCTAAGTCCTGACATTGGGTTGGGCAATAAGTCCTGGTCATGGACTGGGCACGAAGTCCTAATTCGAGGAATTGGGCAATAAGTCATGGCCGAGGGCTGGGCACCGAAGACCTGACCGGGGGTTGGGCAATAAGTCCTGGTCGCGGACTGGGCACAAAGACTTGATCTGGAGGATTGGGCAAAAGTCCAACCGGAGGAGCCAGTTGGTAAAAAGTGTTGGGTTTTTCGGGCCGCGAAAACCGCCTTTTCACGTCGCGGAAACCCCGAGAACCCAAAGCCATGGATCTCGTGTGAAGAAAAATTTCGAAACGAAAAATCACGTATTCATTTCATGCTCAAAACTCGATCTACTCCTAGATCTAAAGAGGGATAAACCATTTTACCTTTGGTGCGTGCCCCGCTTAATCCCGCTCGCTCCTTTTGGATGCCGGATCTCTAGGACGTCAAGTGCCGTCCCTCTAGAAGTATCCACGCGAACAAAGTGGATGGAGGAAACCCTTTAGGTGTGCTAGCACCTTTCAAGGGTTCGGCCAAGAGGAGAAGAAGAAGAAGAGCCCCAACACCTGGAGGAGGAAGAAGAGAAGATCCACCATAAGAAAAATGGAACCAACACTTGGTTTTCTTTCCCTCATTGTGGCCGGCCACATAATCGCCATTAATGGCCATTAAGTGGCCGGCCATAATGGCCATTAATGGCCATTAAGTGGCCTGCCATAACCCCCTTTCAATTTGTATTCAAATTCAAATGGGGGGGTTACAACCTTTGGAGATGATGTGGAGCATCATCATTGGTCAAATACCAAGCCAAGTCATCACTTGGTCAAGTCAAGGTGAGGTGGCCTTTTGGTCAAGTCAAACTTGACCATTAATCTTCCTTGATGAGGTGGCATCCACACTTAATGCTCTTGATGATGTGGAGCATCATCAATAGTTGGCTCCATGCCAATTCATCACCATGATGTGGCATTAAGTCAAGTCTAACTTGAGGTGGATTTGGGTCAAGTCAAACTTGCCTTTTATGGACTTTCCATATTTAGTCAAGTCAAACTTGACTCCATTTCTTCTCCCATGTCAAGTCTAACTTGAAGTGGAACCAAGTCAAGTCAAACTTGATTTGGATTTGGGTCAAGTCAAACTTGCCTTTTATGGACTTTCCATATTTAGTCAAGTCAAACTTGACTCCATTTCTTCTCCCATGTCAAGTCTAACTTGAAGTGGAACCAAGTCAAGTCAAACTTGATTTGGATTTGGGTCAAGTCAAACTTGCCTTTTATGGGCTTTCCATATTTAGCCAAGTCAAACTTGACTTCATTTTTTCTCCATCTATTTGTTCTTTGCGTGTGACCCTATAGGTTCTTGTAACGTTGGCAATGCTTCTAACCTCTTAGAAACATAAGCAATGAGCGGTATCTAGCAACACATCATTGCTACCCAAGTTACAAGAATGTTGAGATCCAACATCACCAATGTGACTACTAATTATGACTTTCATAATATGTGACAATGTCCTTCTATCGTCGATATCTAGATTGATCTTCTATGAAGCATAGACCGTGTCATCCTCCAATCAATCTATGTGTCTTGAACTCCAAGTAGACTCACTATAATCAAATAAGCTCAATATCTCATATTGCCTTATTTGGGCATGGCCATGCACTTAGTGATCTAACTCTATCAAGACTATGATATCTCTCCCATCATATAGGAGGGATAGATCCCATCTACATCACTCACATCCCTCCGCATAATTTGTTACATACCCAGTAATCGCCTTTATAGTCCACCCAGTTACGGGTGACGTTTGACGAAACCAAAGTACATAACTTCTTATGTAGGGAATTATGGTGACTTCAGGTCTAAGGACTAATAGTCATACTAATAGTCACATGAGAAAGTATATGACACTCATATAACGATCCATGATACTTTCTCATGGTGGGTCATTAAGTATACATTCTCCAATGCATACTCATGTGTCAACTTGATATCTCATATCCATGACTTGTGAGATCAAGTCATCGTGTTGACCTACATGCTAGTCTCTATGCATTAACATTGTCCCTGAATGTGAATACTTGACTAGGAATAATTAAGAGTAGTGTTCTCTATATCATCTCACTATCGATTCAACCAATCGATTGATATAGATATGAACCTACTACCAAGGACGTTATTACACTTAGTTATTTGGCACCAATACAAGTAAGTATAATAACCATAATCAAATGCCTTTATATATATATATGAAATATGATACAATGAGTCCATACAACAACCATCACATGATTGGCTCTAGGGCTCTCACTAACAATCTCTCACTAGAACTAGTGCCAATCACTGTAGTATCTAATACCCAATGACCTAGTGTGACCATCATGCTTGGTCTGTGCCAAAGCCTTGGTCAAGGGATCTGCAATGTTAGCCTCTGTGGGTACTCTGCATATCTTCACATCTCCTCGATCGATGATCTCTCGAATGAGATGGAAACGCCGTAGTATGTGTTTGGTCCGCTGGTGTGAACGAGGTTCCTTAGCCTGCGCAATAGCTCCATTGTTGTCACAATAGAGCTGTACTGGGTCGGCTATGCTAGGAACCACTCCAAGCTCAGTAATGAACTTGTGGATCCAAACTGCCTCCTTTGCTGCCTCAGATGCAGCAATGTACTCAGCTTCTGTTGTAGAATCAACAACTGTATCCTGCTTTGAACTCTTCCAGCTGACAGCGCCACCATTTAAGCAAAACACGAACCCTGACTGCGATCTGTAGTCATCCTGGTCAGTTTGGAAGCTTGCATCACTGTAACCTTTTACAGTTAGCTCCTCTTCGCCTCCAAATATCAAGAAATATTCTTTAGTCCTTCTCAAGTACTTAAGAATATTCTTGACTGCTATCCAGTGACGTTCACCTGGATCTGACTGGTATCTGCTCGTCATGCTCAAAGCATACGAGACATCAGGACGAGTACATAACATGGCGTACATGATAGATCCTATGGCTGAGGCATAAGGGATCTTGCTCATGCGGTCTCTCTCCTCTCTAAAAGAGGGACCTTGAGTCTTCGAAAGACTCACGCTATGTGACACTGGCAGATTTCCCTTCTTGGAATTCTGCATGGCAAACCGTTGCAAAACGGTATCAATGTATGTACTCTGACTTAGGCCAAGCAATCTCTTAGATCTATCTCTATAGATCTTTATGCCTAGAATATAGGCTACTTCACCTAAGTCTTTCATTGAGAAGGAATTCCCCAACCAAGTCTTCACAGACTGTAGTGAAGGAATGTCATTCCCAATGAGTAGTATGTCATCTACATACAAAACAAGGAAGACAACTGTGCTCCCACTAACCCTTTAGGCATTTATTAAATCTAATTTAACCTAAATGTGTATTAGGTGCACATCAAGATGTGGTTCCCACATTACATGTGCATCACATACACTCATGTATATTCAATTCTATACTAACATGCATCACATACATATAAGCAAAAATAAAATATACAAGAAAATTAAAGTGTGATTAGTCATGGCCCTACTAAGATCTTCTCAAGCCAATGAGAAGATCCTTTGGTCAACCTAGGGTCTAGGCAGCAGCTTCTCCAAGCTCCTCCTTCCAGAATCCCATGTGTTGTCGGCTTGCTTCCCACGAGTCCGTCTTCTCCAGAATTTCCTTCATCTTCAATTTTGTACATTACAAAATTTATACTCGAGTTACATTCGAGTCTTAAACTAATTTTAACAGAAATAATAAATAAAAGGCCGACACGCAGGTCGCAATCACAATACAACACACACAACACAAATAACGGCACGCAGGTCGTAATATGAATTACACACATATTTTAATCTAATTAAAATAGGGTCTTGGGCCATGACCATCACACTACTGTACATAATTCAAAATTATATATTTTACAGAAATTTATCTAATTTTTCTATGTATTTTACGAATTTTATGAGTCACAACTCTACGGTGGTCCCATTAAGCGGGTTTCAGGCACAATCACGTGACAAGGCCCCTTGCGGGGTTAGGGGCGCCATAAAATTAATTTCGTGAGTGTCGTATCGCGATCTAACAGTGCCTAACCCGCTGTCCAAAAATCTATTTGGGCGAAACTTGCCGTTTCGGAGAGGTTTTTCTCGGTGGTCGAAGTGTACAAGTGCTTCGCACTCGTTGCTTCGCCTCTACGAGAAAAATACTCATAAAATCCTAAAAATTAGAAAAATTACAGAATCATAAACTACTCTAAATTTTGTATCCCATACAAAAAAAATAAATACATGCTTCGCACGTGGCTCTGATACCACTGTTGGTAAGTTAAGGTGTTATTGTGATCTAATGAACTTGTTGAAGTGCGCAGGAAAAGTCCTAGGTGAACTAGGCACGAAGTCCTGATTCTAGGAATTGGGCAATAAGTCCTGGCCGAGGGCTGGGCACCAAAGTCCTGACATTGGGTTGGGCAATAAGTCCTGGTCACGGACTGGGCACGAAGTCCTAATTCGAGGAATTGGGCAATAAGTCATGGCCGAGGGCTGGGCACCGAAGACCTGACCGGGGGTTGGGCAATAAGTCCTGGTCGCGGACTGGGCACAAAGACCTGATATGGAGGATTGGGCAAAAGTCCAACCGGAGGAGCTAGTTGGTAAAAAGGTAAACTCTCCTGAGAGGAGTAGGCGAGGACGCGTTCCCCGTAGGAGGGAACACTAGGTGTCGGTTCGACCTAGGATTTCATTTTGGAAGCCCAAAGTCAGAACCAAGATAGCTCAGGCTGTTAACTTGACTTAACATATATATTATTTATGTTTTGGAACTAACCTTGGTTGCAGGAACAAAGGATGAAGTGTTCTGCTTTCCAGGCGCTTGTATGATCAGGCACCTGTATGGTGACAGGCGCCCCAGATGAAGGGTGTTCCAAAGGAGACTCGAAGAAAAGGCTCCACGTCAGCAAATGAGGTGTTTGCGTTGATACAGACGCCCCAGTTAACTCAAGTGCCCTAGTTGAAGGGATAAGCGCTGGCCAAGTCTGCGGATGAGGATTCGCGCAGAACAGACCACGTGTCAGGCGCCCCCTTCAACACAGGCGCCCAAGCATGATGTATAAATAGGGGTTCACCCCCTTGCTTCCAGATACAACTGCTTCAAATGAATTCATTCAAGCGCTCTACTCCAAACACTCCGTGCTCAAGTATCAAGATCTAACGATGACCCGCGGCTCCGATGTTCGAATCTTCTCCAGTCGTCGGTATAATTTTTAATTAATTGTTGTATTTAAATTCTGTATTCAAACATCAACTTTGTAATACTTTTACGAAATATAGAATTGCCCATCGTAAACGGTCAAGGACCATGGGCCTTGGAGTAGGAGCCGATCTAGACTCCGAACCAAGTAAAAGAAAACCGAGTTAGCATTGTCTTGCAATTTTTCCGCTGCTTATTACTCTAATTTTTCCGAAAAAGATTTTATCGATATTCACCCCCCCTCTATCGATTCTAAATGACCCCACAAATCATACTCCATTTAGCATGCATCTCAAACTTCAAATCTTTTGCGGAATAACAACTCAAACTTATAATCTTTATGGAAATGAAAATATTATCATGAAACATAAGTAAATAACATAAAGTGCTAGCAAATCTCATCCCAAAGGATCTCACTCCACGATTCCGCCGCCACTAACACAAATCATTCTTCCTTGAGCCTCCTTACCTTACATCCTTTCTTTACCTTTATCTGCAGTAAAAGGATGCAAACTATAAACAAATTGCTTAGTAAGTAAATACCTACTCTCATAAAACATACAATCGATATAAGCATGTTCTTGGTCAAAAGAATGCTTGCTTTTAAACATATATACTAAAAATGCTATACCAACATGAATATGCTCATGAATTCACTTGTAACAAATGCTTGCATTTGAAAACTTTGCTTGAAATGAAAAATGCTTATCATGCTTGAAATAAATGCTTGCTTTGAAAACTTGAAACTGATATACTCTTATACTTTAAAATAATAAATATCCTCCTTTGGGCCCCGCATAGTACCAATGCACGCATCCCTAATAGGTTTCGGGGTAGCTAGCCACCGAACCCTACTATAGCGTCTCTACTAGGCTTGCCTAGATCTTGTGGGTCTTGGCCCGGTATATGCCACTTAATAAAAGTAATATACTTAAACTTGTAATCATGCTTGTGCTTAAAATGCATAATTTAGCATATTCTTTGCACTTAAAAAAATAAGGTTCCCAAACTTGTTTTGAAAGCACATCAAGACCTTGGTCATGTTTTTATCTCATTTCTTAGTCTCAGAACTCGTTCTAGGGTTTAGTATGACCTCGGTCTTACTCAAAACTTTTATCAAGCAACTTGCATGTCCTAACTCTCAAAACTCTTTTTGGGGTGAATCAAGACCATGGTCTTGCTATACTAAGATCACAAACACCAAAGGACTAAAAATCATGTTCTAAAATCAAACGAGAACTACTTTTACTGCAGGTGAGTGGTCTACTTACATCTTTATACTTCTAAACTTACTACACCGACGTAGGATCTAGCGTTGTACTCCTCGTCTACTTCCTTCGCTTGATCCGGATCTTGGGCGCAAGAAAAGAATAGAAACCCTAGTTTCCCGCTTCTTGTTTTCCATAGGAAAGAAGGAGGAATGAGAAACCCCTTGGTTTTCTCTTCTTTCTATTCCTTTATATACTAAGTGGAAGTTGAAGCAACTTCCATAAAACACGCTTACTATCCCTTTTCTTATATTGTTTCCATATCCCAGTGTGATGCTTTACCACCACCTAATGGAAACTTAAATTACTGTTAAATGAGGGGTCTTGGGTTTGAGCCTCGACTCTGACCCCTTTAAAGAAATTTTTATATTTCTTTTTATTTTGGAAAAATACTGGAAAATTTTCGGGTGTTACAAACCTCCTGACCTTATAAAAAGTTCATCCTCGAACTTAGAATAGCTCCGAATACTTTTGCCTCATGCTATCATCTGGTTCCCAAGTTGCCTCTTCATGCTTCTGGTTTAGCCATAGAACCTTTACTAAGGGTACCTCTTTGTTCCTTAGTTTTTTGACTGCTTGATCTATTATCTGAATAGGTCGACTTTCATAACTGAGATCTTCTTAAACTTGTACCGTCTATGGCTCAATCACTTGGTTGGCATTGGGAACATATTTCTTCAACATTGAGACATGAAACACATTATGAATAGCTGACATCTCTGGAGGTAGCTCTAACTCGTAAGCTACTTTGCCAACTCTTTTCGTTACTAGGTAGGGTCCTATGTAATGAGGACTTAGCTTTCCTTTCGTGCTAAATCTCATTACGCCCTTCATGGGAGCTACTTTGAGGAAAACTGTATCTCCAACTTTGAACTCCAGCGGCATACGACGCACATCAGCATAACTCTTCTGCCAACTCTAAGCAGTTTCTATCCTTTGGCAGATGCTCTTTATAGCTTTTGTGGTATCCTCAATAAGGTCAGTCTGATACCCTATTTCTTTCTTCTCACTACTTTCGTACCAACAAATAGGAGATCTACACCTTCTACCATAAAGAGCTTTATAAGGCGCCATACCAATAGTAGCTTGGTAACGGTTATTGTAGGCGAACTTCGCTAAACATAAATACTTGCACCAGCTACCCTTGAAATCTAATGCACAAGTTCTGAGCATATCTTCTAAAAGTTGATTTACTCTTTCTGTCTGCCTATCAGTCTGAGGATGGAAAGTTGTACTAAACTTCAGTTTGGTGTCAAGTGCTGTCTGTACACACTCCCAAAAGTGTGAAGTGAAATGATCATCTCTATCGGAGATAATGGCCTTCGGAACTCCATGTAGTCGGATCACTTCCTGTATATATATCTAATCTAGTCTTTCTATTGAGTAAGACACTTTGATTACCAAGAAGTGAGCAGACTTGGTCAATCTGTCTACAATTACCCAGATAGCATCATAGCCATTTGTTGTCTTTGGTAGACCAACAATGAAGTCCATGTATGACAATATCTTCCCATTTCCACTCTGGAATCTGTATGGATTGTAGGACTCCTCCTGGTCTCTGGTGTGTTGGATGGGGTGGACCGGCTAGAGGGGGTGATGTAGGACTCCTCCTCTGATTTTACAAGAATGAATAAAAATGATTGATCTAAATGGTTGAAACTCTAAGTCTATTTATAGCCTAAGAGAATAAATCTGGATTGTTGATTATTGAGGAATTTTCTCTTGGTCGTTGATCCATGGATGTAATCTGGATGGTTGATCTTGGATGGGATTAACTTCCATCCATTGGATCTGATTAAAGGATAAGTATTTATCCTTTATGAGATAAAGGAATTTTTATCTTCTGTTCGAGGTTGCTATTATATTCTCCAAGTAATAATATCGGCAAGAACAAAATGTCTCCGACCTTTATCCCAACTGGTAAGCATGGCAGCCTTTGCTCTCAAGGTCTAGGGCTCAATTCCTCTTAGCAATAATTTAATCTTTCTTTTTCGGGCGACTAGCCTTTTGGTTATTCTACTCGCAACAAATAAATAACTTTATCATCTGCTCGCAACAACTTTAATCACATCACCTCCTTATCTCAGTCAGTAAGGCTGGTGATATACGCAGGCGAGGTTGCTGGTTTGAATCTTCACAGCAACAAATAAAATTTTTTTTATTTCAGGTGCCTGGTTTGACTTGGTCAAACTGACCAGTCTTTTGGTTCATCTTCTTGGTGATTTCCGGGTAACCGGAGTTAAGCTCACTCGAACCTGACTCCGGCCTTTCGCCCCTCGAGCGTCCTTCCTCCCGGCTTCTCATCCCTCGGACACCACGCACGTCCTTCTCGCTCCACCGGCGTACTCTTCCACAACTTTCGCACCCCTCGGATTGTACCGAGCCCGTCGGCTCACTTTCCAGCACAATCCTTCTCGTCCACTACGTCTTACGCTCGACTTCCTCCGTACCTAAGCTCCTGCACACTTAGCTTAGGGATTAAACATACCAGGACCTGGCTTAACCTGATTGATCACATCAAACCTTACTGGGGCACCAACAATCTCCCCTTTTTTGATGTGCATCAACCCAGGTTCAATTAGGGTTAAAAAAATAAGTAAAAAAAAGTAAAATTAAATAAACAGGTTAAGCATTAAAAAGATGTTTCAATGCAAATCTACAATCTCCCCCTGCACACTAGCCTACTCTCCCCCTTTGATCACAACAAAAATCGGGGACCAATAAATCGGGGATGAATAAAAAATTAGCATATTGTGAAAAAAAAATTGAAGTGTTTAACTAAAGATTAAAAAAATTTAGTTTTCAAAAATAGCATTTCAAGAATTTTTCAAATTAAAAAAAAAATTAATTCTAAATAGACTTAAAATTTTGAAAATAATTTTGACAAAGTCCAACATTGATTTATATATTCTAAAAAATCGGATCTAGTCAAACTCTTTTTCCTTCAAATTCTTAAAATTTAAAAATATGGTTTCATCTAAAAAATCATAAAAATTCGAAGAGTGTTCGAAAAATTTCAAAAAGTTTCATGTGTATAGCCAACTTTCCTTAAGTAACAAAAAATTGTACTGAATTTAAAAAAATTACACAATAAAAATTGTTAGTCAATATCTACAACAAAAATTAATTTAAGACAGATTTAGGAATCCAAAATAGGTTACTATCTACCGGGTTAGTTAAAAATTTAGGGGGCACATAATTTCTTGGTATTTTTCTAAGTTGACCCTTGTGATTCTTAAGATACCAGTTCAACCCCTTAGGATAATGATTCTTTTTCTATCGCAGGCAAGTAATATCAAATTCCAATTTCTTAACTAAATTTTCTAGATTCTCATTTTTATTTTTTAAGTTATCAAACATACTTAATGGGCATGATGTAGAAAACTCCTTTTTCAACCTCAATATCTTTCTCCTCTTTTTGCATAAACTATTCAAAACAGATTTTAAAACAGAAAAAAGTTTGTCTGGAGGTAATTTACATACCTCACTTACCATGTCGTCGTACTTGCTGCTTAGTGGTTCCTCGTCGCTGCTGCTTTCGTCAGACAACTCTCCCCCTTCATTGATACTCATCTCCGATGAGCTCTCTTCGTTGTCCTCCTCTTGATGACTTGTCATCCGGGCAAGTCCAGCATACTCCTCGATTTCTGACTCGTCAGAAGACGTGTCATCCCATGTCACTTTCAGCGCTTTCTTTTTCTTCAGCTGATTTTCCTTCTTCTTGTTCTTTAATTTGGGACAGTTGTCTTTAATGTGACCCTCTTCGTCACAATTGTAGCACATTACCATTCGTCTCATTGGAGATTTCTTCTTTCCCTGAAACTTTGAAAATTCATTAGATTTAACAAACTTTTTAAATTTCCTTACCAAGTATCCTTTTTCTTCTTCTTCTTCTTCATCCGAGGATACCGATCCTGGTACTGTTGTTTTTGCATTCAGGGCAACACCATTTGTCTTTCGATTTCCTACAATTCTTGATTCGTGAAGTTCAAATGATGAAAATAAATTCTCGAGCGAAGTTGCCAACCTCTTAGCAATAAAAAAAGTATCAACAAAAGATGTCCAAACAGAATTTCTCGGAAACGAATTAAGCGTGTACCTCAGCGAATATCGGTTACTTACCTCTTCCCCGAGATTCGTCAGTTCCGTTAACAAACCTTTTATTTTTGAGTGCAAATGCGCTATTGTTTGACCTTCTTCCATGCGGAGGTTGGTCAGCTGGTTCCGGAGAATGTCCCTTTTGGCAAGCTTGGCTTCGGAAGTCCCTTAGTGTAACTCTAGGAATTTTTCCTAGAGTTCTTTTGTGGATGCGTATGTGCCGATTCGGTTGACTTCTTGTGCTGGGAGTACAGAAAGCAGGTGGTAAACTGCTTTTCCATTCGCCACAAAATAATCTTGTTCCTTCTTGCTCCATTTGGTTAAATCCTTTTCGTCGGGAGCTGCAAAACCATATTACATTATTATAAACAATTCGAATTCTGTAGTGAAGAATACCTCCATCTTGCGCTTCCATTCGGCGAACTCCCCCTCGAATTTCGGCGGGTAGATGATGGGTCTGACCATTTTGGTGGTTGATGGTGCTGCAGTTGGCAGTTAGTCCTTCTGCGGTGAACCTTGCTCGGATACCACTTGTTGGAAGGGGTGGACCAGCTAGAGGGGGGTGAATAGACAGCTATGAAAACTAATGGAGATAACACTCGTCTAAAAAAAACTTGGTTGCAACTGGAACGTTGCTTCCAAGGCAGTTAACGCTCAAGCAGAACTCCTTCAATCGGAGAAGCCTTTTACAGTTGTAGCACTAAAGACTTAGAGAGATTTTACAAGAATGAATAAAAATGATTGATTCAAAGGGTTGAAACTCTAAGCCTATTTATAGCCTAAGAGAATAAATCTGGATTGTTGATTGTTGAGGAATTTTCTCTTGGTCGTTGATCCATGGATGTAATCTGGATGGTTGATCTTAGATGGGATTAACTTGCATCCATTGGATCTGATTAAAGGATAAGTATTTATCCTTTATGAGATAAAAGAATTTTTATCTTCTGCTCGAGATTGCTATTGTAATCTCCAAGTAATAATATCATGAACAAAATGTCTCTGACCTTTATCCCAACTGGTAAGCTTGGTAGCCTTTGCTCTCGAGGTCTTGGGTTCAATTCCTCTTAGCAATAATTTAATCTTTCTTTTTCAGGCGACTAGCCTTTTGGTTCTTCGTCTCGTAACCGATAAATAACTTTATCATCTGCCCGCAACAACTTCAATCATATCTCCTCTTATCCCAGTCAGTAAGGCTGGTCATATATGCAGGCGAGGTTGTTGGTTCAAATCTTCTTTTTATTTCAGGTGCCTGGTTTGACTTGGTCAAACTGACCAGTCTTTTGGTTCATCTTTTGGGTGATTTCCGGCCAACCAGAGTTAGGCTCACCCGAATCCGACTCCGGCCTTTCGCCCCTTGAGCGTCCTTCCTCCCGGCTTCTCATCCCTCGGACACCGTGCACGTCCTTCTCGCTTCACCGGCGTACTCTTCCACATCTTCCGCGTCCCTCGGATTGTACCAAGCCCGTCGGCTCACTATATCTCTTTTCATTCCAGACCACCAAAATCTTTTGTTTCAAATCCTGGTATATCTTGGTAGAACCAGGGTGCATAGAGTAGGGAGTACTATGGGTTTCTTCAAGAATCTTCTTCCTCAGCTCATTACTGTCAGGAACACATAAACGGTCACCATAATAGAGTATCACACTATCAGATTCTCTAAACTCTTTACTTTTTCCTTCTTGCATCTCTTGCTTGATCTTTTGAATATTAGAATCTTAATCTTGCTTTTTTATGTATATCCTCAAGTAGAATTTACTCTAGTGTCAATACTTAGAGTTGCCCATCTATGATCTCAACTCCATAATCTATTATCACTTTCTATAGTGGTGGTGACAGTGATGGCAGGGACATCAAAGTTGCGCTAGTCTTTCTACTTAAAACATCAGCCACTTTATTCGTTTTACCAGGGTGGTAGAGGCTTTCACAGTCATAATCTTTGACCAACTCCAGCCACCTTCGCTGTCTCATATTGAGGTCCTTCTGAGTGACGAAATATCTTAGACTCTGGTGATCTGTGTAAATCTTGCACTGGACTCCGTACAGGTAATGTCGCCACATTTTGAGAGCGAAGACTACTTCTGCTAACTCAAGATCATGAATAGGGTAGTTCTTTTCATAATCCTTGAGTTGCCTAGAAGCATAAGTAATGACCTTGCCTTCTTGCATAAGTACAACTCCAAGTCCCTACTTTTATGCATCACTGTATATATCAAAGGTTCTATCACTTTCTGGAATTGTAAGAATGAGAGCACTTGTCAATCTTTGCTTCAACTTAATAAAACTCCGCTCGCAATCTTCAGTCCACTCATACTTCTTATTCTTTCTGGTAAGGGTTGTTAGTGGGGAAGCTATCTTTAAAAAGTCCTCCACGAATCTTCTGTAATACCCTGCTAAACCCAGAAAGCTTCTGATCTCACTGGTATTCTTTGGTTGACCTCAGTTACTAACGGCCTCAATCATTGCTGGGTCTACCATAATACCTTCCTTAGAAACGATATGGCCTAGAAAAGCCACTTGGTCAAGCCAGAATTCACACTCTGAAAATTTGACGTATAATTTCTTCTACTGTAGGGTCTTCAACACTACCCTCAGATGTTCATCATGTTCTTCCTGAGACTTTGAATAAACTAGGATGTCATCAAAAAAGACTATGATGAACTTATCATGAAACTCCTTTAATACTCGAATCATTAGACCCATGAATGTTGCAGGGGTGTTTGTCACTCCAAAGGGCATGACTACAAACTCGTAGTGTCCATACTGTGTTCAGAAAGTAGTTCTCGACACATCACTCTCCTAGACTTTGAGTTGATGGTAACCTTGATGTTGTAACTACCGAGGTATGGCGTGGCGAGTTTCCTAAGCAACCACGGGGTCAAACATGAGAGACCTCTCTATGTCTACAGATTAAAAATTTAATCTGAATAGAGGCCCATCTCTCAAATGACGGTTTCGTCATCGTATCAATTGATTCAAGTCACAACTTAGCCAAAACCAACGGTAAGACCTTGTAACATTCCGAATCAATCGACCGCGGAAAAGACAACGAATGGATCGTCGGTTTTTGTGTTTATTATCGGGGTCCATGACATAATTAATTATCAATATTGATTAATAATTAATTAAACTATGATAATTAATTAAGACACATGCAATGACAAGAATTATCAAGCATAAAATAACAAGAACAACGAAGGAGCCAAAGAAGAGATATACCTCGTCTTTTACCTCGCAGTCTTCTACCATATGACCCACCCCTCTTGGACATCGTGTGGGTGACGATCTACCAAGACGCGGAGTCGCCAAGGGCCACCAATCAATCCTCTTCCTTCTTCCTTCTTCCTTGACCCAAAACCCTAGGACCTAGGGTTACCGACGCCAAGAGAAGGAAGTTCCTTCTTCTTCCTTGCGCCATCCACCAAGTGAACCAAGGAGGAAGAAGATGATGAGGATAAAGAAGAGAAACTAAGCTCTTCTTCTACCCAAACCCTAGTCGAGACCTCACCTCTTCTCTCCTTCCTTACAGCCGACCAAGAGAGGATGAAAGTCCTCTCTTCTCTAGCCACCGGTGGCTCCTCCTCACACCCGGCCTGCGCACTACAAGGAGGAAGGAAGCTGAGTAGAAGACGAAGAGGAAAGGGAGAAGAAGAAGAGGAAGAAACTTCTCCTTCTTGCTTCTTCTTTCCTCCTAGTGCCGGCTGTTGAATCGAGAAGAACGATAGAGGGGGGTGAATATCGTTAAACATTTTCGGATTTAGATAGAGAATGCACAGCGGAAAAATTAACGCGAGAAACCAAACGCAAACACAGGGATTTACCTGGTTCGGAGTCACGGTCGGCTCCTACTCCAAGGCCCACGATCGTTGACCGTTTACTGCGGGCAATTCTATATGTGCGCAAAAAGGTTTACAGACAGATATTACAATTGTAGTACAGTA
Source organism: Boesenbergia rotunda (assembly GCA_024364735.1). Taxonomy (NCBI): domain Eukaryota; kingdom Viridiplantae; phylum Streptophyta; class Magnoliopsida; order Zingiberales; family Zingiberaceae; genus Boesenbergia; species Boesenbergia rotunda. The sequence continues at coordinate 202,893 of JAGFNQ010000095.1, read as the reverse complement.
AACTTAAAAGGATAGCTCTTCGTTATCGACGTCCGATGTGGAATGTATCTCGGAGCGGAGGGACGTCGTCGGCGCTTGTATCTCGAGTTGGGAGGTTTCCGGAGCATAGCGCTTGAGTAGAAGAGCATATTGGCGTTGGAAGCAGTTGTTGTCGAAGCCTTGGAGTCGAGGGGCTTTTTATAGCCTCCTGGGGCACCCTGAACATTGGGGCACCCCCCATGTGTCAGTCGATCCGGACATGTGTTGGTCAGCCGTTATCCCTTCAGGATCGGGCTGAGGTTTTACCGGGGCGCCCGAGACGCAGGGGGTGGCCCGGGTTGACTCTATCCGTTGGCTTCTCGCTGGCTTGACTCTATCTGCTTCGTTGGCTTGAGCCCAAGGTGCCCGAGGCATCCGGGGCGCCCAGGAGCACGGGGGTGCCCAGGAGCATGGGGGCGCCCCACCAGTGAGCTTCCGAAGTGTTTTCTTGCTTTACTTATTTTGCCTTGACCTTGTGGGCGCCCGGGACACTGGGGGCGCCCTTCCCAGCTGCTTGCCCCTCTCCTTTGGGGCGTTCTAATCTGCAGACACACATTCCTTCGGTCCTGCATCCAAGGTTAGTCCAAAACAACACAAAGCAATAAAATATTAGGTTTATACAGCCTTAACTGTCTTGGTTCTGACTTTGGGACTCCAAAATGGAGCCCTAGGTCCAACCGACACCTACTGTTCCCTCGACGGGGAACACGTCCTCACCTACTCCTCTCAGGAGAATTTACCTGTTGCCAACCGACTCCTCCGGTTAGTCTTTTGCTCAGCAGTCCTTCGCCAGGTCTTCGTTTCCAAGTAGTCCTTCGCCTGGTGCCTTAGTTGTCATTCACTAGGGCTTCAGTTCCAAGTAGTCCTTCTCCTAGTGTCTAGCAGTCCTTCGCTAGGTCTTCGACTCCTAGCAACCCTTCGCTAGGTGCCCAGCAGTCCTTCGCTGGGTCTTAGGGTTCCGTTGCCTAGCAGTCCTTCGCTAGGTGCCTAGCAGTCCTTCGCTAGGACTTCAATCTGCACACTCAAGTAGCATGTTAGATAAACATAACATCTTAACTTTTGAACCCTTTGCCATTATCAGAACCCAGGTTCGACTTGGGTGCTGTCTGCATCAACAATCTCCCCCTTTTTGATTTATGGCTATCCGATTCAAAAAGTTATGTTTTAATCAAGACAATTGATATAACATTTTAGTTTCCTCCCCTGGAAGGAATCTCCCTCTAGTTTTTTCAAAGTTTCGTGGGGTTTGAAAAATTTCTAAGTCAAAATAAAGGAATTAATTTTTCAATTCTTACAACATTTTGAAAGCGAATTTTAGAAAAATATTTTCCACAAAAATTTTTTTTAAGTAAATAACTTAGTGGAAAATTTTCTAAAGTTTAAGAAAGGTTTGAATCTCTTTAGTACTTTTGAAACTTTTCTATTTGAGATGAGTACTTAGAGAATTTTGAACATAGCTTGGTTAAAGTATCCAGACAAGTTTTGAACATAGCTTGAGTTTTAAGTACTTAGAAAATGCTTTTGAAAACTACTTGGGTCAAGTACTTAGAATCAATTTTGAAACCAATTTAGATCAAGTATTCTTGAAGCAATTTTGAGAGAAAAAAATAGATTAAGTACTTTGAAAACAGTTTTGAAAAACACTTAGCTTTAGTACTTTGAAAATAGTTTTGAAATTAACTTAGCTTTTTGAAGAAAGGATAAATTTTTGAAAACTTTTGAATAAAAAATTTTAACGCTTCTCTCCTTCCCTATCTCTCCCCCTTTGCCATATATCAAAAACAAAGCAATATAGCAAATAAAGTTCATAATGATAAAATAGAATAATGTGCTGTACTGAACCAAATCAAGATATAAATTGAACTAGACCAATTTCAATTATCTCTTTAGGGTCCTGTCTAACCCAATTAGCTACTTACTAACTGTTATAAGCAGTGGTTTTCGCTAGGGTTAGTCAAGTTAAGTGTTCCATTCAAGTTAGATTTTCTAAGCTTGACACATAACTTGATTACTGTTTAAGTTGTATTTACTGCCCCAATTACTGCAGATGCACTGACTTAAAGCATCTTGAATTAAGGCAAAGACCTAAGCATCTCAACCCATTCTAGGTTATCAATCAACAGTACCCTAAGGTGCTTGTGAGATGCTGGCTTCTAGATCTATAGGTGCATGCAGTTCTAGGGTTAGGGCCTAGGCTAAGTCCATTTGCGAAAAAGCCCTAGTTTTGAAGGGGGTAGTTTTTCAAAAAAAAAACTAAGTCGAAAGAATTATTAAAAAGAAAGGCTAAAAAGATTTTCAAATTAATTAAAGGCTGATTTTGAAATCAAGTAAAATTATTTTAGAAACTGATTTTTCAAAAAATAGTAAGAAAACCAAAAGTAGAGTAAACCTATTCTACCAAGCATAATCCTAACTGCCTTCTTAGTGAGCTGAACTCAAACTCAGGTAGGGGTTTAGTGAATATGTCAGCTAAGTTAGATTTAGAGTCTACATGCTTAAGGACTATCTCACCCCTGGCTACGTGATCTCTTACAAAGTGGTGTTTGACTTCTATGTGTTTAGTTCTGGAGTGTTGGATTGGGTTCTTAGTTAGATTAATTGAGCTTATATTATCAATGAAGACTTGGGTTTGATTGTAATCAAGCTGGAAGTCCTTAAGAGTGTGCATCATCCATAAGAGTTGTGCTACACACTCTCCTAAAGCAACATACTCAGCTTCAGTTGTGGATAAAGCTACACAGTGTTGCTTTCTGCTGCACCAACTTACTAGACTGTTTCCTAAAAGTTGGCAGCTTCCACTGGTACTTTTTCTATCTAGCTTACAACCAGCATAGTCAGAGTCTGAATATCCTGATAGTTTAAAAGTTGAGGTCCTAGGATACCAAATCCCTACATTTAGGGTGCCCTTAATATATCTCAATATTCTTTTTAGGGCCGCTAAGTGCGTTTCCTTAGCACAGGTTTGGTACCTAGCACACATTCCTACAGAAAAAGGATATCAGGTCTGCTTGCTGTAAGGTACAGTAGACTTCCAATCATGCTTCTATAGAGTTTAAGGTCTACTGGTTTACCATCAGGGTCACTATCTATTTTTACATTTGTGGCCATGGGGGTACTTATGCTTTTAGAGTTATCCATTTTAAATTTCTTTATTAATTCCTTAGCATACTTAGATTGATGGACATAGTTTCCATCCCTAGTTTGTTTAATTTGTAACCCTAGGAAAAAGTTAAGCTCACCAACTAAGCTCATTTCAAATTCATTTTCCATTATTTTAACAAATTCTTTTAAGAAATTTGAGTTAGTAGACCCAAAGATTATGTCATCGACGTAGATTTGGGCAATAAAGATTTCTTTTCCTAAGGTTTTAATAAACAGGGTTGAATCGATTTGTCCTTGTTTAAATTCTTTAGAAGTTAGGTAAGTTGATAAGCGTTCATACCAGGCCCTAGGTGTTTGTTTTAGTCCATAAAGTGCTTTAGTGAGTTTGTAGACATGGTCAGGTTTTTCTAAGTCCTCAAAACCGGGGGGTTGTCCTACATAAACTTCTTCCTTGATAAATCCATTTAGAAAAGCTGACTTTACATCCATTTGGTATAATTTAAATCCTTTATGGGATGCAAAGGCTAATAACATCCTAATGGACTCAAGTCTGGCTACTGGGGCATATGTTTCGTCATAATCTAACCCTTCTACTTGACTGAATCCTTTTGCTACTAAGCGGCTTTATTTCTAACTATTTCTCCTTGATCATTTAGCTTATTCCTAAAAACCCACTTAGTGTCAATGATGGATTTGCCCTCAGGTTTAGGTACTAGTTCCCAGACTTGGTTTCTCTCAAATTGGGCTAACTCTTCTTGCATAGCTATGATCCAATCAGGATCAGGTAGGGCTTCATCTATAGTTTTAGGTTCGATTTTTGAGATCATTGCTATCTGACTAAGGTTTCTATAGGAGGATCTAGTTCTGACTCCTAAAGTTGGATCACCCACAATTTGATCAGTTGGGTGACTGAGTCTGGGTTTCTTGGTTTTTCTAGAACTTGGTTCAGCCTCAGGTCCGGCTGGTCGGTTTGGTTCCCTATTTGGTTCGACTACTCGAGTTGATTCAATAGTTGGTTCAATTGATTCATCAGTTGGTTCAATAGTTAGTTCATTTATGGGTTCAATTAAAGATTCAACAGCTTGTTCATTATCTTCTTGATCAGTATTTGATGAAGTTAGATCTGGATTATCAGATTTTGAGTTGATTTCTTCATCAAATATTAAGTTTGTTGTTTCTTCAATTTTCTTAGTTTGTTTGTTGTAAACCCTATAGGCTCTGCTTGTTGTTGAATATCCTAGGAAGATGTCTGGGGTTGACTTAGACTGGAATTTACCTAGATAGTCCTTGGTGTTTAGGATATGGACTTTGCACCCAAAGACCCTTAGGTAGTGTAGATTAGGAAGTCTATGGTAGTATAATTCATAAGGTGTTTTATTGTGTCGTTTGTTTATTAGTACCCTATTTTGGATGTAGCAAGCTGTACTAATTGCTTCTGCCCAATATTGGTTAGCTAGGTTAAATTCGTTGAGCATAGCCCTAGCGACTTCCTGTAGGGTTCTATTTTTCCTCTCAACTATCCCATTTTGCTGGGGGTTCTAGGACACGAAAATTCGTGTATATACCCATTTACCTTACACAATTCCTCGAACCGTTGATTTTCAAACTCTCCCCCGTGGTCACTCCTAAGTCTTTTGATTTTGGTATCGTTTTGATTTTCAATTAACTTACAAAAGTCATTGAATAGGTTTAGGGTTTCATCTTTGGTCTTTAGAAACCTAACCCAGGTAAACCTAGAGTAATCATCAACTATTACTAAGCAGTACCGGTTTCCGCTTAGTGACTTGGCTCCATGTGAATCAAATAGGTCAAGGTGCAGGAGCTCAAGTATTGTTTGAGTTAGATCAGACTGAATTAGTTTGTGATTAGACCTGGTTTGCTTACCTTGATTACATGATGTGCATATTATGTTTTCATGGTCCTTAATTTTAGGGATACCTTTAATTAGGCCAAGTTGGGTGATTTTTGAAATAATTCTTAGATTAGTGTGACCTAATCTCCTATGCCAGAGGTTTGATTGTTCTAACTGAGTTAACATGCATTTGGGTACTAGGGGTAGATTTATAGTATAAACATTATTTGTCCTAGTGCCCTTAAGCATGATTTCTGAGTCTTGCAGGTTTCTAATCAGGCAGTTAGAATTAGTAAAGGTAACTACATAACCGGTATCACATAATTGACTTATGCTAAGCAAGTTAAATTTAAAATTTTCAACCAACAGAACTTTCTTAATCACAAAGTCAGATTTAAGTTCAATATTACCTGGCCCAATTACCTTGAGTGTAGCATTGTTGCCAAATGCTACTGAGCCTAGGTTCTTGAACTTGAGTTTGGTGAATTTCAATTTATCTCCAGTCATGTGTCTGGAGCACCCGCTATCCAACATCCATTGGTCCAAACCTTTATGTTCCTACACATAAAGAGTTTTGTTAATTTGAATCCAATTCAAATTAGGAATAGCCTAAATTGATTTTCACAGTCTAGTCTATCTCACCCAAATCTAGGGTTATCAATCACATTAGCCTTATAGGTTTTGTGAGACAGGTTTCGGTAGATAGAATTATTTAAAAAAAACAATTATGATTTATTTTGAAAGACTTAAATTAATTTTTAAACCCAATTTAAATTTATTTTGAAAAGAGATATTTGAATCTAAAATTAACTGAAAATTTATGTTAAATTCGAATTTAACAAAGAGTAAATTGAATTTGAATTTCAAAAATTGGCTTCCAGGTCTTGGCGAGGCACAAGACCTTCTTTGGCCGTAGCCTTATTGGATCATCAACCCTTTCCTAGACAATGCCTTTTAGTGAAATTTCATCTTGAAAATTACTTTTTGGTAAATTCTGGTCTAACTAGTTTGGGTCTTGGATCGGTAGCTTCGGCTAGTTTCACCAGTCTAAAGAGACCAAGTAGAGTATACTTGACCTTATTAGAATTGGCTTCCCTAACGTACTATCATCTCACCGCCACCCCAATACTATGTTGTTCAAATTTCAGTTAAGTTGATTCAATCCTTAAACTAACCATTCCTAAGTCTAAGCATGGTAAATTGCAGAAATTAAATAAGCAAGCAATCATGCAATTAGAAAACAAGAATTGAAATTTATCTAACTATAAATATTATTCTTAATTTGGCTCCCCCAGGACTAAAGCCTCGGTAGTGATTAGGCAAAATGTGAATCTTGTCCTTGGGGATCCAATAGTGATTTGATCCAGTTTGTTTGTTCAAACACAGTTTGGGTTGCCATGCCTGAATTTTAGGTCTGGACTGGTTCAGTACAGCATAGTAGGATCATTGTCTAGATTTGGTTCTATAGCCTAGTTCGGATCGATTTAGAACCGACTTCTATTTTCCAAGAATCATGTCAAGACCCTTGGAACCAGAAGTGAACCGTTCTAAGGCTGATTTAAGGTCCTTGACTTGAGTTTTCAAGAAGGAGTTCTCTTTCTCAAATTTTTCAACTTGAGTAGAGGTTCCTTCTTGAACATTCTCAGTTAAGGATCTAGAGTCAGCTCTCACTTTCAGGAGTTTTACTTCCTGTCGGGGAGTTTCGACTCGGAGTTTAGCTTTCGTCAAATCTCGAGAAAGATAAGAAGTTAACTCATTTAACTGATTTCTTGTAAAACCACCTATAGTTATTTCGCCGTCATATGAGAATGTAAGTTTGCCGTCATCCGGCTCCGATTCTGACTCGGTTTCGATTTCTTCTGAGGCGGTTAGTGTGAGTAGCTTCGAATGTGGGGCCTCTTCTTCTTCTTCAGAGGAGGACTGATGGCCATGGATTAGATGTCATGAAAGTGGGTCTCAAATTAGATATTTATAAAGCTGGAAACCCTACTTGCAATCAAAGAATAAAAGCGTAGTAAAGGGGCCACAGGTCGTATTTTTCCTAGGGCTAGTTTAGGTTGTTCGATTCGTGCTCGAGTTTATGTGTCGTCGATATTTTTGGGGTTTCAAATAAAGTCTGGGTTTTGTTTGCAACTAGAAATGAAAATGCAAGGGAAAGAAAGAAATTTTAACTAAATGAACTAAGCAAGGTAATAGCGATTAAGGACTTACCCTGTAGGAAATCTAACTAACCAAAGCAACTTATCTGAAGTTGGAAAACTATCTCTAAATTAAATTGAAGCGAAATACTAGGCAAGTGAATCAAAACAATGCTAAAATTTGCAGTTGAAATTAATGCCAGACATTTAAAACCTACTTGCAAACTTGAAACTTGATTCTAATGCCGAAATGAAAGTTGACATTCAAACACAAGCCATACATGAAACAAACTGACTTCTAGCTCACTAACACACTGAAAATTGCACTTCATTTGGTATCTATCACTGCCAAAACCTTTCTTGATACAAAGTGGAGAACATGAAACAACTCGATACAATGTAAAGAAGCTTATTTGCTGAAAACCTACTCTAGGAGCAGAGCTGTAAACTGACAAAGTCCGAATGGCACTGATCAATTCAACTTGGAAGACAAGTCATTATTGAAAAGCTAAACATGAATGAGTGAAGGAATGCAGACATTAAAACATGAATTCAGAATAATAGAGGCAGAAATTCAGAAATGGAAACATCAAACTCAATGCAAGTATAGAAACTTGAAATCAGAAATTAACTGGATATTAAACAAACTAATTCCAAGCACATTAGCACATAAAAAAGGTATGATTAACTTCTGTACTCAACTCAAGGCAACAGATTAGCAAACAAACTGAAAACTTCAGAAAAATGCACATGCAGAGAATGAGATTGATACAAAGCTTCAGAATTGGTATGCTGCAGAGTTTCATAACAACCCAACTGAAACACAACTGATATCAATCAATTTGCTGGGCTTTGTTTGATACACAATTCAGAAGCTATGACATTCATACGTAGCAAAGAAACTGACCTATCCAAAAAAAATAAGCTAATGCAAGGAATGAAGGCAGAATTTCAGAATCTATATGCAGAAATACAACAACCAATTAAATGCAGAGTCAATCACACAACTGAAATCAAATACTTAAATCTAACTTCAGAAGGAATTCAAGATAGCTAAGACTTCACTTGAAACGAACTTCAGCAACCACAACTATGATTTGCAGAAATAAAGTTGATACTCTAGCTAAAAACTGATACTTAGAAAGCAATTCTGATACGCACAGATTAAATCAAGAATTGAACTGAAATTGCAACTATTATTCACTCAACAAACTTCCATACTGATTACCTTGCAGGATTAAACCTAATTAAACGCTGGAACAATTCAGAAAATGAAACATACAGCAGATGACATGAAATAGAAATAGAATTCAGTGCAGAATTGAAATTACAGTTAAAAACAACAAGAAATGCCATAAGAACAAAGCCTCGACCATTCCTAGTTTCAAGACCTTCTTGCCGTCACACAAGAACTAGCCAAGAACCCCTTCAACTTGCAAATCACTAGAAAAGTAGTTCCAAATTCAGATATGCTCACAAACTTCAATCGGCTGGAAAAACCAATCTGATCACCTTGGTTTCGCAATGAACAAATGCTGTTGAGCTTGGTGATGATCAGAGTGTATCAGAAGACCCTTCAGATAGCTCCGATTGAAAAGATTGGCTCACGATCGCAATCAAGTTGATCAAATCACAGAAACTAATGAAACCCTCACTCAGCCCCTGTTCCGATGCAAATCCGTGATTGAATCTCCATTGAAACCTATTTCAATGATCCAGATCTTGCTCCAAGGTGGTGATTGAGTTGGCCACGCCTTCAGATGGAGAAATCGTCGAAGAAAACGAAGAACAAGTGAGAAACTGAGCTACAACTGCGAAGACACGACGCAGATCTGAACAGGGGATGCGGGTAATATAGTTTCAACAGTGAACGACTCAGATTGTCCAGCGCTCAACCAACGGTTGATCTTCATCTGATTTGACTCAAATTTTCCAGATCTTGATCAGAGGTCAGGATCTACCTCGGGTTAGCTCGGATCTGCCAGATTTGCAACGGATGGTTCAGATCACCTTGATCTTTGAATGGAAGGTCTAGATCTCTCTGATCGTGATCCAATGGCTAGATCATCTCCGATTGGGCTGAAACATTCAGATCTTGATCTGATAGCTCGATTAGCCTTAATTCCAGCTCGGATTGATCAGAAGTTCTCAGATGGCCTAAATCTAACCCTTTTTGCATCGGACGGTCCAAATTAGTTGACGCTTGATCACTTGATCCAGTCCACTTTTGACTCAACTATGACCCAACATGACCTAGGTCCATGATCCTTCCAAGCCTACAAAAGTAGATCAAAAATTTTTACTGGCAAAACAACTCAAATATATCAAAATTTGCAATTAGGTCCAAAAAGAATATAAATCCTAGAACCTAGGTTAAATCCACCATTAAGTAAGTAAAATATGGGTCAAAAGTAGATCCTAGAACCTTAAATAATCAACAAAATGACACTTATCAACTCCCCCACACTTAAGCTTGAGCGTCTCGCGAAAAGTTCTAAATATGTATCCCCTAGCTTTTCTCAAACATAAATAGAAGCAATTGAAAAGAAATTACCTAGGGTTGTTAATTCCCATAAATCTAAGCTCTATGGATTAATATTTTGTCCTTAAATCAACAACTTAGCAATTTCAACTTTCATGATTCATTGAGATGAATTTCACTCACTAAATCTCTCAAGGGAAACTTTTGGTGGCTCTCTTCCTAAATTCTAAGTTCATGATGAAAATGGAGTTAACTCCTACACACATGCTTTTTGCACTACCATAGGCTTTCTTGTTATTTTCTCTCTACTATTATTCATGATTTAAATCTACATCTATAAAAGTTTATTCAAAAGTGAAAGACATATGAAATGGTAGAAATGAAGTGACAACTAAGAAAATAGCAAAATTGATAAAGTGGAAGACTTGGATGTTCAAGGATATTCTTGATGCATTTTATCGTCTTGTCAGTCCTCATAATGAAGTCCATGTGTGATGGAGTGAAGCTTTGGTATTGCCCTTCAAAAATTTGATGAAAAGAACTCATCAACTCCTTTGTGCCAATTTTCCCTCTTGCGTGCCAGTTTGCTTCCTTCTCTTTTCTTTTCTGATTTTCTTTTCTTTTTCTTTCTCTCAAGTAAATTCAGAATGTAATGGAGCAGATCTTCAATTGGATGAGACTATCTTTGTTGGAACTCGGATGGTTAGAGAGGGGGGGGTGAATATAGCCAATCACTTTGATTTCAAAAACTTAGCGAGTTTCTGCACTTGGAGTTGTTAGTAGCACAGCGGAAGTATGAAAAACAGAATGTGCAGAAACTAAAATAGAGAACTAACTAGCAAGATTAGCAAGATCGCTAACAAGGAGGATTTATAAGGTTCGGGGATAACTTGCCCCTACTCCTTGGCGTGGCCTTAAGGTGGGCGATCCCTTGATCGTCGGCAGATCAAGCCCCGGTTATCACCGGATAAGAAACAACCTCCTTCTCGGTGGAGAAACCTCTCCACAGCGCGTTTCAAACACGGATTTAAGTTTAAGCACAACGAAACAACAAGAAAGATGTAACGACCCGCAAAATCCTCTCAATATTTTCTTTAAAAATATTGATCATGTCTAGATAGTTTGACGAACCTAGAGATAATAGTACGAACTTTAGCCTAGTTAAGCATGATTTTTCCTATTTAAATTGAGAAGTTAAGTACTAATGGGCCTTATATGGGCTCCAAAAATGGGTGTTAATTAGGTAGAATTTAATATAAATATAAAAGAATCTTAATTAGGAATTTTAAGATGATTATGGGTGAGTTTTAGGGAATTTTCGAAAATAAAGAAAAATGAAATAAAAAGAAAATAAAAATAAAGTGCATGCACCAAGGATTGAACCTTGGACCTAGTCTACAACCATGCATGCACTAACCAATTCACCTAGCAAGGGAGTGCTAGTAGAGAATGAAGTGAATTTTGGTTAAGGCTTAAGGAGGTGAAGAGTCACCATGTGAAGAAGATGAAAAGGCACTTGTGAAGAGACAAGAGGGCATTATAAATAGATCACTTCTTCCTTCTTCCTCCAACCCCCACCGAAATCCTATCTTCTTCCTTCCTTCTTCTTCTAGCCGAAACCCACAAGGGTTTCTTTTCCTTGGATAAAGTTTCACAAGGGACTTTATCTTGAAGATCCAAGACCTTCTACAAGGATACAAGGACTAAAGAGAGGCCTAGGGTCAAGGAGCTTTCTTTGGCTTCTCCATTCAAGGTGAAAATCAAGGATAAACCAAGGTAAGACTCCCTCACTTGTGGTATAATAGTTATCCTTGAAGTTTTATCATAAGATGAAGTTTTGTTAGTTTTAGGTTGTGAAAATCATGATCATGACCCTTACAACTTTCGGCCACCATGATTTTAGGGTCCAAGATGATGTTAAAAATCTTACTCATGCTTTCTAATATTTTTCCATGATGAATAGAGGTTAGAACATGATTTGGAGAATTTGTAGAGTACCCTAGCATCTTGAAAGTTTCGGCCAACACCATGAACTCATGGTTAGGGATGGATCTAAATCTCCAAGTATGGATCTTGTGTATCTTCATGATACAAGGGAGGTTGAGAGGAATTTATGTGAATTTTCACAAGGCCTTGTAACCCTAGAAGTTTCGGCCAAGAAGGGTTCTAGGGCATGAAGTTAGGGCTTACCTCAAGTAAGGGGTCCAATGGCTCCTATGGTATGGTATGGAAGATGTTAGATGATTAATTGGAAATTTTATGAATTTATTCATGCCCCATGGTTGAAGCATGTTTCGGCCAACCCTAGGAATTAGGGCTAAAGGTTAAGGTGAACCCTAATTATGAGCCCTAATGACTTCTTATGGCATTATGGGTGATGTATGGTTGTTACTTTTCCTTATGCTACCTTACATGTTATTTGAATAATGGAACTCCCCCTTGTAAGTTTCGGCCAAGCAAGATAAATAGGGTATGGGAGGAGTTAGGGTTTGAAGAATGATGGTTTATGGCTTATCATGAAGTATATATATGTATATAGGGTCATGCATGTGGTAGAAATTATGTTACCAATAATCCTAACTTTAAGTACCATATTTCATGTGTGTATGTATGCCATGCTTAATTGCCATGCTTTATGAATGATATGTATGTATGCCATGCTTTAGAAATGCTATGTATGTATGCCATGCTTAATGAATGATATGTATATATGCCATGCTTTATGAATGATATGTATGTATGTCATGCTTAGGAATGCTATGTATGTATGTCATTCTTAATGAATGATATGTATATATGCCATGCTTTATGAATGATATGTATGTATGTCATGCTTAATGAATGATATGTATATATGACATGCTTTATGAATGATATGTATGTATGTCATGCTTAGGAATGCTATGTATATATGTCATGCTTTATGAATGATATGTATGTATGCCATGCTTTAGGAATGCTATGTATGTATGTCATGCTTAAATGTCATGCTTTATGAATGATATGTATGTATGTCATGCTTTAGGAATGCTATGTATGTATGCCATGCTTAATGAATGATATGTATATATGCCATGCTTTAGGAATGCTATGTATGTATGTCATGCTTAATGAATGATATGTATATATGCCATGTTTTAGGAATGATATGTATGTATGCCATGCTTTATGAATGATATGTATGGATGTTATGTTATGAATGATATGTACGTATGCCATGTTTATGAATGAAGATGATGAATGTTCATGCCTTTAAGGCATCATGATGATAAGTATGAATGATGAAATGCTAAGTATGCTAAACGACACGGTCGATGGTCGACGGTACGACGGTACGACAGTCGTGAGGACCGATAAATGGGCCGGTAGACGGGCCGGGTCGTAGCAAGGTTATGTTATGTTTAAATATGCTATGAATGTCTTATGAATGATAAAGCATGTGAAGTTATTTTACTTTATGAATGGGCTTGTACCGGACCAATGTATGGGTCCAAGGGATGGGCACCTTAAGAACGCCCCGGTTTTGGACTACCGACTATGCTGTCCACGGTTCTGGCACTACCGAACCTGTGCAACAGTGATGGACACCTTAAGAATGCCTCGGTTCGGGGACTACAGACTATGCAGTCCTTACCCTAGTAGGTCGAGGCTTGCTACCTCGTATTTACATAGGGATACGTGCACATGATGTATGTATGTGGTACATGCCGGGGATCCCAATGATGTTATGATTATGTTTAAGTATTTAAAAGTAAGATTCTAAAAGTAAGCATCCTTATGATATATGCATTTGATTCATGCATCCATTCATGTTATGGATTATACCATGATAAGTATGTTTAAGTTTATGTTCATGATATGAATGATGCCATGATAAGTATGTTGAAGTTTATGTTCATGATAGGAATGATGCCATGATAAGTATGTTATGTTTATGTCTATCATAAGAATGATGTCATGATAAGTATGTTATGTTTATGCTCATGATATGTTAAGTACCATGCTATGCTTATGTTATGTCAAGAACCATGCTATGCTTATGTTATGTTAAGAACCATGCTATGCTTATGTTAGGTTAAGAACCATGCTATGCGTATGTTATGTTAAGAACCATGCTATGCTTACGTCGTGATAAGAACCATGCTAAGCGTATGTTATGTTAAGAACCATGCTATGCTTATGTCGTGATGAGAACCATGCTATGCTCATGTTATGTTAAGAACCGTGCCACATTAAATGCTTATGTTATGCTAAAGAATGTCATGTTATATGTTTACGTTCATGTTAAGAGTTATGCAATGATAATTATGTTATGCTATGTTGAAGGTTTCATATATTTATGTATGATATGACGTATGGTTTTTGTGAGTAGGAAAGGGTTTTACTAAGCCTAGGTGCTTATAGTCTTATGTTCTTATACCGCAGATCGAGTATGAGGTCCTTAGCTAAGAGAAGCAGCAGGAAGGGCAAGTGTGTGTGTGTGGCAATGACTTGGCAGAAGAAAAGGAAAGATCCCATGTCTTACTCCCTTTATATGATGACCATGCAAACATGTTTAATGTAACGACCCGGAAAATTCTATTAATATTTTCTTAAAATATTGAGCATGTCTAGATAATTTTCCGAGGGGCCCAGAAATAATTATGTAAAATTGGGCCTAGAAATCCATGTTTTCTCATTTAATTTGAGAAAACTAAGCACAAATGAGCTTTAAATGGGCTCCAAAAAATAGGTATTAATTAGGTAAAAATTAATATAAATTAGGTAAAATTAATATAAATATAAAAGAATTTTATTTAGGAATATTGGCATAATTATGGGTGATTTTAGGGGGATTTTCGGAATTTAGGGAATAAGAATAATAAAATAAATAAAATAAAAATAAAATAAAAATAAAGGTGCATGAGCCAAGGATTGAACCTTAGACCTCTTGTACAACCATGTAAGCCTTAACCAACTCACCTAGCAAGAGATTCTTATGAGGAAATAAAGTGGATGGTGGTTAAGGAGTAGAAGAAGATGAAGAGTCATGGAGAGACTCTTCATTTACCTTCTTAATGGGCTATTAAAGGGGGGTTTTGGAGTTACTTCTTCTCCTCATTCCTTGCATTTTCGAAACTCATTCTTCCCTCATCCTTGCCGAGCACCAAAGGGAAGAGTGCCTTGGAGAAAACTCACAAGGGTCACATCTCTCAAGATTAAAGTTCCTACAAGGTGACAAGGACTAGTTGTGGTCAAGAGATACCAAGTCCTCTTCCTTCTCCTCTTTCAAGGTTCGAAAAATCAAGAAAACTAAGGTAAGACTCCCTCACCTGTGGTATAATAGTTACCTATGATTTCCATGATTTTTGGCATGATATATGGGTTAGTTTCGGATTTAATGTTGAAGGGAAACAAAATCAAGGTTCCTATGTTCAATGGTTTCGGCCAGCATGTTTTAAAGGTCCATAATTATGCTAAAAATCATGATAATATTTTTTATGTTCCCTTATGATGTTTAGAAGTTAAGTGTAATTTTTGGGGATTTTTGGAGTAACCTAGGACACCCTAGGGTCTCGGCCAACATGAAAGAAGCAAAACCCAGAACCTTAAGTTCAAGGGTTTCGGCCACCATGTTTTAAATGTCTATAAATATGTTAAAAATCATGATAATATTATTTTATGTTCCCTTATAATGTTTAGAAATTAAGTGTAATTTTTGGGGATTTTTGGAGTACCCTCGGACACCCTAGGGTCTCGGCCAACATGAAAGAAGCAAAACCCAGAACCTTAAGTTCAAGGGTTTCGGCCACCATGTTTCAAATGTCTAGAAATATGTTAAAAATCATGATAATGTTATTTTATGTTCCCTTATGATGTTTAGAAGTTAAGTGTAATTTTTGTGGATTTGTGGAGTACCCTAGGACACCCTAGGGTCTCGGCCAACATGAAAGAAGCAAAACCCAGAACCTTAAGTTCAAGGGTTTCGGCCACCATGTTTAAATGTCTAGAAATATGTTAAAAATAATGATAATTTATTTGATGTTCCCTTATGATGTTTAGAAGTTAAGTGTAATTTTTGGGAATTTTTGGAGTACCTAGGACACTCTAGGGTTTCGGCCAACATGAAAGGGACAAAACCAAGGTCCCTATGTTTATGGGTTTCGGCCACCATGATTTAAATGTCTATAAATATGTTAAAAATCATGATAATGTTATTTAATGTTCCCTGATGATGTTTAGAAGTTAAGTATAAATTTTGGGAATTTTTGGAGCACCCTATAGGCCTCACACGGTTCGGCCAACCCCAAGGACCCAAGGGTTAGGGTTGAGACTTTAACTTCAACTTATGTTTATGTGTTGCCATGATATAAGGATGATGGATGGTGATTGTGAGAATTTTCACATGGCCATGGGACTCCATAAGTTTCGGCCAATAAGGGTTAATAGGATAAGAGTTAAGATTTAATCCAAGTAAGGGTCCCAATGGCCCTATGGTAAGATGTGATTTATGTTTATGAATGATATGCTATGTTATGAATGATATGCCATGCTTATGAATGATATGCCATGTTTATGAATGATATGCCATGGTTATACAAGATATGCTATGCTTATGAATGAT
The DNA here is from genome assembly GCA_024364735.1 of Boesenbergia rotunda. Classification (NCBI taxonomy): domain Eukaryota; kingdom Viridiplantae; phylum Streptophyta; class Magnoliopsida; order Zingiberales; family Zingiberaceae; genus Boesenbergia; species Boesenbergia rotunda. The sequence goes on along the minus strand of JAGFNQ010000095.1, from coordinate 186,697 downwards.
ATGCTATGTTATGAATGATATGCCATGCTTACGAATGATATGCCATGTTTATGAATGATATGCCATGGTTATACATGATATGCTATGCTTATGAATGATATGCCATGTTATGAATGATATGCCATGTTTACGAATGATATGCCGTGTTTATGAATGATATGCCATGGTTATGCATGATAAGAATGATGTTACGACAAGTATGTTATGATCATGTTCATGATAAGAATGATGCCATGATAAGTATGCTATGAATGGCTTATGAATGATGAAGTATGAAAAGTATTTTTACTTTATGTATGGGCTTGTACCGGACCGAAGTATGGGTCCAAGGGATGGGTACCTTAAGAACGCCCCGGTTATGGACTACCGCAGCTGTCCACGGTTCTGGCACTACCGGAGCTGTGCAACAGGGATGGGCTCCTTAAGAAGCGCCTCGGTTCGGGGACTACCGATTATGCTGTCCTTACCCTAGTAGGTCGGGGCTAGCTACCTTGGATTTACTAGGGATGCGCGCTATGATGTATGTATGTGGTACAAGCCGGGGACCCCAAATGATGTTATGATGATTATGTTAAGAAATGAAAAGTATGTTTTTAAAAGATTAAGCATCCTTATGATATATATGCATTGCCCATGCATTCATTATGGAAAAGTATGTTTATGAAAAGTATGTTCATGAAAAGTATGATTTTAAACTAAGCATCCATATACGTATATGCATTCCACCCATGCATTCATACACGTTATGCATTATGTTATGATAATGATGTGTTATGCTTATGCTCCATGTTAAAAGATATGTATGAGAATGAATGATCCATGTTATGATTATGGTAAGAAGATGCTCTTATGATATCCTAGAATGTATGCCTATGTTTATGCCATATAGGTTGGTTTATATCTTATGTTTATAGTTATGCCATGAAAGATGCCATGCTACTATGTTTATGATTTATGCCATGAAAGATGCCATGCTACTATGTTTATGATTTATGCCATGAAAGATGCCATGCTACTATGTTTATGATTTATGCCATGAAAGATGCATGTTACTATGTTTATGATTTATGCCATGAAAGATGCATGCTACTATGTTTATGATTTATGCCATGAAAGATGCCATGCTACTATGTTTATACTTTATGCCATGATAAGAATGTTCAATTAGATTTATGCCTATGTTTATGCTTTACGCTATGATAGAAATGTTTATGATGCTTCTGTTCCATATGATTATGAATGAATGACGAATGATTTTAGTGAGTAGGAAAGAGTCTTACTAAGCCTGTGTGCTTATAGTCTTCTTTCCTTATACCGTAGATTATGCAAGGGGTAACGAGGAAGCAGCAGGAGGGCCTGAAGTATGTGTGTGTTGGTGACTTGGCCCATGAAATCAAATGTGTTAACCGTTTATGCTAAGAACTTTATTTTGACTACCTATATGCTCGAATAGTGACTTATGGAACTATATGATAAGATGTCCAGTATGATATGATATGAACCTTATGGTATGATGTTAAGCATGTTATGATATGATGATTAAGCATGATGTTCATATGTGAAGTTCCATGTCATTATATTAGGGATGGTAGTAGGGGCATGTATATGTAATGTTTAAGTTATTCCGCTGCAGTATGATGTTACATGCCTTAAGTATGTTAGCGTAACGCCGCTTTAGGAAAAAAAAAAGCGGGCGTTACAGGTTGGTATCAGAGCCGTTACCATCTCACTACACACACATCAAGCCCTCTCCTGCAGCTTCCAAGTAAGTACCTCTTTACATATCTGATAGTATTAAGATGCTTTATGATCTTAAGATATGCATGCATGAACGGTATTAAGATATGCAAGTATGAACGGTATTTATGATGAAAAGTACGTTACGATAGGTAACGACGAATGATGCTTTATCTTATTTTAGGAATTTGATATTTAGAATAATATAGGTGTAGAAAAGAAACTATAATTTATGATATTATGTATAATCTATAATATAGTCACCTGTAGAAAATTATCTGATAGCCTACCCATAGGAGATTATAACACTCTCACCTATGTTAGCGTATAGCATTAGTTCCATGATATTAATACTGATATAATTAATGGTATAGGTCATATGGTATAACTTAGGTAGGGACGCATAGGGTAGGGTTCTAATTATGTTAACACTTACTATAGGTTATGGGTCACTGATATCTTATATAATATATAAGACTACCTTAAGTTATTTTATGGTAATATAATAAGTAGGATCTCACCTATTCTATAATAATCATACAACTAATATAATTCGTAACTCGGACTGAGAACTAATATTTGGAAGCATACGATTATTAGGTTTACCCATAATTAAAATAAGTATATAACTATGATATATGCATATAATTATATCATGGAGTTAATAATGACATTAGCCAATTATATGTCAAAGAGATAATCAGAACTTCGATATATACAGCGATGCTTCCAAGCTAAGACTTGGAGCTGTACTTAGGCAGAGTGGTAAGGTCATTGCTTATGCCTCTAGGCAACTCAAGGAACATGAGCAGAACTACCCCCCTCATGATCTGGAACTGGCCGCAGTGGTCTTCGCTCTTAAGATATGGAGGCATTTTCTATACGGAGCGCAGTGTCGAATTTATACAGACCACCAGAGTCTGTGATATTTCTTCACTCAGAAGGACCTGAATATGAGGCAACGCCGATGGCTTGAGTTGGTGAAGGGCTATGACTGCGGGATCTTCTACCATCCTGGGAAGGCAAACAAAGTGGCCGAGGCACTCAGCCGGAAGTCAAGTGCCACTTTGATGTCTATATCTGGATTACCCCGACCACTCGAAAGAGAAATGGTTAATCTTGGGGTCGAGGTCATCACCGGATGACTTTGCACCATGACAATATCACCCACGCTGTTTGGGGATATATTGGAAAAACAGAATAGTGATCTGAGTCTTCAGAAAATAAAACAGGAGATCCTAGAAGGAAAAGGCGATGGTTTTCATATCGCAAAAGGGGGAGAATTATACCTTAGGGATCATCTATGTATTCCTAATGTTTCGGAGCTTCGAAGGGAAATACTAGCGGAAGCTCACGGAACCCCTTATTCGATGCATCCAGGATCCACCAAGATGTATCAAGATTTGAAAGAGAAGTTCTGGTGGTCCGGTATGAAGAGAGATGTGGCCCAGCATGTCAGTACTTGTAGGACTTGCCAACAAGTGAAAGCAGAACACTAGCGACCCGGAGGAGTTCTGCAGCCACTTCCAATTCCGGAATGGAAATGGGAAGACATCTCAATGGATTTCATTTTAGGACTACCCCGGACTACAAATGGATATGAAGCGTTGTATGGGAGAAGATGTAGGTCTCCGAACTGTTGGTACGAGGGTGGTGAAGAGAAGGAGATGGGGCTCACAACGGATATCATCAACAGCACCACCGAGCTATACAGAATATTCGACAATGGATAGAGACTGCTCAGAGCCGGCAGAAGAGTTATGCCGATGTCCGGCGTAGACCACTGGAATTTAATGTTGGAGATTGGGTATTTCTCAAAGTGGCTCCTATGAAGGGAGTGACCAGATTTGGGAAGAAGGGAAAACTAAGTCCGCGCTATGTGGGGCCGTACCTGATTCTGAAAAGAGTCGGTAAGGGGGCATATGAGCTGGAGCTGCCTCCAGAGATGTCAGCTATCCATAACGTATTCCACGTATCCCTGCTTAAAAAGTGTATCCCGAATATGGACCAAGTGATCGAGCCGCAGATAGTACAAGTACAAGAGGACCTAAGTTATGAGAGCATACCCATCCAGATTTTGGATAGGGAAGTCAAGAAGCTGAGGAATAAGGAGGTACCTCTAGTCAAGATCTTATGGCGAAGCCAGCGGTTCGAGGAAGCTACCTGGGAACGCGAGGACGAAATGAGCCGCAAGTACCCGGAGTTATTCTAAGTTCGAGGACGAACTTTCAAGAGGTATGGGGGATTGTAATGACCCCGAAAATTCTCTTAATATTTTCTTAAAATATTGAGCATGTCTAGATAATTTTCCGAGGGGCCCGGAAATAATTATGAAAAATTGGGCCTAGAAATCCATGTTTTCTCATTTAAATTGAGAAAACTAAGCACAAATGAGCTTTAAATGGGCTCCAAAAATAGGTATTAATTAGGTAAAAATTAATATAAATTAGGTAAAATTAATATAAATATAAAAGAATTTTATTTAGGAATATTAGCATAATTATGGGTGATTTTAGGAGGATTTTCGGAATTTAGGGAATAAGAATAATAAAATAAATAAAATAAAAATAAAGGTGCATGAGCCAAGGATTGAACCTTGGACCTCTTGTACAACCATGTAAGCCTTAACCAACTCACCTAGCAAGAGATTCTTATGAGGAAATAAAGTGGATGGTGGTTAAGGAGTAGAAGAAGATGAAGAGTCATGGAGAGACTCTTCATTTACCTTCTTAATGGGCTATTAAAGGGGGGTTTTGGAGTTACTTCTTCTCCTCATTCCTTGCATTTTCAAAACTCATTCTTCCCCTCATCCTTGCCGAGCACCAAAGGGAGGAGTGCCTTGGAGAAAACTCCACAAGGGTCTCATCTCTCAAGATTAAGTTCCTACAAGGTGACAAGGACTAGTTGTGGTCAAGAGATACCAAGTCCTCTTCCTTCTCCTCTTTCAAGGTTCGAAAAATCAAGAAAACTAAGGTAAGACTCCCTCACCTGTGGTATAATAGTTACCTATGTTTCCATGATTTTTGGCATGATATATGGGTGAGTTTCGGATTTAATGTTGAAGGGAAACAAAATCAAGGTTCCTATGTTCAAAGGTTTCGGACAGCATGTTTTAAAGGTCCATAATTATGCTAAAAATCATGATAATATTATTTGATGTTCCCTTATGATGTTTAGAAGTTAATGTAATTTTTGGGGATTTTTGGAGTACCCTAGGACACCCTAGGGTCTCGGCCAACATGAAAGAAGCAAAACCCAGAACCTTAAGTTCAAGGGTTTCGGCCACCATGTTTTAAATGTCTAGAAATATGTTAAAAATCATGATAATATTATTTGATGTTCCCTTATGATGTTTAGAAGTTAATTGTAATTTTTGGGGATTTTTGGAGTACCTAGGACACCCTAGGGTCTCGGCCAACATGAAAGAAGCAAAACCCAGAACCTTAAGTTCAAGGGTTTCGGCCACCATGTTTTAAATGTCTAGAAATATGTTAAAAATCATGATAATGTTATTTGATGTTCCCTTATGATGTTTAGAAGTTAAGTGTAATTTTTGGGGATTTTTGGAGTAACCTAGGACACCCTAGGGTCTCGGCCAACATGAAAGAAGCAAAACCCAGAACCTTAAGTTCAAGGGTTTCGGCCACCATGTTTTAAATGTCTAGTAATATGTTAAAAATCATGATAATGTTATTTGATGTTCCCTTATGATGTTTAGAAGTTAAGTGTAATTTTAGGGAATTTTTGGAGTACCCTAGGACATTCTAGGGTTTCGGCCATCACGAAAGGGACAAAACCAAGGTCCCTATGTTTATGGGTTTCGGCCACCATGATTTAAATGTCTATAAATATGTTAAAAATCATGATAATGTTATTTAATGTTCCCTGATGATGTTTAGAAGTTAATTATAAATTTTGGGAATTTTTGGAGCACCCTATAGGCCTCATATGGTTCGGCCAACCCCAAGGACCCAAGGGTTAGGGTTGAGTCTTTAACTCCAACTTATGTTTATGTGTTGCCATGATATAAGGATGATGGATGGTGATTGTGTGAATTCTCACATGGCCATGGGACTCCATAAGTTTCGGCCAATAAGGGTTAATAGGATAAGAGTTAAGATTTATTCCAAGTAAGGGTCCCAATGGCCCTATGGTAAGATGTGATTTATGTTTATGAATGATATGCTATGTTATGAATGATATGCCATGCTTACGAATGATATGCCATGTTTATGAATGATATGCCATGGTTATACAAGATATGCTATGCTTATGAATGATATGCTATGTTATGAATGATATGTCATGCTTACGAATGATATGCCATGTTTATGAATGATATGCCATGGTTATACATGATATGCTATGCTTATGAATGATATGCCATGTTATGAATGATATGCCATGTTTACGAATGATATGCCATGTTTATGAATGATATGCCATGGTTATGCATGATAAGAATGATGTTACGACAAGTATGTTATGATCATGTTCATGATAAGAATGATGCCATGATAAGTATGCTATGAATGGCTTATGAATGATGAAGCATGAAAAGTATTTTTACTTTATGTATGGGCTTGTACCGGACCGAAGTATGGGTCCAAGGGATGGGCACCTTAAGAACGCCCCGGTTATGGACTACCGCAGCTGTCCACGGTTCTGGCACTACCGGAGCTGTGCAACAGGGATGGGCTCCTTAAGAAGCGCCTCGGTTCGGGGACTACCGATTATGTTGTCCTTACCCTAGTAGGTCGGGACTAGCTACCTTGGATTTACTAGGGATGCGCGCTATGATGTATGTATGTGGTACAAGCCGGGGACCCCAAATGATGTTATGATGACTATGTTAAGAAATGAAAAGTATGTTTTTAAAAGATTAAGCATCCTTATGATATATATGCATTGCCCATGCATTCATTATGGGAAAAATATGTTTATGAAAAGTATGTTGATGAAAAGTATGATTTTAAACTAAGTATCCATATAGATATATGCATTCCACCCATGCATTCATACACGTTATGCATTATGTTATGATAATGATGTGTTATGCTTATTCTCCATGTTAAAAGATATGTATGAGAATGAATGATCCATGATATGATTAGGGTAAGAAAATGCTCTTATGATATCCTAGAATGTATGCCTATGTTTATGCCATATAGGTTGGTTTATATCTTATGTTTATAGTTATGCCATGAAAGATGCTATGCTACTATGTTTATGATTTATGCCATGAAAGATGCCATGTTACTATGTTTATGATTTATGCCATGAAAGATGCCATGCTACTATGTTTATGATTTATGCCATGAAAGATGCCATGCTACTATGTTATTACTTTATGCCATGATAAGAATGTTCAATTAGATTTATGCCTATGTTTATGCTTTACGCTATAATAGAAATGTTTATGATGCTTATGTTCCATATGATTATGAATGAATGACGAATGATTTTAGTGAGTAGGAAAGAGTCTTACTAAGCCTGTGTGCTTATAGTCTTCTTTCCTTATATCGCAGATTATGCAAGGGGGTAACGAGGAAGCAGCAGGAGGGCCTGAAGTATGTGTGTGTTGGTGACTTGGCCCATGAAATCAAATGCGTTAACCGTTTATGCTAAGAACTTTATTTTGACTACCTATATGCTCGAATAGTGACTTATGGAACTATATGATAAGATGTCCAGTATGATATGATATGAACCTTATGGTATGATGTTAAGCATGTTATGATATGATGATTAAGCATGATGTTCATATGTGAAGTTCCATGTCATTTTATTAGGGATGGTAGCAGGGGCATGTCTATGTAATGTTTAAGTTATTCCGCTGCAGTATGATGTTACATTCCTTAAGTAAGTCAGCGTAACGCCGCTTTAGGAAAAAAAAAACGGGCGTTACATTTAAGAATGATGCTACATGATTAAGAATGATGCTACATGATCAAGAATGATGCTAAGTTTATCATGTTATTATGTTTATGAATGATAGCTAAGAATGTGGCAACATGATTTAAGTTATAAGTGCATGGTTTAAACGCATGGGGATAAAGTTTAAAATTATTCCGCTGCATTAAGAAGTCCACATGCATATATGTATGATAGCGTAACGCCCTGAAAAAGGTGGGCGTTACAAAAGATCTTACTCAAACACTTAGCATGGACAAGAACACAGCAAGCTTTCCCGAGCTCCACCCAGCGGCGATCTCACGCAAGAAACCTTCCTCGTGTCTTCCCGCTGTCGGACTCCCAGCTCCTTGTTCTCTCCTTCAAGCGCTCAAGTAAGGGAAGGTTGCTTCAAGTTTTCAGCAGCTAGCTCAAGAGGATGAAACTTCAGAACGTGCAAGCTTGATTTGGAGAACACAAGTGCGGCAAGAACTCAAACACAAGCTGTAGAACCCTTGCTTCACCGAAGCTGTCTTCCGCCCCTTTTGTTTCTCCACTCACCAACAGATGACACCATCTCTGCAGCCTCCAGCTGCTACTCTGCCAACGCCAGCTACCACTGAGCCCTTCCCTGGACTTCCTGAGCCTTCCTCAGCCAAGCTCCAGTCAGCAACTCAGTCAGCAGCACCAGCCGTTGCAACCTGAGATGGAAAAGAGACAAACCTGCTCAACGGAAAGCCTCCATTGACCTCTCATTGAGTGTTTGAAACCTCCCCTGTCACCTGTAGCTTAATCAGAGAGTTAGAGCAGCATATCACACAGTAAATCAAGTATCAGATGTAAGTGGCAGTGAATCGGATAAGTTCAGACGGGATCAGAGCGTCTGACAGTGCAATTTGAATTAAAGTGATCGGTCACCGGACCGATCAGAGAGCCTCCTGATCGGTCACCAGACCGATCAGGCTGGGTCCAGACCGATCAGGCTCCAACCTGATCGATCCCCAACGCTCGATTACAAATCGTGATTTCTTGGGACACTCCTGGATCGATCACCAGACCGATCCCAGGTTGTGGATCGATCACCCGACCGATCCACGCCTTTCTTGGGCGATTTTTGAGCTTCGCAGTCCAGGCTTCCTGATCGATCACCGGACCGATCAGGAAGCCTCCTGATTGGTCACCAGACCGATCAGATCATAACCAGACCGATCAGGCTCCGTCCTGCACGCTGGATCGTTCTCCGGAACGATCTGCACAGTGATCCTGATCGGTCACCAGACCGATCAGGAGCAGATCAGCAAGGGAACTCAACCTCACTGTTCGCTCCCTGATCGGTCAATAGACCGATCAGGAGCCAGTGAGTGGGTTAATCGCGGGCAGGGATCCTCTGGTCCATCCCTGTTCCACACTAAAATTGCGGCCGGATTGTGATTGCCATCCGGCCGCAATTTGTTTCGATCCCCTCTAGGGTTCATCGTGCCCCTCAGGTTATAGTTTGGGTTCGGACGGGTGGCCGGAGGCCACCCGACTGCCTAAACCCTAAATCTAAAACACTAAACCCTAAATCTTAAATCCGGATTTAGGGTTTTGGCCGCCGGGGTGGCCTCCAGACACCCGTCCGAATCCAAACTATAACCTGAGGGGCACGGTGAATCCTAGAGGGGATCGAAACAAATTACGGCCGGATCGCATTCACAATCCGGCCACAATTTTAGTGTGGACCAGGGATGGACCAGGGATTTTGGGACCAGAGGATCTCTGCCCGTGAATCGCATATTCCCTCATCGGTCACCAGATCGATCAAGAGCAGCACAGTAGGTTCACAAGCTCACTGTGTGCTCCCTGATCGGTCACCAGACCGATCAGTCATCGCTGGATTGGTCTCCAGACCGATCCACGAAGGAGCAGCGTGCCAGATTCCCTGATCGGTCACCAGACCGATCCAGGGACTCAAACCTAGCCCTCCAAGCTAAGTTTTCATTCACCTTATCCCTCCAAGCTAAGGGTTTTTCACCTAACTCTCCAAGTTGGGAATTTGCACCTAACCCTCCAAGTTAGAACTTTTCACCTAGCCCTCCAAGCTAGGACTTTTCACCCAACCCTTCCGAATTAGGACTTTTCCAAACCTAGCCCTCCAAGCTAGGACCTGACCCTCAAGCCAGGACTTTTTCACCTAATTCTCCAAGATGGGAATTTGCACCTAACCCTCCAAGTTAGGACTTTTCACCTAGCCCTCCAAGCTAGGACTTTTCACCCACCTCTTCCGAATTAGGACTTTTCACACACCTAGCCCTCCAGGCTAGGATTTCCAACACCTAACCATCCAGGTTAGGATTTTCAATACCATGCCTGATCCCTGATCATGACTTAATCATAATCCATGTCATGCTTGATCCCCGATCAGGACTTAATCATAATCAATAATCATCCACCTAAAGTAAAATCGATGTCAACACCAAAACAACAATCAGAGCAAGACTGCATCAACAATCTCCCCTTTTTTATTGTTTGACAATCCGATTTTAAGTTTAGGGATCACAATCAATATTTTTCAACTTTAGAATCATAGGGGAATCCAGATCCTCCCCCTACAACATGATCATCCCAAACTTAACCAACCCACACTGTCTCCCTTTGTCGAACACCGAAAAGGGGTATAGAATGACTGTTAAGTTTAAACCATACTCCCCCCTCAACCCTAGGGGTATCCCAAAACAACAATTTGATTGATATTTGATAATCATATGAAGACATATGGCAAAAAGATATAGGCATGACAAAACAGGCATATGTAACATATGAGCATGGCATCATACGCATGAACATAAAAATAACGAATAAGTCACACAATAAGCATGTGAACATATAGATAAGCAACATCCGAAGCAAAAGAAGCCAAATATCATGCTATAATAAGCAAAAGTCAGGATGGACACATCCGTCAGATAGTCAGAAACATATCACACACCAATACAAAACACTCAATCGTCAGCTAGATCATCGTCTGAATCATCAATGTATATGATGTCCCCTGGTGAAGTGCCGTTGGGAGACGCACCATCAGGAAATGTATGATGATACCATTCCTCATACCATGTGTCCTGGAATGAACTCAGCTCAGAGACATCAGAAGCTAGAGCGCCTAGCCGACGATCGAAGGACCGAAACTCCGAGTGAACCTCCTGTCGCTAGAGTTCGGAAATGTGTAACTCGTGCTGCAACATCCGCTCTATCTCCGCAACCTGCCAGTGTAGGTCAGGAGCCCACTCATCGTAATCGGCAGCAGCAGCTGACAGCTCCTGGTCATGAGCTGCTCTCGGTAGCTCCCCCTCACCTCTGCGAGCCTTCCATCTTAGTCCCTGGGGCCCGAGAACAATGTCGGACTGAGCGAGCATGCGATGATCCAGACGACAGTCCTGTCGAATCATGGGCACAATGCGGCCCTGTGTAACGTCGATGCCAACCGACTCCAGCCAGGCAGTGATGATGTGGCCGAATGGTATATAGACTGACTGGGAGGACGGCATACTGTGGACGATGATAGAGAAATAGACCGAAGCCACTGGGTCAATATCTAACTGCTGACGCATCCCATAAAGCATCAAGCAGTGGAACGATTAAATTTCATCAAGGTGTTTCGAAGTAGTTGGGAGGCGACAATTGGTGATGATTTTAAACAACACATAGTCAACAGGGGAAAGACGAAGAGCAGGAAATGTGGGAAAGTCATGGGTGCACTCACCAGAACCCCCTGGCTTGGGATGGCTTAGGAAGTACTCATAGATGGAATCGGGAGTCACTCCATAGAAGGGAACTGGAAGAGGATTAGGAGGATAAGGGTAGAGAAAGAAATCATTGTCTGACTTGCGACAGCCGAGAAAATCAGTGAAAATAGATCGATTGAAGTCGAAATCGATACTAGCAACACGGGTTCTCCACCCCGTGCCCTCTCCACACACCATATTATTATAGAACTCAGAGACCAAGTCAAGGTTGATCGGTCCTTCAATGTTCAAGATGGGTTGAAGATTATAAAATTCAATTCGTTGTCGGATTGTTGGACAGTGTTCATAGATAAAGGTTGGGTCTATAGTTCGACACGGCATGAGTTTAAAGTTGTGCCATTAGAATTTGAGAGCAAGACTGATACTCTGAAATCGAGTATGTGGAGGAGGTGGAGGCCTTTAAGAAGGTGTAGATTAAGAAGGAGTCTTCCCCCTCGAACTGCCCTCCAAAATCTCCTTGCCCTTAGAAGACCTTCTAAAGAGTTGAATTGATCCTACAATCATGATTTAATCAATTGGGCAAGGTGGACATAGAACAAATCAAGAATTGATCATATAGAATGACACCCAATCAGAGAATGCAACCAAGACACAATGATCAAAGGAACACATTGTAATCAAATGGTAGAATTGATTAAGGCAAAAATTGGTCACGGCCAAGACAAGGATGTCACGGTACAACAGCAAAAACAAGAACAAAACCACGATTAGCTTCACATACAAACACTATAGATTTATTGGAAAAAAAACTAAGGCAAGACCTTACTTTGGTGCCATCAGTGTAGTTCTTAGAGGTCGAGAGTAAGAAGCTTGCGCGGAAGGATGCTCTCGGCGCAAGAGGTGGTCGCAAGGTGTTTCTGCGAGAGGAGAACTCGCACAGGGCTTGGAGGAACCTTCACACTCACGCTCATGAGAGGAGGACGAACACGCAGGAGGCGCTCTCGCACACACAGAGTCGCGCAAGAAGGGTTTTCGGCGCTAGGGTTCGGGAGATGGAAGTGTTTCGCGAAGTTATTTGGTTGGTGGATCGGTCCACCAACCAGAATTTAATGCGATTGAACGGATCACCGATTGATCCGATAGCGCCCAGACCGATCAGACTATAGCCTGATCGGATTGGCCTGGGCCTGATCGGTCAGATGACCGATCAGACGCGCTCCTGATCGGTCGGCTGTCCGATCAGGACACGAACAGTAGGGTCTGGAGAGGAACCTCTGAGCTCCTTGATCAGTCTGTAGACCGATCACCAAAGGGTGCCAGATCGGTCCGGGGACCGATCCAGGCTAGCTCAGTACACTTGGTCAGATTTCGGACAATCACTGCTGCCTCTCTGATCGGTCAGTGGACCGATCGTTAGAGGATAAAGCCTGATCGGTCCGGGGACCGATCAGCCCTAGGCCTGATCGGTCCGGTGACCGATCAGCCCTAGGCCTGATCGGTTCGGTGACTGATCAGGGTTCCTGATATTCCCTGATATGATCTGAAACATTCAGTTTCAGATTTTCAGAACTTTTCCAACGAGATCTGATGATGTTTATCGAACTTGGACATGATCTCCTGACTAAAATTGATCTCTGAACAAGGATCAAAGGTCCTTATAGGTTCAACAATCACATTGATCCACCCAAATAGAATCAAACTCAATCAACAATCATTCAAGCAATTTCAACTAAGTTTGTATCAAATTCAGGTTTCCAATCAAGTTTCCTTGATTGGAATGTCCAAGTATGATCATGGAGCCAAATACACATGTGTTATGCATTGGTTTTACCCATACTTGGTCACCACCGTGATTATTATCTCCTCAACTTAATTTCTCAAGGGATGCATTGACATTTTGAGAAATTGAGTTGATCCTAACATCTCACCCCATGTCTAGCAAACAAAAACGTTTTGGTAAACCTTATAGTTTGTGTGAGATGTTCCCAAAGTTACCCAATTGTTTTCCAATAATTCGAAATAATCATAAAGGGTTTTAATGCATTTTGAAATTCATGAAGCCCGACACATTCCCAACTCCCTTCTTAGGAAACTAAATTCATTTCCGGGGAGTGGTTTAGTGAAAATGTCAGCTAGATTTGATTTGGACTCTACATGTGAGAGTACAATATCTCCCCTAGCTACATGATCCCTAATGAAGTGATGTCTTACTTCAATATGTTTGGTCCTAGAATGATGGACTGGATTCTTGGTTAGGTTAATTGTGCTAATATTATCACATAACACTTACACACCCTTGTAACTTAATCCATAGTCCTCTAAGGTATGTATTATCCACAACAATTGTGATACACTCTCTCCCATGGCGATATATTCTGCCTCGGTAGTGGAAAGAGCAACACAATGTTGCTTCCGACTCGACCAACTTACTAAGGACGAACCTAAGAATTGGCAACCCCCACTAGTGCTTTTCTGATCCAACTTACATCCAGCGTAGTCGGAATCCGTATAGCCAATCAAATCAAAAGATTCGGTACGGGAGTACCAAAGACCTACACCAATTGTGCCCTTGAGATATCTCAAAATTCGCTTAACAGCAATTAAATGAGATTCCTTGGCGCAAACATGATACCTAGCGCACATACCCACAGCAAATAAGATATCCGGTCGACTAGCTGTGAGGTATAGCAAACTACCTATCATGCTTCGATATTGAGTTAAATCAACGGGTTTACCACTCTCATCATTATCTAATCTTGTGTTTGTAGCCATGGGAGTGGTTACCTCTTTTGAGTCACTCATGTTAAATTTTCAAAGCATTTTTTGTGTATACTTGGATTGATGCACATGAATACCATCGCGAGTTTGCTTGATTTCGAGTCCAAGGAAGAAAGTCAACTCTCCCACTAGACTCATTTCAAACTCATTCTCCATGTGTCCAATGAATTTACTTAAATAGCCCTTATTGTTTGAGCCACAAATTATGTCATCGACATACACTTGGGCTACAAATATATTGTCACTATACCTTCGTAGAAATAGTGTAGGGTCTATTTGGCCTCTAACGAAGCCCTTTTCAATCAAGAATGTCGACAACCGCTCATACCAAGCCCGGGGTGCTTGTTTAAGACCATAGAGTGCCTTTTTGAGCTTGAACACGTGGTTTGGGAATTCGGTACTCTCAAACCCCGGAGGTTGTTCGACATAGACCTCTTCTTTAATCAAACCATTTAGAAAGGCCGATTTGACATCCATTTGATATAATTTGAAGCCACGATGTGCTGCAAATGCGAGCATCAATCGGATGGACTCTAATCGTGCCACGGGAGCATAGGTCTCATCATAATCAAGGCCTTCAACTTGACTATAGCCCTTGGCTACTAAGCGTGCCTTGTTTCTAATGATTTCTCCCTTATGGTTCAATTTGTTCTTGAAGACCCATTTGGTTCCAATAATGGTGGTCTTCTTGGGTCTAGGGACTAAGTCCCAAACTTGACTTCTTTCAAATTGACCTAGTTCATCTTGCATTGCAATAATCCAATTTGGATCATTTAATGCTTCATCAATTTTCCTAGGTTCAATTTCAGAAATTAGGGCAACTTCATTAGCCTCATTCCGGAAGAATGACCTAGTTCTAACCCCATGATGGATGTCTCCAACAATCTGATCTTGGGGATGACTAGAGGCTAATCTAGTTTGCCTTGGTGTTGGTGGTGCTTCTTGAATAGGTTCACCAGACACAAGGTCAGCCTCAGGATCCAGCTGATCTATGGATTGTCGAGGCTCACCGTCATCGGATTCATTACCATCAACAGTATTTGGACTCTCATTCAAACTTAGTCTCCTAAGTTCGAATTGGACTTCATCTTCTGGTTGACCATTGACTTTTGGAATTTCTTCAAAGACAACGTCAGAAGATTCTTCAACCAGTCTAGACTTCTTGTTGTAGACTCGGTAGGCTTTGCTAACGAGGGAGTACCCGACTAGTATCCCTTCATCAGCCTTTGCCGTGAACTTTCCAAGGTGATCCTTGGTGTTTAGGGTGAACACCTTACAACCAAACACCCGAAGGTGTCTAACCGTAGGTGTTCCCAAACCAAAGTTCATGGGGAGTCTTTCCTAAAAATCTATGGATGAGGACTCGATTTTGCACATAGCAAGCTGTATTTACAGCTTCAGCCCATAAGTAACTCGGGAGTGAGTACTCATTAAGCATGCTTCGTGCAGCCTATTGAAGTACACGGTTCTTCCTCTCTACAACTCAATTTTGTTGTGGTGTTCTAGGAGTAGAGAACTCATGTCTATAACCTCTATCTTGACAAAATTCTAAAAACCTTTGATTTTGAAATTCACCTCCATGATCACTTCTAATTGTCTTAATGGTTGATGATTTTTCATTTTCTACCCTCCTACAAAAAGAAATAAAAACATCTAAGGTTTGGTCCTTATATTTTAAAAAGTAAGTCTATGTATATCTAGTGAAGTCATCAATGATCACAAAACAATATCTACTTCCATTCAAAGATATGATGGTACTACAATCAAATAGATCCATGTGAAATAAATCTAAAGCGGTAGAAGTACTTACAGCGCTTTTATCTTTATGTGCAGATTTTGTTTGCTTACCCATTTGGCATGCATCACATAATTTATCTTTTTCATACTTGATGCTTGGTAAGCCTCGGACTAGTCCCTTGTTGGCCAACTTCTGGATGTTCTTCATGTTAACATGTGCTAGCCTCCGGTGGCAAAGGGTAGACTCTTCTTCTTTTGACATGAAACACATAGCAGATACATTAGTAGCACTTTTAAATGATACTTGATAAATATTATCTACTCTTGTTCCTACTAGTATCGTGTCCAAGGTGTCATGTTGTTTAACTAGACATTGACTTGGTTGGAAATCAATTGTGTAACCCGTGTCACACAATTGAATCACACTTAGGAGATTAAATTTCATCCCCTTGACTAGAAGGACATTTGAGATTCTAAGACATTCGGATATTTGAATGTCTCCTATTCCTATGACCTTAAGACTACCATTGTTATCAAATGATACATTACCTCTACTTTTCTTGTGAAGTGTGGTAAATAATGATCTATCCCCGGTCATGTTTTTGGAGCATCCACTATCAACGAACCAAGTTGATAGATGCTCGCCCTCAATCATAACCTACACAATTTGAAAAATAGAAGTTTTAGGTACCCAAACCTTGGGACCTAAAGCATCAATCAAACAAGACTTAGGCACCCATGCCTTGACAACTTTCTTTTGAACCTTGGGTGTCCTAGATTGTCTCATATCAGTCCTAGACATCAAAGACGCAAATGAGGGTTCTTTGGGTCGGTAACCAATACCGGCCCTATTGTAGACTGCCCTTTGGTCATTTAAAATCATGTCTAGGGTCTTAGAGCTAGTTGAGAACTTCCCAAGAATATTCTTGAGCTTCTCAACATCACTCTTCAATGATTGGTTTTCCTCTACTAGCAATTCATCATGCAAATCATTGACTTCCTCAACCTTAGAGGATTTCAACATTTCAACCTCATGTTTCAATGATTTAATTTGGTCTTGTAATAGTTCAACATGCAAATCATCAATGTTATCATCCCTAGAAGCTTTTAATTGATCAATTTCTAATTGTAATGCCTTAGCCTTATTTTTTGACTTTTTCAACATATTAGTTAAGCATGCAATTGCTCTATAACATTTTTCAAGCTCGGGAGAAGTTACATATTCATCATCCGAAGATGATGAAGCCGCGTTTGAGGAACTTGAAGATTCATCACTGCTTTCCTCTCCAAGAGCCATGAGTGTCACGTTCCTTGTGCTCTTCTCCTCCTTCTCTTCATCGGATGAGCTTGAGGAGGAGTCATCCCAAGAGGCCTTCAAAGCCTTCTTCTTCTTCTTGAATTTTTCTTCTTTCTTTTTGGACCTCTCCTCCTTCTTCTTAAGTTTTGGACATTCATTCTTGAAATGCCCTTTCCTACCACACTCAAAGCAAGATGCATTAGTCTTATCAAGTTTAACTTCACTAGAGTTACCTCTACCCTTGAAGCGTCGATCCCTTCGCATCATTCTTCGCACAAAGTTCGCCATCTCGGAGGAAGAAGAGCCGCTGCCATCTTCCTCGGAATCAGACTCGGATTCGGAAGAGGATGAAGATGAAGTGACTTCCTTCTCCTTCTTCTTCTTGTTGGTTCGGTCCCCTGCAACTAAGGCAATCCCCTTCTCCTTGGGGCCTTTGTTAGCCATTTCATGCAATTCCATCTCACAAAATAAATCATCTAACTTTACAATAGATAGATCCTTGGATACTTTGTAGGCATCCACCATGGATGACCACAAAGCATTCCTTGGAAATGCTTTCAAGACATACCTCACAAGGTCGCGATTCTCGACCTTTTCATCAATCGAATGAAGCCCATTGAGAACTTCCTTGAACCGACTATGGAGCTCACTTACCGTTTCATTTTCCTTCATGGTGAGATTTTGGAGTTGATTGAGGAACAAGTCCCTCTTGGCGATTCTAGAATCTCGGGTGCCCTCGTGGAGCTCAATGAGTTTGTTCCACAAGTCCTTTGCACTTGTGAAAGGACCAACCTTGATGAGTTGGTCTTTGTTCATGCCACATTGTAGAGTGACAACCGCCTTCGCGTCGGCTTCACTCTTTCGTGTTTGTTCGGCAGTCCACCTCCATGACTCAAGTTCTTTTCCTTCATCATCCTTAGGAGGGGTGAATCCCTCCTTCACCGCGAACCAAGTATGGATGTCCATCTTCAAATAGTATTCCATCTTTGATCTCCAATATTGAAAGTCGGCGCCATCAAAGAATGGAGGTCGGGTGGTGGAGAAGCCTTCTCTCAACGCCATCTTGTTGAAAACTCTCGGATGTTAAGCCGTGTACAGAGCCCCAAGCTCTGATACCACTTGTTGGAACTCGGATGGCTAGAGAGGGGGGGGGGTGAATATAGCCAATCACTTTGATTTCAAAAACTTAGCGAGTTTCTGCACTTGGAGTTGTTAGTAGCACAGCGGAAGTATGAAAAATAGAATGTGCAGAAACTAAAACAGAGAACTAACTAGCAAGATTAGCAAGATCGCTAACAAGGAGGATTTACAAGGTTCGGGGATAACTTGCCCCTACTCCTTGGCGTGCCCTTAAGGTGGGCGATCCCTTGATCGTCGGCAGATCAAGCCCCGGTTATCACCGGATAAGAAACAACCTCCTTCTCGGTGGAGAAACCTCTCCACAGCACGTTTCAATCACGGATTTAAGTTTAAGCACAAAGAAACAACAAAAAAGATCTTACTCAAAAACTTAGCAAGGACAAGAACACAGCAAGCTTTCCCGAGCTCCACCCAGCGGCGATCTCACGCAAGAAACCCTTCCTCGTGTCTTCCCGCTGTCGGACTCCCAGCTCCTTGTTCTCTCCTTCAAGCGCTCAAGTAAGGGAAGGTTGCTTCAAGTTTTCAGCAGCTTGCTCAAGAGGATGAAACTTCAGAACGTGCAAGCTTGATGTGGAGAACACAAGTGCGGCAATAACTCAAACACAAGCTGTAGAACCCTTGCTTCACCGAAGCTGTCTTCCGCCCCTTTTGTTTCTCCACTCACCAACAGATGACACCATCTCTGCAGCCTCCAGCTGCTACTCTGCCAACGCCAGCTACCACTGAGCCCTTCCCTGGACTTCCTGAGCCTCCCTCAGCCAAGCTCCAGTCAGCAACTCAGTCTGCAGCTCCAGCCGTTGCAACCTGAGATGGAAAAGAGACAAACCTGCTCAACGAAAAGCCTCCATTGACCTCTCCTTGAGTGTTTGAAACCTCCCCTATCACCTGCAGCTTAATCAGAGAGTTAGAGCAGCTTATCACACAGTAAATCAAGTATCAGATGTAAGTGGCAGTGAATCGGATACGTTCAGATGCGATCAGAGCATCTGACAGTGCAATTTGAATTAAAGTGATCGGTCACCGGACCGATCAGAGAGCCTCCTGATTGGTCACCAGACCGATCAGGCTGGGTCCAGACCGATCAGGCTCCGTCCTGATTGATCCCCAACGCTCGATTAGAAATCGTGATTTCTTGGGACTCTCCTGGATCGATCACCAGACCGATCCCAGGTTGTGGATCGATCACCCGACCGATCCACCCATTTCTTGGGCGATTTCTGAGCTTCGCAGTCCAGGCTTCCTGATCGATCACCGGACTGATTAGGAAGCCTCCTGATCGGTCACCAGACCGATCAAATCATAACCAGACCGATCAGGCTCCGTCCTGATCGATCATAGTGAGGAACCTGCGACGTTGGATCGTTCTCCGGAACAATCTGCACAGTGATCCTGATCGGTCACCAGACCGATCAGGAGCAGATCAGCAAGGGAACTCAACCTCACTGTTCGCTCCCTGATCGGTCACCAGACCGATCAGGAGCCAGTCAGTGGGTGAATCACATACTCCCTGATCGGTCACCAGATCGATCAGGAGCAGCACAGTAGGTTCCCAACCTCACTGTGTGCTCCCTGATCGGTCACCAGACCGATCAGTCATCACTGGATCGGTCTCCAGAACGATCCACGAAGGAGCAGCATGCCAGATTCCTTGATCGGTCACCAGACCGATCCACGGACTCAAACCTAGCCCTCCAAGCTATGTTTTCATCCACCTTAGCCCTCCAAGCTAATGATTTTTCACCTAACTCTCCAAGTTGTGAATTTGCACCTAACCCTCCAAGTTAGAACTTTTCACCTAGCCCTCCAAGCTAGGACTTTTCAGCCAACCCTTTCGAATTAGGACTTTTCCAAACCTAGCCCTCCAAGCTAGGACCTGACCCTCCAAGCCAGGACTTTTTCACCTAATTCTCCAAGATGGGAATTTACAACTAACCCTCCAAGTTAGGACTTTTCACCTAGCCCTCCAAGCTAGGACTTTTCACCCCACCTCTTCCGAATTAGGACTTTCATACACCTAGCCCTCCAGGCTAGGNGGGTCAAACTTGAGTCAGAATTGGATCCGGATCAAAGGGATCAAGCATCGGGATAATATGAGCCGTCCATTCAAGAGAACGGCTAGATCTGAGCCATTTGTGAGTTTCTGATCAATCCAAGTTCAGGATAGGGCTAATCATGACCCTAGATCAAGATCTGAAAGTTTGAACACAATTGGAGCACATCTGGCCGTCAGATCAAGTTTAAAGGAGTCTCAACCATCCAAGCAAGATGAAGGGAAGATCTGGGCCATCCGCCACTGATCTGGTTGATCCGAGCTAAGGACAGGTAGATCAGGACCATTGATCAGGATCTGTGGAGTTTGGTTCAGATTTGAAGAGATCCGACCGTTGAATGAAGCCAAATCGATCTCAGCCGTCCATTCCTAATTATATAAGCAATTAATTCCCCAAATCGCATCGTCGTCGCGTCTTTGCAGCAGCCGTTGTTCTTCATCAGTTCATCGAGTTTCTTCATCATTTTGATTGTAGTTTTCTTCTGAGGCGTGCGCGGCCACATCAACCTAGTTGTCTTCGAGATTTTAGATCGCGCGAGTAGAATTTTGATAATAGACTTCGCTAATAATTACTTCGGCGACGATTAATGACGAAGTAATATATATTAATAAACTTCGATAATAAAATTGGCGTAGTAAATATAGTTTTAGACTTCATAGATTATAAAAATGGATTTTTACTTCTAATTTTTAATAACAATTACTTCATAATTTTTATTTAACGAAGTAATAAGACTTACAATAAAAGTTATAATTTTAAATGGTGAAGTAATAAAATTGAACCGGTAAAACAAAATAAAATCTGAACCGATTTATATATATATATATATATATATATAATTTTTTTTATTTTTAAACATTTCCTCTTCCTCTCTTAATTCTTTTTTAAAAAGATTTTCTTAAACCTCTTCTCCCCGTCTCTCGCGTCGACTCGTCTTGGGCGAAATTTTTCACCGTCCTCGCGGTTCCTCTCTTCGCCCTCCTACTCTTCGGCTCTTCGCCGACGAGCCCTCTCTCTCTCCCCCCGAAGCAAACCGCCCTCCCTCTCTCTCTCTCGTCGACGACCGAAGCCAAGCTAGGGCGTTGTCGTCGAGTCGCCTTCAAGCTAGGGCTTCGCCGTCGACCCCTCCTGCTGTTCAATCTGGCTGCGCCTCCAAGATAGGGCTTCGCCGTCGAACCTCCTCCAAGCTACGGCGCCTCCAAGCTATGGCTTCGCCCTCGAACCCTCCTCCAAGCCCTCGACCCCTCCTGCTAACTTTGCATGCTACTGGACTAACAAAGCAAGAGCTAAAACCTTTTATCCTTGTGAAAGTGTAGATTAGATGTAGCAATTAGTCTTATCTTTGTACTCTCACATTGTTGCATCCTTATAGGAATCACATATGAGAATAATGAAATTAAATCATAGGAGGATTGCAGTATGCATGATACATCCAATTGCTTGAAAAGTTAAGTTGCTCCTCCCCACTAATTTGGACCTGAATTGGATAATCTTTGATTGAATTTGGCACAGGTCAGATTAGACTCACCTGGTTCTTATGTTGAGGATCCATTTAGTTTCTTCTGCTATTTACTTTTAGCATTTTCTTGAAATTTATAACCATACAGTTTTTTTCAACAGTTATTTCAAAGCCCTTATAGGTCTACAGAGATGGAAGGTTGCTGCATTGTTAGTACTAAGTAACAGGATCGCGTGTTTCTGGCTTCATATTTGTGCAGGGCTAGCAGTCATTACTGTTATGCTGGTCACCACTTGCTTGATGTATCTAGTAATGGTCCTCTGTTGGAACAAGAGCATTATTCTCGCTGTATGCTTCGTAGTTTTCTTCGGTTCCATTGAAGCACTCTTCTCAGCCAGTCTAATTAAGTTCCTGGAAGGGGCTTGGGTTCCCAGTGCACTGTTTTTTGTGTTTATTGCTATCATGTTCATCTGGCATTACGGCACAATTAAAAAATATGAGTTTGACCTTTAAAACAAAGTGTCTCTCAATTGGCTCCTAAGCATAGCTCCTAACCTTGGCTTTGTACGCATGCGGGGCATTGGTGTGATCGACACTGAGCTTGTATCAGGTATTCCTGCAATATTCTCCCATTTCATCACCAACTTGCCTGCATTCCACCAGGTATTACTCAAAACTCCCTCATGAATTTTACTTATCAGATAGTGTTTAATTATTTCGATATATAAGCTCATGTAACTTGTAAATTTTCTTTGCCTCAGGTTGTCGTGTTCCTCTGTATTAAATCAGTGCCAGTGTCGTATGTCCAACCCGAGGAACACTTAGTTAAATGGCTTCGAAGTCTTGTTGGTGGATAACCAAGATTTGGACTAATTTTCCTTTTCTTTAGCTTGTATCTCTGATGAGAAGACTTACCTGTTTGTATGTTTTGTTCTTTCAGATATGACATCAAGATAAATAATGCAATTCTGGTGGAGGAAAGGCATCTGCCTATGTAGGTTTCTCTTAATATGATTGTTCGAGTGTCTTGACCTTGCAGATTATTTGGTTCCTTTTATTGTCGCCTAGGACACAAGTTGAATGCCAATATTTCTTTTTCTTACCGTTTGTATAATGTCATATTAGCAATTATTGTCTTTCCTTTTGTTACCATTCACTTCTATCAACCTATGGTAATTGGCGTTTCATTTATTTTCTCTATCTTCCATTTGATGAACCAAAATTTTTAATCTTCCTTGATTGGACCAGGTATGATGAGTTGGCTGCAAAATCTAATGTTGAATACATTGCTGGAGGTAATGCATATCATTAGATGTTAATAACGCTAAAGGCTTGTGCATAGTATCTTCATCTTTGCTAATTTATCTTTTTAGGGGCGACTCAAAATTCAATCAGGGTTGCTCAGGTAGGTATTATTGTGAGTATCATATATATTCATTGGAGAATATTGTGAATGCTAACAGTGTCACTGCTGCATTGTTTATAGTGGATGCTACAAATTACTGGCGCAACAAGCTACATGGGATGCATTGGGAAGGTCAAATTTGGAGAGGAAATGAAGAAAAATTCAAATGCTGCAGGTGTTAATGTAAGTCTACCCTTGCTGGCTTATTTTGCTTGCTATTTTATCATTCTTCTATATGGTTCTCTACTAGATATTCTCTTGGCTTCATTTATTAGGTTCACTATTATGGGGATGAAACTGCTCCAACTGGTACATGTGTTGTCTGTGTTGTTGGTGGTGAAAGGTGAATTCTGTTTCTTCCTTCTCCTGTATATCGATTCTTATGATTAAAACAAACCTCTTCCTTATACTATATATGTTTTATCATTTTTTAGCTGTAGGATACCCAGAATTCTCATATAATTTGAAGTTTATGTGTACAACTTGAGTTTTGATTGTTGTACCAATTTGCTAATATAAGCACACAGTAGAAATATAGAATGATAGAAAATTTATAGTTAGTTACTTTGATAAATGTTGTACCAATTTGCCTTGGTGATTTATAGAAAATTTATAGTTAGTTACTTTGATAAAACACCGCTTTCAGATAAAATGATAGAAAATAAGTTAAGGTAGTTTGAAATTAGATAGTTATAATAGCTCTCATATCAACTAGAGTTGAAACTATAAGGTTATACAGAGACAATTGTATTTAGCACAGTTATTTCTGATATATAAGGATTTATAGAAGACAATGTTGTGGTATGGTTTGGTTAACTTAATAAGAACTGAAAATAACGTATTCTAAATTTTATTCAAATCTAATAATTGAAACGTGGATAGTATTCACATCAGGAATTATTAGAAATTCAGACTACATGATAAAGTATAAGCTCAAGATTGGGAGTGGCCTTGTATTTTTTATAAAGGCATCCAGTTATATTATCTAGATTCAGGAGGCATCCAGTTACATTCAAACTTCTGCATGGTAGGTTTTTTTTTTATTATATGCTTTGATTTATGATTGAGATAAACTATTATAGTTGGATGAATCTAATATATTTAATTTGTATGTTTGCATAAAAGTTTGCAGGAACAATCAAGAATCAGTATTACCAACAATCCGAATATGAAGATGTCAGAAGTGAATGGAGTGAATTCGTCAAGTCCTGTGTAGGTGTCTAAATTGGTGGTGTACTTAGGATACATATTTTGTTCTTTCATTATGGATTTTGAATATACTTGTGGATATATATTTTGGTTATATATATTTGTGAATTTGTGGATATATACGTGTCTATTATTCATCATTTTGAATAGATAATTGTTTAATTTAATTAATGCATTTAAGTTGTATATATATATTGGAATATTATTGTATAATAAAATATTGTTTAATTTTAATGAAGTAAATTTTTTTTTACTTTACTCTTTTATTAAATTAGTGCTATTACTTCATTAAATTAAAATTATATTGTAATAAAATATGATTATTTACTTCAATAATAAAATTTGATGGTGAAGTAACATAATACTATATACTTCGATAAATATAAATACTGACGAAGTTATAAAATATATTTGCTTCGACAATTAATGTAAACTGTGAAGTTATATATCATCTATTACTTCGTCGTATTACAAAACTACTAAAGCAATAGATATTTTTTTACTTCGACAATCAATTTAAATTGTAAAGTTATATATCATCGATTACTTCAGCACTTTACAAAACCAACGAAGTAAAAGACAAGTTTTTACTTCAGAATCGGTCCAAATCTGAACCGGTTTGCCTATTTGAACTGGTAAAAGACTTCGCTATTTTCATGGATATGACTTCGGTGATATGACGAAGTAAAATAATCCCTTTTTACTTCACGTGCGTCTACTTCGGTAATTATCTATCTATGACTTCGGTTAATATACGAAGTAAATTAAGGAAATTCTACTAGTGGCGGAGGTAAGGTTTCCAGTTAGTTTCGCTAATTGTTTGCGTTTTTGGAAGCTTAGGTGAGGGTGTTGCCGAATCTCTGTTTTCATCGGTTGACCCACTGCCGATCGCCAGATTTCAGTCGTTCAGAGATGCTGTCGAAGTTGTAGAGGGGTTCTCAAAAGCTTCTGATGGTCTTTTCGAATCGATCATCATCCAGCTGATCGAGATGGAGGAAATCGTGAAGTGACTTCAACTACTGATTGTTCATTCCGATCGATCAGAGACTCATCTGATCGGATCCCAGTCTGATCAGGGGAAGATCTGATCAGTCCAGAGACCGATCAGGAAGTCCAACATGCGCCAAACAATTGCGAACTGACTTGGGAGTTCTCCTTCAGTGATTTTTGAGCTAGGGGGTTCATAGCTCAACCTTCGTGTGACGGCGAAGGGAAGTTTTGGATACAAACTAATTTGATGTTTAATTTAGGGTAATTTTGTTCCAAGCATTCGTTTTCTTCAAGTTGTTATAATTGTTTCCACTACACTTCAAGTCATGTGCTTAAGCCATGATTTGTTCTAGTTTTCTTTAATCTACAATTTCTTTTATGCAATTAGTTCTCTGCAATTTATTACCTGCAATTAACTCTTTAAGTTCAATTCTCTAGTTTGGCTTAAATTGTTTAGTTGCTTATCTCGTTAAGTTCTTTAAGTTTAGTTCGTGCAACTTCTTAACTCATTACCTTGCTTAGTTAATTCTACTTTATTCTGAATTGCTATTTCATATTGTCAATTCCTTACCACAAAAACCCCATTTTATCTAGAAAACCCAAACATCAAACGACAAATAAACTTGCAAGCTCGAGTTAAACATTCATTCAACTAATCCTTGGAAAAATACGACCTGAGGCCCCTCTACTACATTTCTATCTTTGTCAACCAAAGGGTTTTCAGCTTTATAAATTTCTAAATTTGAGGCCCACATTCGTGACATCTATATTGGGTCCATCAAATTTTTGGCACCGTTGCCGGGGAACAACTTGTTGAGTTTGTTTAATTTGAGCTTGTGTTTAATATTTATATTCTTTGATTCCATTTTATTTGCTCTATCTTTTTGTATACGGTTGCTGCCATTTTGTTTGTTTTGTGACAGGACTACAGGTTCAAAATGTTTTCAAATGAATTAATAGAGATCAAAAGTTCATTGTTGGAGTTAAAATATTGGGTGAAGCTAATGGAATGCCAACAAAGAACAAATGCTTATTCATCTACTTACCAGTAGCCGTGTCAACAGTTTCAGCAGCAAACCTGATATTTTCAGCAGTCCCACTCAAATTTTCAGCTACCAAATTACCAATTTTAGCAAGGGCAACCACAATTTCAGTCTTTCCAACAACTTCAGCAGCCCTATTCAAATTTTCAGCAGAACCAACCTTTCAATCAGCCACCACAGCAATTTCAACCACAATTCTAGAATTTTCAGCAAGGTTGCAATCCAAATCTTTAGCAATATTTTCAACCATTTCAGCAGCCACAACAGCGGTTTTAGCAAAATTTCCAAGATTTTCAACAACCATTTCATTATGATCAGCAAGGATGGCAACCTTCACAGCAAGTTTATCAGCCACCATTCCAGAATTTTCAGCAAGATTTTCCATCTTCACAGCCCTAAAATTTTCAGTCTTTCAACCAACACTTTCAGCAAGCATATCAGCAATTTCAGAGTCACAATTTTCAGCAACCCCCACCAAGTTGTCAAACTGATTTTCAACAACTTCAGCAGCCCAATTATTCATTTGATAAGCCCCAACTACTTGATTTTCAGAATTCACAGCCTACTTATAATTTTGAGCAACCTAATGCTACATGTCAAGTTCAACAGGAGTCCTATATTCATCAAGGAGAATTTGAGGATTCTAGTGAGCTTGAGTCTCATCAACAAAGGCTTGGGGAGATTATGCAACAAATGATATAACAACGAAGTGCACAACATTCTTCGCTTCAAAACATCGAGAGACACGTTGAACAATTGGTTTGTAAAATGAATCTAATACAAGCACAAGAATCAATCCAATCACCTTCTCAAGCTAATCTTAATCTTAAGGGGTATGATTGTGAGCTAACTTTGAGGAATGAAGAGGTTGTTTCAAGTCTAAACATTCTAAGGGATGAATTTTCTGAAAAGTTTCCAGCATCTTATTTCCCCACTCAAAACAGCCCCGGAGTTGATTTTATATCAGTTCAAGGTGACCCTAGTGCAAGCCTAAGACCTTCTTCAATTGATCTTGCAATTTTGGTGGAAGAGGAAGAAGAATTCAACAAAATCAGGGCACCTACAGCAGTGATTCCTCTTGAAATTCCTGTTCAAAGTTCACTTCCAAAATTTTCAGCTCAAGAAGAAGAACCAAAAGTCTCATTACCCTTTCTTCAGCACCCCAGAGAGGACCCTCATAGCATTAGCATGGACATTTCAGATGAGATTGTTGAGGCAGAGTTAATGGCTGATGAAGCTTCACTTGATATAGTGGGAGGAATTTTAGCACAGATGAGGTTGAAGATGCAATAGAGACAGAGGCATTGGAGGAGATGGATAGTAAATCTTGTGACAGCCTTGAATTCAATTCTGAAGCTCTACAGGACCATTCTAGACTTTTATTTTGTGATAATATAGTTATTGTGAGTCCTAATTTTTCTAATATGGTTGTTGTAGATATGGTTGATAAAACTTGCATTGGGGATGATTCTACAGGTGTAGGGGATTGCACAGAGCCCCAGGGACCACCACCATTGACTGATACATTAGAAGATTCAGAGGATCAGTATAAAGTGTAGGGACTTGCATGGTGGAAGCAAGGGCCCAAGAATCACCTTTCTTAGTTGGATGCCCACCAGAACTTGAGCCTGAGATGAAACCTATACTTGACCAGGAGGAAGCTATGGATACATCTACTCATGTAGAACCTCCAGGTATTCTTCAGCACGATCAGGTAAGTATTTCTCCTATGTCTTTGGAAAATTTCAGGGAGGTATCTAGAATTGAATGTGAAGCATGTCTTGATACATCCTTTGTGAAAAATAATTGTGAAAATTCGATAGAGGTACCTGGGCTTGAATTTGTTCATTGTGATGATATTCTTGATACATATTATGCTGAAACTGAGTGTGAAAATTTCATAAAGGTACCCAAAATTGATTCTGTTCATTGTGGTGAATGTCTGGACACACCTAGTGTTAATTTTGCTTGTTGTGATGATATTCATGACACATCCTTTGTAGAATTTGATTGTGAGAAATCCATAGAGGTACCTAGTGTTGAATTTGTTGAATGTGATACAATTCTTGAGACATTTCATGTAGAGCCTGGTTGTGAAAAATTTTTAGAGGTGCCTAAAATTGATTTTATTGGTTATAATGCATTACTTGATACATCCTTTGTGGAAAATAATTGTGAAAAATT
Source organism: Boesenbergia rotunda (assembly GCA_024364735.1). NCBI lineage: Eukaryota > Viridiplantae > Streptophyta > Magnoliopsida > Zingiberales > Zingiberaceae > Boesenbergia > Boesenbergia rotunda. The sequence continues at coordinate 158,050 of JAGFNQ010000095.1, read as the reverse complement.
TTTAGAGGTGCCTAAAATTGATTTTATTGGCTGTGAATCATGTCTTGATACATCTTATATGAATATTAATTATGAAAAACTCATGGAGGTACTCGAGGTTGACTTCATTCGTTGCGATACATTTCTTGATATATCATATGTGGATGCTAATTGTGAAAATTCCATTGAGGTACCTAAATTTGATTTTGTTGGCTGTGAAACATTTTTTGATGCATCTTTTGTAGAAAATAATTGTGATAAATTCATAGAGGTATCGAAAATTGATTTCATTGGATGTGATGCATATCTCGATTCAATTTTATGTAGAGGTTATGTATATTTCATTCCTTTCTTACCCTGCATGCGTGCGGGAGGTATTTTCTCTACGTGATTTTGCAGGATCCCGTAGGCTTCTAGAATGGGTACTAAAACTTAATAGCCTATAACCTCCCGGAAGGACTTCTAAGGGGCATGCAGTGGGAGGGGTCGAATTCACTTTGACTTTTAACTGTTTACCCCACGAATGGATTCTGAACCTTAATCGTCTTCGACCTCCGGAACATACTTGTGCTAAATTGAAGAGGGAGAAACCTGTGAAATATCAGACTGATCACATGAGGATAGTTCTCCCAAGATGGATGCTACGTGCTCTTTACCCAATTTGAAAGGGGAGTTGTTTCCTTTTTACGCTCTTATTTCATTGTAAATATCCTTTTCATATTTTCAAGTAGTAATTTTTCTTTTAAAGTGAGTTCTTGCTAATAAATGCTAGAGTGGAATAGAATGCATAAAAGTCATTGTAGATACCATGTTAGTCCTTTTGGCATTTTATTTCTTGCGTGACTAGAAATAAATGTATTCATCTAGATTTTCTTATATCATTTTAGAGTCCTTTGAAAGCAAATTAAATTTGGTTGTTAAAACTTAGGATTTGAACCAATGAATGAAAAGTCTTGGATGCTTGAGTACTTCTTAGTTATGAATTCTAAATTGATGACTTGAGATGAATTCTTTTTACCTAGTGATGATTGGCCTAATTTTTATGATACACACATGTGATTGCACTCTAGAACTTGCTTAGGTTCTTTCAAAGCTATATTTCTATGATTGGACCACATTTATAGAGGATTCACTTTGTTTCATTTCTCATATCAATTTTTGCAATTTCCTTGTTGATACACTCTTATTCTATATTTCCTTTCCCTATTCTTCATGTTCATCATAATATTTTGCATTCACCTTGGTTACTTTGATGTTTCTTGATGTTACTTTGCCCAAGACGGACACAATTTTAAGTGTGGGGGAGGCTTTAGTTGTTTTGAGTGTTACAAAAAAAGTGCCAAGTCCTCTTTAATTGAATCTGAAAATTGAAGCTCCAAATGTGGACAGCTTTGGCAATCTACAAGCTGCAAAGTCTGAAATTGAAGCAATGTGGCAGTGTATGGAGGGAAGTTTCTGAATTGAAACTGAAAAAAATAGGAAAAAATGTAGCTGCAAAAACAGAGCAGATGCAGAAAAAAAACAGAAAAGAAAACAAAAGAAAAGAAGAAGAGGAAAGAAAAGAAAAAGACAAGAGAAACATGAAGTGGAAGTAAGTGATGAGTTAGATATTTGAATTTGAAGATGGAAACAAGGAGCTAGTTGAAGAGGGAATCGGAAGAAAAAAATGTTCAGGCAGAAGTCAGCTACAGATTCTACAAACCAGCTACTGATCGTCACCTGATCGGTCTCCAGACCGATCAGGGGTATCACAGACCGGTCACCAATCTGATCAGGCAGTGTCTGACCGGTCCAGTGACCGATCAGAAGACGCTGGCACACCAAATTCAGCCATCAAGAGTCATGGTTTGCTCCCTACTCCACCACAGCTCTGATTTCACTAGAAGACACCATCAGAGGGGTAAAGTGCATTGGGAAACAATTTTTGAGTATCCAAGTCTTCCACTTTCTCTGCTTTTACCATATTTCCTTTATCACGCCATATTTTCTTTACTTTTCTATATTTCCTTATCACGCCATATTTCTTTTCTATATTTTCATTACCATGTTATAGTCCTCTACTTCCTTTATCATGATTCTTTAGAAACAAATTCGTCAAACATCTATTTCATTCCTATCATTTCCTATTTCTTAACTTGTTTGAATAAGCTTTGTAGATGTGGATCCAAGTCAAGAATGATGGTGGAGAGTAGATAATAAGCAAGCCTATGGTAGTGCAAGAACCATGTTGTGTTTGAGTGAGCTCCACCTTAATAAAAAATGTAAAACTTAGGAGGAGAGCCACTTTAGAACTTCCCTTGCAAGATTTTTTATGAAATTCATCTCAATGAGTCATGATGGATGAAGTATGCTAAGTTGTTGATTTAAGGACAAGTTTCTAGTCCATTGAGCTTAGATTTTTGAGAATTGACAATCCTAGGTAATTTCCTTTCAATTGTTTCTAACTATGATTGAGACTAATCTAGGGGGATACATCTTACTTTACTAGTTGGCTTGTGCCAGACGCCCAAGAGTAAGTGTGGGGGAGTTGATAATTACCATTTTGTTGATTATTTTAGGCTCTAAAATCAATGCTTGATCCACATTTTATATTCTTAAGTTTGCATTTATATTAGGTTTCATGAATTATATCTATTTTGGCTTTTAATTCAAATCTTTGTATATTTGAGATATTTTGGCACTAAAATATGAATCTAATTTTGTAGGTTTCAAATGATCATGGACCTAGATCAAATTGGGTTAAACTTGAGTCAAAATTGGATCCAGATCAAAGGGATCAAGCATCAGGATAATATGAGCCGTCCATTCAAGAGAACGGCTAGATCTGAGCCATTTGTGAGTTTCTGATCAATCCAAGTTCAGGATAGGGCTAATCATGACCCTAGATCAAGATCTGAAAGTTTGAAACAATCGGAGCATATCTGGCCGTCAGATCAAGTTTAAAGGAGTCTCAACCATCCATGTAAGATGAAGGGAAGATCTGGGCCATCCGCCACTGATCTGGTTGATACAAGCTAAGGATAGGTAGATCAGGACCATTGATCAGGATCTGTGGAGTTTGGTTCAGATCTGAAGAGATCCGACCGTTGGATGAAGCTAAATCGATCTCAGCCGTCCATTCCTAATTATATAAGCAATTAATTCCCCAAATCGCGTCATCGTCGCGTCTTCGCAAGAGCCGCTGTTCTTCATCAGTTCATCGAGTTTCTTCATCATTTTGATTGTAGTTTTCTTCTGAGGCGTGTGCGGCCACATCAACCGAGTTGTCTTCGAGATTTCAGATCGTAGAGGTAAGGTTTCCAGTTGGATTCGCTAATTGTTTGCGTTTTTGGAAGCTTAGGTGAGGGTGTTGCCGAAGCTCTGTTTTCATTGGTTGATCCATTGCCGATCGCCGGATTTCAGTCGTTCAGAGATGCTGTCGAAGTTGTAGAGGGGTTCTCGAAAGCTTCTGATGGTCTTTTCGAATCAATCGTCATCCAGCCGATCGAGATGGAGGAAATCGCGAAGTGACTTCAGGTACTGATCGTTCGCTCCGATCGATCAGAGACTCATCTGATCGGATCCCAGTCCGATCAGGGGAAGATCTGATCGTCCAGAGACCGATCAGGAAGACCAACATGCGCCAAACAATTACGAACTGACTTGGGAGTTCTCCTTCAGTGATTTTTGAGCTAAGGGGTTCATAGCTCAACCTTCATGTGACGGCGAAGGGATGTTTTGGATACAAACTAATTTGATGTTTAATTTAGGGTAATTTTGTTCCAAGCATTCATTTTCTTCAAGTTGTTATAATTGTTTCCACTACACTTCAAGCCATGTGCTTAAGCCAAGATTTGTTCTAGTTTTCTTTAATCTGCAATTTCTTTCATGCAATTAGTTCTCTGTAATTTATTACCTGCAATTAGCTCTTTAAGTTCAATTCTCTAGTTTGGCTTAAATTGTTTAGTTGCTCATCTCGTTAAGTTCTTTAAGTTTAGTTCGTGCAACTTCTTAATTCATTACCTTGCTTAGTTAATTTTACTTTGTTCTGAATTGCTATTTCATTGTCCATTCCTTACCACAAAAACCCCATTTTATCTAGAAAACCCAAACATCAAACGACAAATAAACTTGCAAGCTCGAGTTAAACATTCATTCAACTAGTCCTTGGCAAAATACGACCTGTGGCCCCTCTACTACATTTCTATCTTTGTTAGCCAAAGGGTTTTCAGCTTTATAAATTTCTAAATTTGAGGCCCACATTCGTGACATCTATATTGGGTCCATCATGGATCCATCATTATGTTTGTAAAATAGAGATGTGTTTGTTTTTTATCCAGAAATCCTTGAGCCTGTAACCATTTAGATAATCGATGAAACCATGCACGAGAAGCTTACCGAAGACCATATAAAGATTTTTTGAGGTGACAAAGATGAGATGGAAATTGTGGCTGAATAAACCCAGGTGGTTGCTCCATAAATTGTTAGGATGTATACTAATAGTCTAGCTTTTGTATGAACATCTATATTTTGGAATGAGAATCACATGATCATTGTTTGCATTTTATATTTATTATATGTGTGCATATTGTTTGATACTTTACATTGTAGATAACATGATGTGTGGTGCCACACAGAAGATCATGTTATCAGTCCCTTGTAGAGTATAAGTAGAGGCTCACAACTGAGATGGTTTTGGACAAACCATTGGGATGGTTGTAGTGTAATTTGGTATTGGTCTATCTTGTCCATATAATTACACTAGTGCACTTTATGTGTATTAAGCAGAACTGATATAGAGGTGATTCGATTTATACTAACTATATAATCGAATCAAATCTCAAATATTATGGTGTACATGCTCTTAATCCCAATATAATAACGGGTACATGTACTTAATATCTATTTCCTTGATTTACAAATGGGCGAGATTTATTTGTTAAATCGATAGACCCGGTAAATTGGGAAATAATATTGTTTACATGGTGTATCTTTGATTATAGAAGGAAACTATGTCCAAATGAGTTAGGATGATGATGTCCCCTTGAGGAGCTCATAAAGCTCATCATGTTAAATCCTACAGGTGGACTTGGTCTGACATGATCATAAGGTTGAGTGGTACTACTCATAGAGTTAGATATTAATTAATTAAATTATTAATAATTTAATTAATTAATGGATATTCAAAATCTTAAACACGGGGAGAATTTGTACACATAATATGGTGAAGCCCATATTTAATTATGGGGGTTGGTGAGGTAGTGCAATGATAATCCTTTAGTGGATTGGATTATCATTAATGGATCGGGCTTTGATTCATTAGGATGCCAAGACACAACTCCTCCTCATGGTCCCTATTATAGCCTTATATACCTCATGTGTCATGAGACCAAGACATCCAATATACAACCTTAAGCCTCTCTCTTTCATTTCTCTCATCCTCTCTCTTTCCTAGGGTTAGGTGGCGCCGGCGGCAAGGGAAGGAAGAAGAAGTGATTTGGGTATTGTTTTCTCCTTCACCTCTCATCATCTATTTTTCTTCTTGGGCATGCACTAACCTAAGGCAAGGAGGAGTGGCTGGCGACAAAGAAAACAAGGAAGTTTTCTTCCTTTTGGCGCCGGCGACAAGGAGGAAGGGAGAAGTGAACCGGCGGCTAGGGCTTGGTGGAAGGAGTGATTGTTTTCTCTTCTTCTTCTACTTCTTTCTCTACTCTTCCTTCTCTTTGGCCGGCGCAACCTTGATGCTTAGAGTTTGGCCGACAGCGCAAGGAGGAGGTGATAGTTTGGTTGCCGGCGATCACAAGAAGAGGAAGTTTTTTCTTCCCTTGGTGGCCGGCGGCAACAATTGAAACCCTGGGGTTTCGGCGCAAGTAGGAGAGGAGAAGAAGGTGCCTTGGTGACTTCGTTTCTTAGAAGATTGTCGCCCACACGACGTCCAAGAAGAGGATAGGATATACGGTAGAAGACCAAGAGGTAAACAAGAGGTATAATTCTTGCTAATGGTTTCTTCTTGCATCTTGTTTATTGTATGTTGTTAATTGTCACGAACCCCGAAGATAAACACAAAAACCAGTGATCTATTCATCATCTATTCCGCGGCTAATAAACTAGATGAGTTAGATTGCTTGAACAACAAGTTTGTTCAAGCGGTCACTCAAGTTGATTAGTACGATGATGATACGGTTGCTTGGGTAATTCATCTCCATCCGGATTTGTTTTAATTAATAAAATTTTAATATGGGGATATGGAGTGGATTCCCATGTACAACCGAAACCAACAATTGGTATCAGAGCCAATGATTTTTGATTTTGTGTGTTTTGGATTCAGTTACTTTCATGCATTTATCATATATTCTTTTAGGCCGAATAATAGTAGGATGTGCGTAGACTAACTTTTTAGTTGCAAGCATAAGCTCTGACTATTGTGGCTTAATGTGATTGTGTGTGCATGATTGTAATATTTATTTGAATCATCGGGGTTGACGAGGCTAATTAGTATTTAATTTTTGTAATTAAATACGACATTGTTTAGCCGCTCATTTTAGTTTACTTTCGATCTAGATTTGTTGTACACTCCTTCATGGAGTATAGGATCAATGATGTAAATTAAAATAGTTTTTATCTTGGCTCAAACCTCCTTCATGGCTTGCGCATGGTGGAGGAGGTGGAGACGAGGTGGTTATTAGGATGTATACTAAAAGCCTTGCCTTTTGTATAAGATATCTACATTTTGAAAGAGAATCACAAGATCACTGATTGCATATTTATATTAGTATGTGCAAAATGTCTAATACTTTACATTGTAGATAACATGGTGTGTGGTGTCACATGGAAGATCATATTATCAGTTTCTTGTAGAATATAAGTAGAGGCTCACAACCGAGATGGATTTGGACAAACCATCGGGATGATTGTAGTGTAATTTGGTGTTGGTTTCTCTTGACCATAGAATTACACTAGTGCACTTTGTGTGCATTAAGCAGGACCGATATAGAGGTGATCCAATTTATACTGACTTTATAATTGGATCAGACCTCAGTTTATTATGGAGTACATGCTCTGAATCTCAATATAATAACGGACAAATGTACTTAGTATATACTTTTTTGATTTACCAATGGGTGAGATTTATTCTCTTAAATCGATAGACCCGATAAATTGGCAAATAATATTATTTATATGGTGTGCCGTTGATTATAGACAAAAATCGTGTCCTGGTGAGTCGGGATGATGATGCCCCCTTGATGAGCTCACAATGTTCATCATGTTAAATCCTACAAGTAGACTTGGTCCAACATGATGATAAGGATGAGTGGTACTAATCAAGGAGTTAGATGTTGATTAATTAAAATTGTGAGTAATTTAAATTAATCAACGGACATTCGATATCTTAAATACGTGGAGATTTATGTACTCATAATAGGTGGAGCCCATATGTAAATATGGGGGTTAGTGAGGTAGATCAATGGTGATCCTTTAGTAAAATGGATCATCATTAATGGATCGGGCTTTGATCCATTGGGTGGCCAAGACCCAACTCCTACTCATGGTCCCTATTGTAGCCTATAAATATCCCATGAGCCATCAAGAGAAAAACCCTGAGCCTTTCTATTCTCTCCTCTCTCTCTCCCTCCCTCCTTTAGGCGTGCGACACCAAACATCCAGAGATCTCAACCGGCTGCTCTAGTTGCTCCATGCGAGAACAACAATTCACCTTGCTATGGTGTTGCTTCTCCCATGGGTGGACAGCAACTACTCCATGCGTGGACGCATGGGCAGCTGTGATGTGGCTTCTTCCATATGTGGACTGCTGTGGCTGTGTGATTCTTCCATGCGTGGGTTGTGTGCTTCTTCCATGCGTGGAACAACAGGCTATTAGTTTCTCCCAGCGTGCATGGACAGCAACCGAGTTGTTGTGGCTTCTCCCAGCATGCATGGTCAACAACCGAGTTGCTGTGGCATCTCCCAGCGTGGACAGCTATCCACAAAATTGTTGTGGTTGTGCATGTAGTAAACGGAACAGTAGGTTAGGAGAAGAGAAAAGGGAGAAGGAAGAGGGGAGATCATCTCCTTCTTTGGCGGATGAAACAAGAAGAGAAAGAAGAGTTTTTGGTGGCTTCGTTTCTTGGAAGATCGCCGCCCACACAACGTCCAAGAAGGGGATAGGTCATACAATAGAAGACCGCGAGGTAAAAGAAAAGGTATAACCTTCTCTTTAGCTCATTGTTTTCTATTATTTTATGTGATGATAATTAATTATCTTATTATTAATTATTCGTTAATTAATTATGATAATTAATTGTCATGGACCCCGATGATTAATACAAAAATCTGCGATCCACTCATTGTCTTTTCTGTGACTAATTGGTTAGGCGAGTTACAAGGCTTGAACATCTAGTTTGGCCAAGTTGTAACTCGAATCAATTAGTACAACGATGAGACGGTCGATTGGGAGATAGGTCTCCATTCGGATTAAATTTTTTTAATCCATGGATATGGAGAGGTTTCCCATGGACGACCAGGTATTCGCTTAGGAAACCCGCCAAGCTATTCCAACAACTGGTATCAGGGCTGAGGTTTCTGGTTTTGTGTGTTTAGGTTCGGTTACTTTTTGTACATTATCATGTATTTTATTTTTTTCGGATAATAGTAGGATGTGCGTAGGCTAACTCTTTGTTGCAGGCACGAGATTCTAACTATTATGGCTTAAATAATGTGTGTATGTGATTGGTTATGTATGGTTGTAATTATTTGAATCCTCGGGGTTGACGAGGCTAAATTAGTATTTAATTTTTGTAATTAAATACGAAACATGTTTAGCCGAGTTTTTTATTTACTTTCGATTTAGATTTTATGTACACTCCTTTGTGGAGTATAGGATCGATGGATGTAAATAAATAGCTTTTCATCTCGGCTCGGAGATCCTTTCAATGGTGGCTTGCGTATGGTGTCGGAAGGAGTGGACGAGGTGGCGACATGATTGGAGGCGCATTGGAGACTAAAGCCATGATAGTTGGAAAAATTTAGAATTTTTCTTGTTTATCGTTTTAGTTTATGTGCTTGTCGTGCATGCATGAAAATTTCTCATTATAAATAACTAAGTGTGAGAGGGACCATAAGGGTCACACGACCTCCATTACTAATTTGACAAGTGATGCGAACAAGCTTGCGCGTCGGCTTTGAGTGCCTTCCTCCCCATCGGATGGGCTTGTTCTGCGGATCACTGGGTCAGACATGATTATAGAAAATTATTGAAGAGCGTTTGATTTTCCCCATCGGACACACATAATCTGAGATAATTTTCTTAGTATCGTGTAATGGTAAACACTTAGATGCAAATAATAGTATTCTCCCCATTGGAGTCACTGCTATTATTTGTAGGGCCGAAGTGAACCAACTATTAATTTTATTTGTCAAAAAGTTAGGTTGACAAGATAATAAAATTAATGGGTAAAACCTCTTACAAATGTAGAATTCGTATACGTCCAAACCATCGTGGCATACGAAATTCTTGATTTTTTGAGGTATTGGTTGATTTCAAATTTATTGTTTTGAGGAATCAATATTTTTTAAAATCTAAAGTTGTGATCATTGTGATTTTCAGGTTATTTTCAATATGGCTTTCAACCCGCTAGCTACAATACTTAAGGAAAACAAACTTACGGGCCCTAATTACATAGATTAGAAAAGAAACCTGGACATTGTCTTAACTGCAGAGGAGTACAAATATGTACTCTTTGAGAAATGTACTGAAAAGCCTAGCGAGAATTCTGGTGAAGAGGAGAGGGAGCATTATAAGAAGTGGGTCAAGGTAGATGAGATGACGCGGTATTACATTTTGGCTTCTATGTCAAATGTATTGCAACATCAGCATCAAGCAATGCCCAATGCTTATGACATGATGCTCAACCTCAAGGAACTCTTCGGACACTAGAATCTGGCTGCTAGGCAGGATTCGATGAGGAACTTGATGACGACTACCATGATTGAGGGAACACCCGTGAGGGATCGTGTTCTCAAAATGATGGCTCATCTGAATGAGATTGAAGTCCTTGGTGCAGAGATCGATGGGGAAACACAGGTCGATATCATTCTCCAGTCTCTGCCTAGGAGTTTTGCGTGGTTCCGCGTGAACTACAATATGAACAAGTGTACATATACATCGGGGTAACTTCTGGCAGAACTCCAGGTGGTAGAGGGGTTTTTTTTTTGTCAGAGTTCTCATGCCTTGGTTACTCAAAGGGTTTCTACTTCTGTGCCGAAAGGCAAGAAGAAGAAGAAACAAGGTGGGTCCAAGAAGGCGTCAGGATCTCAGACACCTCGGATTGGCGTGAAGGAACCGAGAGACAAGTGCTTCGCATGCAAGCAGACTGGACACTGGAAGGCGGACTGTCCCCATCGTCAGGATAAAGGTATATCTTTTTCTTTTGTCGTTGAAACATGTTTAGCAGTGTTATCTATGTAAGATGTGTATACTGAAAGACATGAGTTTCTTTATATGAACATCTTTATTATGAAAAGAGAATGACAACTACACTAAGTGCCTGTTTACATTAGTACATGCATAAAGTCCAATACTACGCATTGTAGATAACATGGTGTGTGGTGACACACGGAAGATCGTGTTATCAGTTCCCTACCTAGTATAAGTAGAGGCTCACAACCGAGATGGAATTGGACAACCCATCGGAATGGTTGTAGTGTAATTAGGTGTGGTTGGTCTTGACCATAGAATTACACTAGTGTGCTTTGAGTACATTGAGAAGGACAAAAACCCGAGGTTATCCAATTTGTACTGACTCGATAATTGGATATGACCTCAGTTTATATTATGGAGTACGATCCCTTAATCTCGAAATAATAACAGGCATATATTATTAATTATTATTTCTTTAATTTACCAATGGGCGAGATCTATTCTGTTAGATCGATAGGCCCGGGATAATATTAATAATATGATGTGTCGTTGATTATTGACGGAATCCGTGTCTTGGTTAGTCGGGATGATGATGCCCCCTTGATGAGTTCAAAAGGTTCATCGTGCTAAACCCTGCAGGTGGATTTGATTCGGCGTAATGATAAGGTTGAGTGGTACTAATCAAGGATCCAGAAGTTAATTAATTTGAATTGTCAGTAATTTAAATTAATTAACGGGCATTCGAGATCTTAAACACGGGGGGATGGATGACTCATAATATGTGGAGCCCATATGAAAATATGGGAGTTGGCGAGGAAGTTCAATTAAGATCCTTTAGTGGAATAGATCTTAATTAATGGATCGGGTTTAGATCCATTAGTGGGCCAAGATCCAACTTCTCCTCTTGGTCCCTACCTTAGCCCTATAAATACCCTATGAGATCAAGAAACCAAGGTTTAATCCAAGAGTTGATACCCAAGGTCTCTCCTCTCTTCTCCTTCCCTCATTCTCTCCCTTAGGGTTTCGGCCGGCGAAACAAGAGAAGGGAGTTCTCCCTTCTCTTTTATCCCTTCCTCCTTCACCATCTTCTGTCCGAGGCTAGCACAGACAAGGAAGAGGTGTCCTCTTCCTTTTGTGGTGCTCGGCGGTGAAGGAAAGAGGGTCGGTGGCCGGTGGTGAGGGGCGCAAGAGAAGCTTGCGGCGGCGCCGCAAGGGTGAGGGAAGAGGAGATTTCGGCCTGTTGGGGTAGGGAAGAAGGAGAGTTCTCTTCTTCTTCTCCTTCTTTATTTTCCTCTCAAGGTGGGCTGCTGGTCCGGAGGCTTGGAGGCGGCTCCGGTGGTCGGCGGTGCAAAGGGAGAGGAAAAGGAGGCCGGCGGCGCAAACCCTAGGTTTTGGTCGGCTAGAAGATTGGATTATTTTGGAGCTTTTGGTGATCTCAGATCGTGGTAGATCGTCACCCACACGACGTCCGTGAAGGGAGGGACATAAGGTAGAAGATTGCGAGGTGATCGGAAAGGTATAACTCTTTCCATGCTCCTTTGTTTAACCTTATGTCAATTTTGTGCTATGATTACTAACCTCGTCATTTCATGTGTGTTAGTTTGTTAATTTGATTTCGTATCATAGTTGTTAATTAACTAACTGAACCCCGACCATAAACACAAAAGTCGGCGATCAACTCGTCGCCTTTTTCGTGGTCAAACGGTCGAGCAAATTACAAGGCCGATTTTGATAATTGGCTAAGTTGTAATTTGGATCGTTCGATACGGCACGAGACGGTCGATGGGAGACAGGTGTTCATTTGGATTAAATTTTAATCCGTAGACAAGGAGAGGTCTCTCGGATCGACCAGGTATTCACTAAGGAAACTTGCCAAGCCAAGAAGGATTTGTCTCCCTCTTTTCTTCTTCCTCCCTCCATCATCTCCTGCCCGAGGCTAGCATATACAAGGAAGAGGTGTCCTCTTCCTTTTGTGGTGCTCGGCGGTGAAGGAGGTGGAGCCGGTGGCCGACGGTGAGTGGCGTAAGGTGGTGTTGCGACGACGCCACAAGGGTGGAAGAGAAGAGGTTACCGGACAGCTTTGGGTGCGAAAGGGAGGTCTCTCTTCCTTTCATCTTCTTCTTTACTTCCTTCTCAAGGTCAGCATCTGGTCGCCGTGGCCTTGGTGGCTACTGCTGGCCGGCGGCGCATGGGAGAAGGAAGCAAGGTAGCCGACGGTGCTAACCCTAGGATTAGGGTTTGGTTCGACTAGGAGAGAAGATGATAGTTCGATTGATTGGTCGCCTCGGTGATCTAGGTTCGCGGTAGATCATCGCCCACATGACGTCCACGAAGGGAGGGACATATGGTAGAAGACCGCGAGGTGATCAGAAAGGTATAATTCTTTCCAAGCTCCATTGATTATCCTTATGTCATACATGTGCTTGTTTCATTTACCTCGTTATTTTATGTGTGTTAGTTTATTAATTTGATTTTGTATCATAGCCATTAATTTACTAACTAGACCCCGACCATAAACACAAAAGGCGACGATTAACTCGTCGCCTTTTCTGCGGTCGAACGGTCAAGCTAATCACAAGACCGATTTTGGTAATTGGCCGAGTTGTGATTTGGATCATTTGATATAGCACGAGATGGTCGTAGGGAGACGGGTCTTCATTCGGATTAATTTTTAATCCGTAGACATGGAGAGGTCTCTCGGATCGATCGACTATTCGCTTAGGAAACCCGCCAAGCCATACCCAACAGCCTCATGTATGCTATGTATGAGACCGGATATCTGCTTTGTTGTGGGCATGATTAGCAGATATCAGAGTAACCCTAGACAGGGAAATTGGACTGTGGTAAAGCATATATTAGTACCTGAGAGGGACTAGGAATTATATGCTAGTTTATCAGGCAGACCAATTACTCCCTGTGGGTTATACGGATTCAGACTTCCAATTAGATAGGGACAAAAGTAAGTCTTCCTCAGAGTTTTGTGTTTACTTTAGGAGGTGGAACCATAGTATGGAGGAGTGTCAAGCAGAAATGCTTGGCGAACTCCACCATGGAAGCTGAGTATGTGGCAGCCTCTGAGGCAGCTAAAGGAAGTTGTATGGTTCAGGAACCTCATGATGGATTTGGATATGATTCATGGTTTGCCCATAGCAATCACAATTTGTTGTGATAACGATGGTACAGTTGCAAACCCGAAGGAACCACAAGCCTATAAGGTGAGTAAACACATAGAACGCAAGTACCACCCAAGCGAGAAAAAATTGTTGTCACCTAGATTACATCAGAGGACAACCTGGCAAATCTTTTCACTAAGACCTTGATAGCGAGAGCTATTAGGCATGTGGAGGATATGGGAGTCAGATGTATGACATTATGATGATAGCAGAGTCTTTTAGTATAAGTGGGAGATGTAGAACTGGTGCCGTCGATAGAGGGGGGGGGGGTGATAGACCCCAAAATAGCTATCAAGAATGTGGGCCTATCGAATTTAGAAATTTATAAATGCTGAAAACCCTTTGACTAACAAGATGAAAACGTAGTAGAGTGGTCTCAGGTCGTATTTTTCCAAGGACTAGTTGAATGGATGCTTAATTCGAGCTTGCAGGTTTATTTGTCGTCGAATGTTTTGGGTTTTCTAAATGAAATGGGGGTTTTTGTGATAAGAGAAAATGACAATAAGAAATGAATTGAACATTGACTAAAGCATGGTAGGAATAAAGAAATTGCAAGAACCAAACTTAACCTAATTAACACTTGAGCAATTAAATCCGAACTCTTGAAATGAAACTTAAAGAGCTAATTGCAGGTAATTAAATTGCAGAGAACGAAATTGCAAGAGAAGTAAATGCAAGTAAGGAAAATGAGAACAAATGTAGCTTAAGCACTTGGCTTGAAAGGTAATGGTAACAACTAGAACAACTTAAAGAAAGTAAATGCTTGAAACAAAGTTATCCTAAATTTAGACATCAAATCAATTCATCACAAGACTTCCCTTCGCCGTCACACGAAGGATGAGCTATGAACCCCCTAGCTCAAAAATCAGCCAAATGAAACTCCCCTGCTCAGCTATGCTGTTCTGCTGCTCTGCTCTTCTCCTGATTGGTCAACCCGACCGATCAGGCCTTCCTCTGATCGGTCTCTGGACCGATCAGAGTGGTCTCTGTCCGATCAACACGATCAGACAGTAGCTGAAATCAGCAACCTTCTCCTTGCGCAGATTGCCGATCTCGTTCCAACACCCTCAGATTACCTCAGAGAACCCTTTTGAAGTTCTGATGACATCAGCTCGATGAAGACAGCCGCGATTGGATGAAGAAATCAGTGGATCGGAGCTTCGGTGACACCCTCTCCCAAGCTTCTCTCAGCTGCGAGAATTCGTTAGCCAACTGAACCGGAACCTTACCTTTCTGATCTAAAACCTTGACCAGAATGAATCTGATGTGGTCGCGCAGCAATCTAAGGAAGAAAATTGCAAGAAAATCGGTTAAGAAATGAAGAACAATGAAGAACTCTACTCTACTGGCGATGGAGGCTCTGCGACGCGACCCCCGCAACCTGGGGAGAAGAATCCTTAAGTACTTGGCAATGGACAGCTGAAATCGATTTGGCTCCATCCAACGGTTGGATCTCTTCAGATCTTGACCAAACTCCACAGATCCTGATCAATGGTCCTGATCTACATGTCCCTAGCTCGGATCAACCAGATCCATAGTGGATGGCCCAGATCCTCCTTTTTCTTAAATGGATGGTCTAGATCATCTTATGCTTAATCCAACGGTCAAATTACTCCTGATTTGGCTAAAATCTTTAGATCTTGATCTATGGTCATGATTGACTCTATCGTGAACTCGGATTGTTCAGAAGTTGACCGATGGCTTAGATCTAGCCGTTCTCTTGAATGGACGGCTCATATTGACCCGATGCTTGATCCCTTTGATCTGGATCCAATTCTGACTCGAGTCTGGCCCAATTTGATCTAGGTCCATGATCAAATGAAACCTACAAAATGATATTCAAAGTAAGTGCTAAAATACCTCAAATATGCAAAGATTTGAATTAAAAGCTAAAACAAGGATAATTCATGAAACCTAATAGAAATGCAAACTCAAGCATATAAAATGTGGATCAAACATAGATTTTTAGAGCCTAAAATAATCAACAAAATGGTCGTTATCACTAAAATGTGGTTCAAACATGGATTTTTAGAGCCTAAAAGAATCAACAAAATGGTTGTTATCACTCCCCCACACTTACTCTTGGGCGTCTCGCACAAGCCAACTAGTAAACTAAGATGTATCCCCCTAGATTAGTCTCAATAATAATTAGAAGCAATTGAAAGAAAAATTCCTAGGGTTGTCAATTCTCAAAAATCTAAGTTCAATGGACTAGTGTCTTGTCCTTAAATCAACAACTTAGCATACTTCATCCATCATGACTTATTGAGATGAATTTTCACAAAAACCTTGCAAAGGAAGTTTTAGGGTGGCCCTCTTCCTAAATTCTACATTTCAATGAAAAGTGGAGCTCTCTTAAACACAATCATGGTTCTTGTACTACCATAAGCTTGCTTATTATCTACTCTCCACCATCATTCTTGATTTGGATCCACATCTACAAAAGCTTATTCAACCATGTTAAAGAAGATATATGAAATGATACAAATGAAATATGAATTTGATGAACTTTGATACTTATGACTCATGATAAAGAAATGTAAAGAAATGTGATATGACAAAAAGATATGGTAAAGTAATGAAAATGATATGATAAGGAATCATGGAAAAGAAATATAGCATGATAAGAAAATATGAAAAAATTAGGGAAAGTGGAAGACTTGGACACTAAAAAATGTATGCCCATGTACTTTGCCGTCTTTTGATGTCCTCTAATAAATTCTGAGCTGTGGTGGAGTAGGGAGCAACTTTCGGATGAGAAACTTCAAGAAACAATGTGGCAGCGTCTTGTGATCGGTCCTTGGACCGATCAGACAATGTCTGATCGGACTGGGGATCGGACTGAGCTGCTCTGAACGTATTGTGTTGCCTCTGATCGGTCAGCCGACTGATCAGTACCTAACCTGATCGGACTGGAGACTGAATAGGTGGAGATCAATAGTTGTTTGAACAAATTTCTGAAACTGTCTTCTGAAATTTCAATCTTCCAAACAATATTCACTCTTAAACTTCAATTAGCTCCTTGTAAACAACTTCAAATTCGAAATCTAATCCATCACTTACTTCCACTTCATGATTTTTCTTTGCCTTTTCCTCTTCTTTTCTTTTGTTTCTCTTTTGTTTTTTTTATATAGCTGCAGCTCAGTTTTTTTTTTCAATGATTCAGCTACTCCATAGCTTCACTTCTTCACAACCTGGAGCTTTCCATGATAATAGAGAACTAAGTGCTCCACTTGTACACTTTTAGCTCTTGCCCAATTGGCACACTTTTGCTTGTATGTTGCCAAAAATTTCAATTGTCCTCAAAATTTGATAATATGCTTGCATCCTCCTCCACACTTAAACTTTTGTCTGTCTAAAATAACATTAAGAAACATTAAGGTATCCAAGTCCATGCAAAATATTATGATGAACATGAAAAAGAGGGAAAGGAAATATGGAATAAGTGTGTATCAACAAGGAAATTGCAAAAAATGATATGAGATTGAAAACAAGGTGATCCACCCCTATAAATGTGGTCCAATCATAGAAATATAGCTTTGAAAGAACCTAAGCAAGTTCTAGAGTACAATCACATGTGTGTATCATAAAAATTTGGCCAATTCCTCACTAGGTGAAAAGAATTCATCTCAATTCATCAATTTAGAATCCAATACTACGAAGTACTCAAGCATCCAAGAATTTTCATCCAATGGCATAAATCCTAAGTTTTGACAACTAAATTTAATTTGCTTTCAAAGGACTTTAAAATGATATAAGAAAATCTAGATGGTCACATTTATTCCTAGTCATGCAAGAAATAATATGCCAAGAAGACTAACATGATATCTACAATGACTTTTATGCATTCTACTCTATTCTAGCATTTATTAGCAAGAACTCATTTGAAAAGAAGAATTACTACTTGAAAACATAAAAGTGATATTTACAATGAAATAGGAGGGTAAGAAGAAAATAACTCCCCTTCAAGTAGGGTAGAGAGCACGTAGCATCCATCTTGGGAGAACTATCCTCATGTGATCAACCTCATGGTGCGCTTTCTCCCTTATTAATTTTGCACAAGCATCTTCCGGTGGTCGGAGACGATTAAGGTTCAGAATCCATTCTTGGGGTAGATAGTTAAAATTCAAAGTGAACTCGACCCCTCCCACTGCATGCTCTTTAGAAGTTCTTTCGGGAGGTTGTAGGCTATTAAGTTTCAGTACCCATTCTAGAAGCCTACGGGATCCTTCAAAACCATGTAGAGAAAATACCTCCCGCACGCATGCAGGGTAAGAAAGGAATGAAATACACACAACCTCTACATAAAATGATTCGAGATATGCATCACAACCAATGAAATCTATCTTAGGTACCTCCATAAGTTTTTCACAATTATTATCCACATATGATTTATCAAGAATTGCATCATAACCAATGAAATCAACCTGGGGTACCTCTATGAATTTTTCTAAACAAGCAGCCTCAGTCTCTATATAAGATGTATCAAGATATGTATCACAGCCAACAAAATCTATGCTAGGTACCTCTATAGAATTTTCACAATGAACCTCTACAATAGATGTGTCAAGAATATCATCACAACAAGCAAAATCAACACTAGGTGTGTCCAGACATTCACCACAATGAACAGAATCAATTTTGGGTACCTCTATAGATTTTTCACACTCAGTTTCAGCATAATATGTATCAAGATGTGTTTCACAAACAATGAAGTCAAATGTAGGTACCTCCCTGAAATTTTCCAAAGGAAAAGGAGAAATACTTACCTGATCGTGCTAAAAAATACCTGGAGGTTCTTGACCATGCTCAAGTTCTGGTGGACATTCAACTAACTTAGGTGATTCTTGGGTTCTTGCTTCTACCATGCAAGTCCCTACACTTTCATACTGCTTCTCTGAATCTTCTAATGCATCAGTCAATGGTGGTGGTCCCTGGGGCTCTATGCAATCCCCTACACCTATAGAATCATCTCCAATGCATGCTTTAACAACCATATGTTGGATCGAGAGAATACGATAGGGGGGGTGAATATTGTAAAATGTTTTGGATTTTAGATTAAGAGAATTAGCAGCGGAAATTTAAAACACAACGCAAAGAACTCAAGCGATTTACTTGGTTCGGAGTCACGGTCGGCTCCTACTCCAAGGCCCACGGTCGTTGACCGTTTACTGCGGGCAATTCTATATGTGCGCAAAAAGGTTTATAGACAGATATTACAGTTGAAGTACAGTAAACTTAAAAAGTCAGCTCTTTGTTACTGACGCCCGGTGTAGATTGTATTTTGGAGCAGAGGGACGTCGTCGGCGCTTGTATCTCGAGTTAGGAGGTTTCCGGGGTAGAGCGCTTGAGTAGAAGAGCGTATTGGCGTTTGAAGAAGTGATGCTGAAGCCTCAGGGGTCGAGCCCCTTTTATTGCAGGTCTGGGGGCGCCCGGTGTTGGGACCGGGTGCATGTTGACAAGGATACGGGTTCGTAAATTTTTTAAATATTTACGTGCAGCGGAAGAATTAGCATAAATAATTTCTCAAATTATTTTTAACCACGTATCTAGCATGCGACCTTATGATGTGTGGACATGATCATAAATTAAAATTTTGCGGAAAAGTAAACTAATTTACTTAGTACCTCGCGTAACTCGAAGTAAGCGACGAGATTCAACTGTAGCGTCCCTTGGAAGCTCCGCCTCTATTCGCGTCCACGCCGAGTTCTCTTCGGGATGACTTCGCAAAGCCACGAGTTTTGTGCCGACGAGAACTACTAGATTCTCCAAAGGCACAACTAGAATAACAAGAGAGAAAAGATGGAAACTAACCACCAAATAACGGAATCAAAATTCCGGGAAAGGAAGGAAGGAGTCGCGATCCGCTTCTTCTCCTTCGGTACCTTCTTGGTGGATGAAGCTCTCGGCCACCCTTGGGATGTGCGCCAGCCCTAGGGGAGGAGAGAGAGCCGACCCTAGAGAGAGAGAGGGGCGCCGACCCTAGAGAGAGAGAGAGTTAGAGAGAGAGAGGGAGCTACTAATCTCTTGATTAATTGATTGGAATTCAAGGTTTGCCTTTGGTTCCTTTATATAGTAGCCTCTCCCTTGCCAAGTCTCCCCTTTAACGAAATTAACGGAATAAATTTTCATAAGAAATTTATCTTATAAATTTTCTTGTGAATTATTCCGTTATGCCTAGTTTTATTATAACTAACTTTATAATAAAACAAATACATCTCTCTTTTTAATTATGGAATAAAATTTACAAGAAATTTATAAATTTTTCTTATCATGGAAAAATCAATTCATAATTGATTTTATAAAATTAAAATAAATCGATCCATGGTTCATTTTAATTTCCATAAAAAAGAATAAATTTCTACAAATTTCTTTATATAAATTTTTTTATATAAATCTCTTTATATAAATTTCTTTATATAGATTTATTTATCCATAATTTTATAAAACAAATCGCGCTTGATTTATTTTATAATTTAAACCAAATAAATTGGTTTTCTCTCCTTGTAGTGGCCGGCCAAACACAAGAGGGTGGGGACCCTCTTTGGCCGGCCAAACCGAGCCGCCTCCTCGCGAATTAAACTCATTTAATTCGCCTAATAAGCCTTCAAAAGACTTAGCCGTTTTAGGCTTCCGATGCGCCTCTGATAAATTCAGATTCGACTTATTTCTCTTGATCGGAAAATCTAATTTCCAACTCGTTTTAAATCCCTCGAATTACTCGTTGTGCGTGTGACTAAATAGGCTTTCGATTTATGTTGGTCGTCTATAATGAACCAATTATAGAACGATCATGAGTGGCACCTAGTAGTACATCATGACCCCCAATTATCGAAAGATCAATGGTTGACTTCAGAAAGAATTCTGAAACCCTTCAGCAGCTATAATGAGTCGTGCCTCATTCCCTTCACCATCTTATACCCACTTGGTTCAGGACACGGTCTATGTGTATCAGTCCCCACTAGACTGATTACGTCACACCTAGCCCAAGTAATGTCTTTCTCGTCCAATGGATTCTAATTACTCACATGTGTCTAAGAGATTCATACTCTGAACATGTCATACTCTGGCCAGAGGCTTCGAGTAACAATCCGACGATAGGCCTCGGGTATACATCTCCTCGCAAGGAGTGGTGAATCCTTTGTAGGCTGTTCAAACATCTTCGGGCACTTCGGCTTATACCCAACCATCCTGGGTCCACACCTCCATGGAGATGCTTGCTTATGATGTCAAAGTATAAGTCTCCATGACCAAGATGACTTGAACACCGCAAGTCAAAGGAACATCGCACTTAAGCTGCAGTAAGAACTTCACTGACATGTCTATATGTAGACTACCATATGAAGTCTTACAGCCAGTCACTCCAATGAACTAGTTCCCTTAACTAGCATTCATGTTTATCTCCGGACATCCCAATGTCACCAGCCAGTGAGAATCAGCTGATTAGAGAATAACCCATGCTAGTCTCAACAGAATTGATAGTGTCCGTATTTATCAATTCATCGCCTAGGGACAATTTCAATACTTCACAATTGCACATGTAGAGATAATCACTAGTTGTGAATTCATCACAAATTCTCTCATGCTGTGAATTGTATTGCGGACATTCAGTAAATGAGTTCAAGATCTCAATCATATACATGAACATGTATACTCAAATAGTGAATTTTCATTTATTAAAGTAAATGATTAAAATCATAAGGCGATTGCCTTAGGACACTTCTCTCATATTACTAACACCCGGGACGTTGGGGGCGCCCTCCACGTGTCCTCCGATCTGTAACTCTCTCGGTCAGCTCTAATCCCTCCAAAATAGGGATCAAGCTTTGACGAGGGCGCCCGGGAAGCAGGGGGCGCCCGGGTTGACTCAGTCTGCTGGCTTCTCACTGGCTTGAACCTTATCTGCCTCGTTGGCTTGGACCCAGGGCGCTCAGAGCATCCGGGGCGCCCGGGAGCATGGGGGCGCCCCGCCCAGTGAACTGCCGAAGCACATGTTTGCTTAACTTGTTTTGCCTTGACCTTGGGGGTGCCCGGGACACTAGGGCGCCCTACTCAACTGTTGCCTCTCTCCTTTGAGGCGTTTTGAGCTGTAGAAACTCATTCCTTTGGTCCTGCATCCAGGGTTAGTCCAAAACAACACAAATCAATCAAGTATTAGGTTTATACAGCCTTAGCTGTTTTGGTTCTGACTTTGGGTCTCCTAAATGGAGCCCTAGGTCGAGCCGACGCCTATGTTCCCTCGACGGGGAATGCGTCCTCACCTACTCCTCTCAGGAGAATTTACCTTTTGTCAACCGGCTCCTTCGGTTAGACTTTTGCCCAGCTTTACTCACCAGATCTTCGTGCCCAATCCGCGACCAGGTCTTAGTGCCCACCTTTCGAGTAGGTCTTCGGTGCCCAGCCCCCGGCCAGGTCTTAGTGCCCAATTCCTTGAACCAGGTCTTCGGTACCCAGCCCTCGGCCAGGTCTTAGTGCCCAATTCCTCAAACCAGGTCTTCGGTGCCCAGCCCTAGGCCAGGTCTTAGTGCCCAGTCCACGACCAGGACTTATTGCCCAACCTTATGTCAGGACTTAGTTGTTAGGACCGGGTGCATGTTGACATGGATGTGGGTTCGTAATTTTAAAATTTATTACGTGCAGCGGAAGATTTAGCATAAATAATTTCCCAAATTATTTAACCACACATCTAAGCATGCAACCTTATATTGTGTAGACATGATCAAATATTAAAATTTTGTAGAAAGTAAACTAATTTACTTAATACCTCGCGTAACTCGAAGGAAGGGACAAGATCCAACCGTAAGCGTCCCTTGGAAGCTCCGCCTCTATTCGCGTCCACGCCGAGTTTTCTTCGGGATGACTTCGCAAAGCCACGAGTTTCGTGCCAACAAGAACTACTAGATTCTCCAAAGGCACGACAAGAATACCAAGAGAGAGATGGGAAGACTAACCACCAAACGAAGAACGGAATCAAGATTCCGGGAGGAAGGAAGGAGTTGCGCCCGCTTCTTCTTCTTCGGCTGCTGCTTGGTGGATGAAGCTCACGGCAACAAAGGGGTCCTCCTTTTAGGGCCGGCGGCACTAGAGGAGGGAGAGGGAGAGAAGGAGAGAGAGAGAGAGCTTAGGCAAGAATACTTAGATTAATTTCCAAGCCTTGCCTTGGTTCTTTTATATAGTAGCCTCTCAATCGCCAAGTCTCCTTTTTATGGAATAAATTTTCAGAAGAAATTTATCATATAAATTTTTCTATGAATTATTCCACCATGCCAAGTTTTTATCATAATTTAATTTATAATAAAAACAACCATGTCTCCGTTTTTATTATGGAATAAATTTTCACAAGAAATTTATTATATAAATTTTTCTTATCATGGAAAAAATAATTCATAATTGATTTTATAAAATAAAATAAACTATTCAAAGTTTATTTTAATTTCCATGAAAATAATAAATCAAACTTCGATTTATAAAAATTTATATATATTATCCATACTTTTATAAAACAAACCACGCTCGGTTTATTTTATAATTTGAACCAAACAATTTGGTTCTCCCCTTTTAATGTGGCCGGCCAAACAAAGAGGGTGGGGACCCTCTTTGGCCGGCCAAACCCAAGCCTATACCATATGAATTAAACTCATTTAATTCGTCCAATAAGTCTTCAAAAGACTTAGCCATTTTATGCTTCCGATGCGTCTCTGAAAAATTCAGATTCGACTTATCTCTCTTGATCGGAAAATCCAATTTTCAACTCATTTTAAATCCCTCGGATTACTCATAGTGCATGTGACTAAATAGGCTTTCGATTTATGTTGGCCGTCTATAATTAACCAATTATAGAACGATCATGAGTGGCACCTAGTAGTACATCATGATCCCCAATTAATCGAAAGATCAACGGTTGACCTCAGAAATAATTCTGAAACCCTTCAGCAGCTATAATAAATCATGCCCCATTTCCTTCACCATCTTATACCCACTTGGTTCAGGACACGGTCTATGTGTGTCAGTCCCCACTAGGCTGACTACGTCACACCTAGCCCAAGTAGTGTCTTTCTCATCCAACGGATTCTAATTACTCTCATGTTTCTGAGAGATTCATACTCTGAACATGTGATGCTCTGGCCAGAGGCTTCGAGTAACAATCCGACGATAGATCTTGGGTATACATCTCCTCGCAAGGAGTGGTGAATCCTTTGTAGGCTGTTCAAACATCTTTGGGCACTTCGGCTTATACCCAACCATCCTGGGTCCACACCTTCTTAGAGATGCTTGCTTAAGATGTCAAAGTATAAGTCTCCATGACCAAGATGACTTGAACATCGCAAGTCAAAGGAACATCGTACTTATGATGCAGTAAGAACTTCATTGACATATCTATATGTAGATTACCATATGAAGTTTTACAGCCAGTCACTCCAATGAACTAGTTCCCTTAATTAGCATTCATGTTTATCTCCGGACATCCCAATGTCACCAGCCAGTGAGAATCAGCTGATTAGAGAATAACCCATGCTAGTCTCAACAGAATTGATAGTGTCCGTATTTATCAATTCATCGACTAGGGACAATTTCAATACTTCACAATTGCACATGTAGAGATAATCACTAGTTGTGAATTCATCACAAATTCTCTCATGCTGTGAATTGTATTGCGGACATTCAGTAAATGAGTTTAAGATCTCAATCAAATACACAAACATGTATACTCAAATAGTGAATATTCATTTATTAAAATAAATGATTACATTCATAAGGTGATTGCCTTAGGACACTTCTCTCACAATACTAACATTAGTTGCCCACCTTGGGGCTAGGACTTATTGCCTAGATTACCTAGGACTTTCCTGCACACTTGAGTAACTTTATTAGATCACAAATGATACTTAACTTTGAACCCTTTGCCAATATCAAAACAAGGCTCGACATGGTTCTTCCTGCACCAACATCATATCTGCAACAACCATATTAGAAAAATTAGGACCATCAATAACAATATCGTCACAAAATAAAAGAGGAGAAGGGTCCTGTGGAGCTTCATAAATGAGTTTAAGGCTGTCACAAGCTTTTCCATCCATCTCCTCCCATGCCTCTGTCTCTATTGCATCTTTAACCTTATCTATGCTCAAATCTCCTCCCACTATGTCAAATGAAACATCATCAGCAATTAACTCTGCCTCAACAGTCTCATCTATAGTACCCATGCTAATGCTAGGAGGATCCTCTCTGGGGTGCTGATGGAATGGTAAAAAGACTTTTGGCTCTTCCTCTTGAGCTGAAAAATTTTGAAGTGAACTCTGAACAAGAATTTCAGGAGGAACAACAGCTGTGGGTGCCCTGATGTTATGGACTACTTCTTCTTCTTCCACCAAATTTGCAAGATCCATTGAAGAAGGACTTAGCCATGCACTAGGGTCACCTTGAACTGATATAAAATCAACTCCGGGGCTGTTTTGAATGGAGAAATGAAATGCTGAAAATTTTTCAGGAAATTCGGCATTTGGAGTGTTTAAACTTGAAACAACCTCTTCATTCCTCCAAGTTGATGCATAATCATACCCCTTAAAATCAAGAGTAGCTCGAGAAGATGAATGACTTGATCCTTGAGCTTGCATTCGTTCCATTCCTCTAACCATTTGCTCAAGGCGTCTTTCACAATTTTTGAGAGTAGAATCATACTCTTGTTGTTGTAGACTCTTCTGTTGTATGAATTGCTGTAACATCTCCTCTATCCTTTGTTGTTGAGCCTCACTATCATTAGGATTCTCAAAGCCTCCTTGATTGGTGTGGAACTCCTGTTGGTCTTGAAATATAGCATAAGGTTGTTGAAAATCATGAGTAGGCTGTGAATTCTGAAAATCAAATAGTTGGGGCTGATCAAATGAATAATTGGGCTGCTGAAGTTGTTGAAAATCAGTTTGACAACTTGGTGGAGGTTGCTGAAAATTCTGACTCTGAAATTGCTGATCTGTTTGCTGAAAGTGTTGGTTGAAAGGTTGAAAATTCTGGGGCTGTGAAGATGGAAAATCTTGCTGAAAATTCTGGAATGGTGGCTGATAAACGTGCTGTGAATGTGACCATCCTTGCTGATCATAATTGAATGGTTGTTGGAAATCTTGGAAATTCTGCTGAAACTGTTGTTGTGGCTGCTGAAATGGTTGAAAATCTTGCTGAAAATTTAGATTGTACCATTGCTGAAAATTCTGAAATGGTGGTTGAAATTGCTGTGGTGGTTGATTGAAATGTTGGCTTTGCTAAAAATCTGAATAGGGCTGCTGAAATTCTGGAAAAGGCTGAAATTGTGGCTGCCCTTGCTGAAATTGATAATCTGGTTGTTGAAAATTTGAGTGGGACTGTTGAAAATATTGGTGTTGCTGCTGAAATTGTTGACCTGGCTACTGGTAAGTAGATGAATAAGCGTTTGTACGTTGTTGGCACTCCATCAGCTTAAACAAACATTTTAACTCCATCAAAATTTTGATCTCTAACTGTTCATTTGAAGACATTTTGAACCTGTAGTCCTGTCACAAAACAAGTAAAATGGCAGCAACCGTATACAAAAGATAAAGCAATCAAGAATAGAATCAAATAATATAAATATTAAACACAAGCTCAAATTAAACAAACTCAACTAGTTATTCGCCGGCAACGGCGCCAAAAATTGATAGACCCCAAAATAGCTGTCATGAATGTGGGCCTATCGAATTTAGAAATTTATAAATGCCGAAAACCCTTTGACTAACAAGATGAAAATGTAGTAGAGGGGCCTCAGGTCGTATTTTTCCAAGGACTAGTTGAATGGATGCTTAATTCGAGCTTGCAGGTTTATTTGTCGTCGAATGTTTTGGGTTTTCTAAATGAAATGGGGGTTTTTGTGATAAGAGAAAATGACAATAAGAAATGAATTGAACATTGACTAAAGCATGGTAGGAATAAAGAAATTACAAGAACAAAACTTAACCTAATTAACACTTGAGCAATTAAATCCGAACTCTTGAAATGAAACTTAAAGAGCTAATTGCAGGTAATTAAATTGCAGAGAACGAAATTGCAAGAGAAGTAAATGCAAGTAAGGAAAATGAGAACAAATGTAGCTTAAGCACTTGGCTTGAAAGGTAATGGTAACAACTAGAACAACTTAAAGAAAGTAAATGCTTGAAACAAAGTTATCCTAAATTTAGACATCAAATCAATTCATCACAAGTCTTCCCTTCGCCGTCACCTGAAGGATGAGCTATGAACCCCCTAGCTCAAAAATCATCCAAAGGAAACTCCCCTGCTCAGCCATGCCGTTCTGCTGCTCTGCTCTTCTCCTGATCGGTCAACCCGACCGATCAGGCCTTCCTCTGATCAGTCTCTGGACCGATCAGAGTGGTCTCTGTCCGATCAACACGATCGGACAGTAGCTAAAATCCACGACCTTCTCCTTGCGCAGCTTGCCGATCTCGTTCCAACACCCTTAGATTACCTCGGAGAACCCCTCTGAAGCTCTGATGGCATCAGCTCGATGAAGACAGCCGCGATCGAATGAAGAAATCAGTGGATCAGAGCTTCGGTGACACCCTCTCCCAAGCTCCTCTTAGGTGCGAGAATTCGTTAGCCAACTGAACTGGAATCTTACATTTCTGATCTGAACCCTTAACGAGAATGAATCTGATGTGGTCACGCAGCGATCTAAGGAAGAAAATTGCAAGAAAATCGGTTAAGAAATGAAGAACAATGAAGAACTCTACTCTACTGGCGATGGAGGCTCTGCGACGCAACCCCCGCAACCTAGGGAGAAGAATCCTTAAGTACTTGGCAATGGATGGCTGAAATCGATTTGCCTCCATCCAACGGTTGGATCTCTTCAGATCTTGACCAAACTCCACAGATCCTGATCAATGGTCCTGATCTACCTGTCCCTATCTCGGATCAACCAGATCCGTAGTGGATGGCCCAGATCCTCCTTTTTCTTAAATGGATGGTCTAGATCGTCTTAAGCTTGATCCAACGGTTAAATTACTCCTGATTTGGCTGAAATCTTCAGATCTTGATCTGTGGTCATGGTTGACTCTATCGTGAACTCGGATTGATCAGAAGTTGACCGATGGCTCAGATCTAGCCGTTCTCTTGAATGGACGGCTTATATTGACCCGATGTTTGATCCCTTTGATCTGGATCCAATTCTGACTCAAGTCTGGCCCAATCTAATCTAGGTCCATGATCAAATGAAACCTACAAAATGATATTCAAATTAAGTGCCAAAATACCTCAAATATGCAAAGATTTGAATTAAAAGCTAAATCAGGGATAATTCATGAAACCTAATAGAAATGCAAACTCAAGCATATAAAATGTGGATCAAACATGGATTTTTAGAGCCTAAAATAATCAACAAAATGGTCGTTATCAGGGGGTGAATATCGACCGTAAATCTTTCTCGTAGAAATCATAAACTTTTCGAATCTTCGTTCTAGACTCAGAGCGTTAGTGGAGCAGAAAATAAACAGAATGAAGAAAACACAACGCAGCGCACGCGGAATTTTTTACTTGGTTCCCAACCCCCCAGGGTCAGTACATCCAAGGCCTAGGCACAGGAATGCCCGCCCACTATTGTTCCCCTTTCTGGACTTTCCGGAGGTGGAGAAACCAGTCTTACAGTGCTGAAGTACAATCAAAAAGATAATAAATTAAATGCGGAATAATAAAAGCAACCCGAACAAACAAGATTTGAAACTCGGCCGATCTGGACCTTCGAAGTGCCGCGCACTTCCTCCTGGAGCCTCCCGGTCGTAGAGCCTGGTCATTAGCACTTTGTCGTCGGTCAGAACATTCAGAATGGATCTCAGAAGTTATGTCTGAAGCTGAGGAGTCGAAGCCCCTTTTATAGGCTTCATTCGGGCGCCTGTGATGATGGGGGCGCCCCTATGGACTTGGTCAAACTTTATCCCCACGCCGAACTCATTGTGGCTGATAAAACCTCTGACCAGGGCACATTGGACCTCCTGGGCACCTGAATGAAAGCTTATCTCTGCTTCGAACTCGAAACAGCAAATACAGCTTTTAACTTGGGCGCCTATATCATCCCGGGCGCCTGAATGGAAGCCTTATTCTGCCTTCTTCGACTAAGCCCACTTTTCTTCTTTGAGTTATGCGCCCCCATTGAAAGGGGCGCCCCCATCAATAGGGGCGCCTGGCTTGGCTGGTTTCCAGCCCTTTGCCTGCTTTGTCTCCGGTTCTTGGTACCTGCAAGATACACAAATACAAAGCAAATATACATACAATATTAGCCTTAAGGACTTGGTTCTGACTTTGGATTTCCATGAAACCCTAGGTCGAACCGATGCAAGTTCCCACTCCCGAGAACGCGTCTTTCACCTACTCCATTCAGGAGACGATTGCCACCCAGTCCTTCGGGTGGACTTTTGCTTAGCTTCCGATACTCTCAGATCACGAGACGTCCGAACCCTGACCCGTCTCTTCTTCTGTCCTTAGTCATCGCTCAGCTAAGTTGCTCAGTCCCTCGGACCAAGACTTCATTCCCAAACCCTAAGTCCAGGACTTCGGTGCCCAACCCTCGGCCAGGTCTTCGTGCCCAATTCCTCGAACCAGGTCTTCGGTGCCCAACCCTTGGCCAGGTCTTCTTGCCCAGTCCTCGACCAGGACTTCGTGCCCAACTTCTGGTCAGGTCTTCGGTGCCCAGCCCTTTGTCAGGACTTAGTGCCTAATCCATGATCAGGACTTAGTGCCCAATTCTTCGAACTAGGACTTATTGCCTAGGTTTACTAGGACATTCTTTCACTTTGGTTACTCCTCTCTTGACTCCCCTTCCCTTGTTTAATGTATCACTGACTTAAATATATTGTCAAACATTAAAACACTTAGAGGAGGACATCACTGATGCAACTTGCACCAACAATCTCCCCCGTTTTGATGTTTGACAATATCATAAGTTAGATTGGTTGAAAGGGCTAAACTTTAACTCTTGGGATCAAATGAAAAAAATGATCTAAGTTTTGAAAATTCATTTTTGATCCTCTGGGGAAAAATAGGAAAAAAAATTCTAACTTTCACTCTCCCCCCTTTTTGAAAAAATATTTTGATTTTTTGATCCTTTGGTAAGAGAGAAAAAATTTTCTAACTTAAGTTCTCACTCTCCCCCTTTGTCATACATCAAAAATCACCAAAAAGTCTTTGCACCAACAATTAAAACATTTGGTTCTTTTTGAAAATACTTAGTATAAATTTTTGAAAGCATAGCATAAAATACTTAATTTGTACCCAAAAAGAATTTCACGTTGAAAAGTATTTTATATTTGTAGAAAAACTTTTCACTTAAAACATATTATCTTAAAAAAACATTTCTATCGAGAAGGATGATTTTTCCTTAGAGAAATATGCATTTTAAAATAATATTTTGAAAAATATTGTGCAAGACCTTGTACTTTAAAAGATGTTAAGCATTTTTGAATCATATAAGTACTTTTGAAAAATGTCATGCATTTTTGAAAAACATCAGTACTTTTTAAAAAATATTAAGAATTTGAAAAACATAAGTACTTTTGAAAAATATTAAAATTTTTGAGAAGTATAAGTACTTTTTGAAAAATCTTTATTTTTAAAACATAATATTTCATTTGACTTGGTTTCTTTTCCAGTCTGACACAATCCTAGGAAACCTTGTTGACTACAAGGATATTTTCCTATGTGTCTTGGAAAATTCTCCAAACTCAAGAAAAATATTATTTCAAATTGATTAAAACCAGATAAATTTTTGAAAATAATAATATTTTTAAAGAAAAATTATTAAAATGATAGTTTTTGAAAGGATACTTATGTTTTCAAAAGAATTTGAAAATACCATGCATGAAAACATTTGAAATATTCAATAATTCTTTTAATTTGCCCTCCCCCTAAACTTGACCCAGTCTTGGGAAGCTTGTTGACCACAAGTACTCTTCCTCTGAGTCTTTAGGATTTGGTTCAGATCAAAAAGAATTATTTAACAATTTTAAAAATAATTGCCAAAAAATAATTGCCAACAAAAAAATTAAAAAAACTTGTCAGAGAATTTTCTTTTGACTTAGACTCCTCCTAAATTTAACACATCCTAGGAGTCCTTGTTGATCATGAGGCAGATTTCCTCTGTGTCTTTTAGGGTTTATCAAAGTCAAAGCAACAGGTAATTTTTGAAAATATAATTTTTTAAAGCATAAGCCTTTTTCAGAAACACAAGTGATAATGATTTAAAGCACAGTTTTCGAAAAGTATTTTCAAATGATAAAAACATTTTAAAAAACTCCCCTGTACCCGACACCGTTTGACTCTATCTAAGTGCCTTAAGGAACTTTAGTGTTGTCCTAACAGGCTTGTGTTTAATTGTGTGAGTCAAACAACTTTTAAAAAGATATAATTTTGAAAACATATATAATCAATCAGACAAGCATGAATTCCATAAAAACATTATTATGTTGAAGCACTATTTTGAAAATATATTTTTAGAAAAATATTCTAGCAATTTTGAAAAACTATTTTGAAAACTATTTTTCAATTCATTGGTCCTTAACATCTCACCCATTCTAGATGTCTCAATACAGCAAACATGGTTACCTTATGGGTGTATTGTGAGATGCTTGAATCATTTTCCTTAATTTATTATTAAATCTAAGATTTAATTGAAACTTGTATTAAATTCAAATCTAGCAATAGTAAAGTGAATTTGATTTTCAGTAATTGACTTCAAGGTCTTGGCGAGGCACTAGGCCTTCTTTGGCCATAACCTTATTGGATCATCAACCCTTTCCTTGACAAAGCCTTTTATAGAAAATTCATCTTCAAGTTATTTTTTGAAAGATTTTGGTCTAACTAGTTTAGGTTTTGGATCGGTAGTTTCGGCCAATTCCACCAAAAAGGCTTCCCTAACGTACTATCATCTCACCTCCACCTAATACTAGGTTGATCAAGTTTCAATTATTCTTTTTCCTATAGCCGTTCTAAATCATGCATAAAATTTGAATATGAATGATATGTCATATATTTAAAAGAAATAGCAAATGCATGGCATGACAGTTATGCATGAGTCAAACAAGTCAAAATATTTAATTAAGTTTCTAAAGATGTATCAAATTCCCGATTTGATACATGTCGTGTGAACCTATGAATATGTCAACCCACATTGACATATTTAATTTTATTAAATTAATTGTTGCGGTTTGGGTAAAATTTTATTTGGTTCGAGTTTAAGTTATTTAAAAATTAGAATTGAGTTAATTAAGGATTAATTAAATTAATTAAGAATTAAAATTAATTAAGGATTGAATTGATTTAATTTGAATTAATTGAATTAAGATTTAATTGAATTAATTTGAATTTAAATTAATTAAGGATTAATTAAATTAATTAAGAATTAAAATTAATTAAGGATTGAATTGATTTAAATTGAATTAATTGAATTAAGTTTTAATTGAATTAATTTGAATTTAAATTAATTAAATTAATTAAGAATTAATTTGAATTTGAATTAATTAAGATTTAATTGAATTAATTTGAATTTGAATTAATTAAGGATTAATTAAATTAATTTGAATTAATTTTATTTGAATTAATTAAGATTTAATAGAATTAATTAAGGATTAATTAAATTAATTTGAATTTGAATAATTAAGGTTTAATCGAATTAATTAAGAATTAATTAGAATTTGAATAATTAAGGTTTAATTGAATTAATTAAGAATTAATTATAATTTGAATAATTAAGGTTTAATTGAATTAATTAAGAATTAATTACACAAGATTTAACTTAAAATTCAATTTTCTTAAAATTAATTAATTAATTACGAAATAAATATTAAGAATTAATTAATGTTAAATATAGGATTAAATTAAGGTTTAAAAATTAATTTAAATTTAATTAGAATTTTTAAGATTTATCTTTATTTATGTTTCAAAATTTCTGGGTTGGTTAAAAGTTGTGGGTTTAATTTTATCATTTTCATTATTTCAAGAATTTCTGACTCATCTACTATTTCTTCCTTATTTATCTTTTTATGTTTTCCCAATAATTCTGGTTTATTTGAATCTTTGTGATTTTTATTGACTATGGCCTTAATCTCAGAAAATTCCATCTCCTCCTCAAAATTAGATCTTTCAATATCCTCAAAGTAGGTGGAGTAATATGGGTCACTAATTAATTTTTCAGGATTATCCAAGAGAATAATTAAATTATTATCTAAAGAGACATCATCTCCACTGTCCTCAGAATTATCCTTATTATCCTCAGAATTATCCTTAAGATTTTCAAATTTGAGTTCAGATTTATCCAAAAGATTTTCAAATTTGAATTCATAATTATCAAAATGATTTTTAAATTTGAATTCGGATTTATCCAAAGGATTTTTAAATTTGAATTCATAATTAGTCATCACTCAGCTAAGTTGCTCAGTCCCTCGGACCAAGACTTCGTGCCCAAACCCTAAGTCCAGGACTTCGGTGCCTGATGGACCCAAAAGAGCTGTCACGAATGTGGGTCTCAAATTTAGATATTTGTAAAGCTGGAAACCCTTTTTGCTAGCAAGGAATAGAAATGTAGTAAAGGGGTCACAGGTCGTATTTTTCCTAGGGCTAGTTGAGATGGTTTGATTCGAACTTGAATTTATGTGTCGTTGATATTTTTTTGGGTTTCAAATAGAACTTGGGGTTTTGGTTTCAATTAGCAATGAAAATGTAATGGAAAGAAAAGAAATGTAACTAAGCAAACATTAGACTAGGTAATGGCAACTAATGACTCAACCGATGGACAACTTTAACCAACTAAAGTAAACTCGCAGGAATCGCAAACCAAATTGACATCAAATGAAATTCTACACTACAAGTTATGAAATGGAATCTAAACTTGATACAAACTTGATATGCAAAAGAAAAAGAAATTGATGTGCCGAAATTTGAAACTTGCAGAAACAATAAACTACAATTCAGAAATGGAAATCATCAATTCGCTTGGAAAAGCAAGCTCAGTGAAATGATATGCAGAATTGAAGGAAGAGAATCAGAAATGGAGACAGCAATTCAGAAATGACCTTAATGCAAAATCGGAATACAGAACTTCAGAACATGCAGTACAGAATCTCAGACAGAATTGGATGCTAAACCAAGCAAGGAAACTGAGATCAAGTGCTCAAGTTGGTGTTCAGATGAGATTCAGAGAAACTAATGTCCTATTGATACAACTACAGAAATGAGAAACTGAAATATTGCAACAATAAAACTGATACGCAGGAATTACAGTTAATACGCAGAATAGAAACAGAATTCAGAAATGATTCAATGCAAGGCAAGCTGATATAAGTACAATTGTACGCTACACAAGAAACCTAGCTAATAAAAGTGCACGATTGAAACCCTACTTAAGGCAGAAATGTTGCAGAAAAGTAAACTAAGTCACTGATAAAAATTCAAAAAAGATTGATACGCAGGAATGAATGCTATGCAACAGCTGAACAATATTTCAGAAATAAAACTCAATTCCGACATGATTCACATGTGAAATAAACTTAAACCAAATGCATTAGCACTCTACCCATGATGTCTAATTTTCAGGAATGAAAAACTGAACTTGAGGTAAGTGCAGGAACCAAGTTGATACACAGCTACAAACTTGATACGCAAGAACTAATTCATGAATTAAACTGAAATTGAGAGCAAATATTAACCAAACAAACTATCTAGCTACTTACTTTGAAGAATTAAAACCTAATTACGGCAGAACAATTCAGGAATGAGAACTACAGCAGCTGATTCACAGACAGTAACAGAAATGTTTGCAGAAATTGAAGTTACAGCTAAGGAATTGAAATTCAGTAAGAAACTAAGTCTCGATCCATCCCTTAACTCAAGATCCCCTTGCCGTCACACAAGAGCAAGCCAAGAACCCCTTCAGCTCCGCAAATCAATGGAAAAATGGCTTCGATTTCAACTCTGCTCACAGATTGCACTCAGCTGGGAAAACCCATCCGATCTCCTCGATCTCGCGATGTATAAATGTGATGAAGATTTGGTGATGATCAGAGTGTATCAGAAGACTCTTCAGATAGCTCTGATTGAAGAAAATGGCACACGATCGCGATCAAATCGATCAGATCACAGAAATTGACGAAACCCTCAATCAACTCTATTCCGGAGCAAATCCAAGCTAGAATCTCCACGGAAACCTTCTCCCAATGATCCAGATCTTGTTCCAAGGTCGAAATTGAGTCGGCCACGCCTTCGGATGAAGAAATGTGCGAACAGAATGAAGAACAACTGAAGAAAACTCGAAGAACTCAGCTACGACTGGCGAAGACGCGACCCCTGTTCTGCGGAGGGAATTTTCCATTTAAACTTATGCCATTTAATTTGGACGGCTGAGATTGTTCAAAGCTCATCCAACGGTTGATCTTAATCCAATCTGAACCAAAACTCTCAGATGTTGATCAAAGGTCAGGATCTGTCTCTCAGTGGCTCAGATCTTCCAAATTTGCAACGGATGGCTCAGATCAAGCTGATCTTTGAACGGACGGTCTAGACCCCTGTGATCTTGATCTAACAGTTAGATGAGCTCCGATTTACCCCTAAACTTCCAGATCTCATTATGAAGGTCAGATCTACCTTTCCTCATATGGGATCCATCTGATTTGCTCTGGATGATCCAGATCTTCTTATCTTCTGAATAGACGGCTCACAATTCTCCATAGCTTGATCGCCTTGATCTAAGCCTGATTCTGACCATTCTTGACCTCGGTCCGTGATTCTTTCAAAGCCTACAAACATAGATTCACAATTAAGTTCCAAAATAGCCTAATGTGGCAAAATTTACAATAAAACCCAAAAATAGACTACATTCACAAAACCTAGAGTAAATGCAATATTAAGCAAGTAAAATATGGGTCAAATTGGATTTTAGCATCTAAAATGATCAACAAAATGATACCTATCAACTCCCCCACACTTAAGCTTGAGCGCCTCGCGAAAACTACTAAGTATGTATCCCCTAGCATTTCTCATACATAAGTAGAAGCAATTGAAAAGAAATTACCTAGGGTTGTCAATTCTCAAAAATCTAAGCTCTATGGATTAGTATCTCGTCCTTAAATCAACAACTTAGCCTTTTCATCTTTCATGATTCATTGAGACGAACTTAACTCACTAGCCTTTCAAGGGAAAGTTTTGGTGGCTCTCTTCCTAAGTTCTAAGTACATGATGAAAGTGGAGCTCACTCAAACACACATGCTTTTTGCACTACCATAAGCTTGCTCGTTATCTACTCTCCACCATTATTCATGATTTAGATCCACATCTACAAAAATTCATCAAACAAGGGAAAGATATATGAAATGGTAAAAATGAAGTAAAAACTAAGAAAATAGCAAATTTGATAAAGTGGAAGACTTGAATGCTCAAGGATATTTTCAATGCACTTTGCCCTCTTGTCAGTCCTCATAATGAAGTCGAAAGTGTGGTGGAGTAAATTTTGGATAATACTTTTGATTTGGATGTAAAGAGCCCTTTTTGTCTCAATGTGCCAATTTGGTTTTTGTGTGCCACTTGTTTTCTTTTTTTTCTCTTCTTTCTTTCTTTCTTTTTTTTTCAAAATTCTCTAGCAAGGTCAGACTTGTAGTGGAGCAAGAAATTGATTCGGATGAAAGAAACTTCACTTGCTTCATGGTGCCACAACTTCACTCTTGTCACTTTGTTCCTTTTGTTTTTCTATTTTTTTCAAACTGTTCTCTTTTTTTTTTCTTTTTGGCAGCTACTGACTTCCTGCTTTCGGTTTCAGCTTCTTTTTGCTCAGTCATTATGTGCTCAGCTCCAAAATTCTTATCAGAATTAGCTCCAATTCAACACTGCCAAGAGCTTCAAATGAATTGCTCTTCTCTAGTTTTCCTTTATAGCTACATTTTTTTCAATTTCAGCTACACTCAAGTAACTCCAGAATTCAGTCTTATTCAAGTTCCTCATCCTTGCAATTCTCTGGTTTTTTTTAACAGCAGTTGGTACCAACTAGCAGTGGAGAATTTCAGTTGTTCCACTCGAAAATTCCTGATCAGGAGATTGGATTTCAACCACTGCCTACACTGCTTTTTCCCTTTTCTGCTCTGCTCCGAAAATTCTAGCAACTACCTTTCCCTTAAATTCGATCAGCAATGAATGTGCCCAACAATTTCAGATACATTTTTATACTTGATACCTTGATTTATAGCCTAGAAAACCAATTTAAGTTGTAAGTTGGTACAAAACTGCCTTCATAGCATTTCAACTGATTTTTTTTTCCAGCTGCAATCCAAAATTAACTTGATTTGTTTAGCTGCAATTCAGAGTAACTGCCTTATACAGCTGCAGTTCATCTTGATACAATTTATTACTGATTTTCCTAGCAAAGTACAGCTGCAGTCCTCAACATTTCTGCCCAAAAATAGCTTCACAGAATTTTTTCCTTCACTTTGGCACCTAAGGTTTCATTTGCATGCCACCTTGAACTTGGACTTGCAGTAATTTTTTTCTTTTCACTGATTTCTGTTTGAATTCCATTCTTGATACCTTGCTTGGCCATTTCCTTTCCACTTTGGCACAGAAGTTCTTCAATCGCAAAGATAAAATAGAGTCAAACTTGATACAAATGAAATGCATCTTTATTTCTTGCATTGTTTTCTCTTTTTTTTTATTGCATATTTGATCCAAAATAATTCTAAAACACTAGTCACCTCCCCCACACTTAATCCTTTGTCCGTCTCGGGCAAGATAACATCAAAGAACATCCCCAAACAAACAAGTCCCTATAAAAGTATGGTTAAGAGTAGAAGATTTAGAAAGGAAAATAGAATAACATGATTATTGCCAAGAATTGATATGGAAAGGTAAACAAATTGATTAGCTTCTATAGATGTGATCCAATCATTGAAATTTGGTTTTGAAAGAACCTAAGCAAGTTTTAGAATACAATCACATGTATGTGTTACAAAAATAAGGCTAATCCTCACTAGGTACAAATGATTCATCTCAAGTCATCAATTAAGAATCTAAAGCCAAGTAGTACTCAAGCATCCAAGATTTCATCCATGAGCTCAAACCCCTAAGTTTTAACAACCAAATTTAATTAATTTTCAAGAGACTGTAAAATGACATGAAAACAACCTAGAGGGATACATTTATTCCTACTCATTAAGAAAATTTGCCAAAAAAAATAACATTGTATTTACAATGTCTATTTATTCATTCTACTCTACTCAAGCATTTATTAGCAAAGACTCTTTTAAAAGAAAATTCTACTTCTTGAAAGCATAAAAATGAAACATGTAATGAAAGAAAATACAAGAAAGAACAAACTCCCCTTTATTTCTGGCGGTCGGAGTCTATCAAGAAATAACCTCCATCGTGGTAGTGGAGGAGTGGGGGTAGTTGAGAGAGCTGCCTTCATGTGATCTATATCATGGTGCATGTCTCCCCCACACTTAGACTTTACAGCAAAATGTTCAGGTGGCCGAAGGTGATTGAGGTACAAGAGCCATTTAAGAGGTAGAGTGCTTCGGACTAAAGTAAGATCATCTCTTCCCTCTTAATGCTTTTTGGAAATCCTTCCGGGAGGTTGAAGACTGTTTAGATGGAGTACCCACTCAAGAAATCTTTGAGACCCTGCAAAACTAGGTAAAACCTTTCTCATGCGTGTAGGGTAAGATAGAAGTGTAATACCATTAATCTCTACATAAAATGTATCCAAAAATGCATCACATCCAATAAAATCAATTTTCGGCACCTCAAAGAATTTTCCACAATTAAAATCCACCAAAGGTATGTCAAGAAACTTATCACCACAAATGAAATCTATTTTTGATATTTTAATGGAATTTTCACAATCATTTCTCACCAAGGATGTATCAAGCAATGCATTGCAACCAATGAAATCAACTTTATGTACCTCTATCGAATTTTCACAAGCAGTTTCTACATAAGGTATATCAAGAAATCTTTCACAGCCAATAAAATCAATCACGGGTACCTCCATAAGTTTTTTACACTCAACCTCAGCATAAGATATAGCAAGAGATTCATCAAAATAAACAACATCAATTTCAGACTCTTCTAAAAATTTTTCACAATCAGTTTCAGCATAATATGTATCAAGAAATGTTTCACGGCCAATAGAATCAATCTCGGTTATCTCTATAAGTTTTTCACACTCAACTTCAACATAAGATATAGCAAGAGATTCACCAAAATAAACAACATCAATTTCAGGCTCTTCTAAAAATTTTTCACAGTCAGTTTCAGCATAATATGTATCAAGAATATCATCGCAATGAAAAAAATCAAGCATGGGTGCCTCTATGGAATTTTCATCATTATTCTTCACAAAAGATGTATCAAGACATGCTTCACATGCAATTCTAGACACCTCTCTGAAATTTTCTAAAGGAAAAAGAGAAATACTTACCTGATCGTGCTCAAGTTCTGGTGGACACTCAACTGGAATAGGTGATCCTTGGGTTCTTGCTCCCATCATGCAGGTCCCTACACTTTCTGACTTATTCTCTGGATTTTCTAATGTATCCGCCAATGTTGGTGGTCCCTGGGGCTCTGTGCAATCCCCTACACCTGTAGAACCATCTCCCGTGAATTCTTCCTCAGTAATATCTGTAACAACCTTATTAAAAAGATTAGGACTATCAATAGCAATATCATCACAAAATAAAAGATAAGAAGAGTCCTGTAAAGCTTTCTCTGAAATCAAATCTCCTCCCACTATGTCCAATGCAAAATCATCA
Source organism: Boesenbergia rotunda (assembly GCA_024364735.1). Lineage (NCBI taxonomy): Eukaryota > Viridiplantae > Streptophyta > Magnoliopsida > Zingiberales > Zingiberaceae > Boesenbergia > Boesenbergia rotunda. The sequence goes on along the minus strand of JAGFNQ010000095.1, from coordinate 118,727 downwards.
GCAATTAACTGTGCCTCAACAATTTCATCTGGGGTGTCCATGCTCATAATAGAGTGATCTCCCCTAGGATCCTTCATGACATCGAAAATACTAAACTGGACTACTGTGTCCCCCACTTCCATCGAAAGTGTGCTAGCATAAACATCAATTTTTGTTATGGCAGTCTTCAGAAAAGGCCTCCCAAGGATGAGTGGGGATCTATGTGCAAGATACTCTCCTTCCATGTTTAGAATGTAGAAGTCTGCAGGGAAAATCAACTCCTTTACTTTTACCAAAACATCTTCAATAACTCCTGCTGGATGGATCTGGCTTCTGTCAGCTAACTGAATTACCACTCCAGTGGACTGCAGAGGGCCAATGCCAAACATCTGAAAAACCGATCTGGGCATCACATTGATGGAGGCTCCCAAGTCTAGCATAGCGTCATGAAAAATAGTCCTCCCTATCTCACATGATATAGTAAAAGCCCCAGGGTCTTCACACTTTTGAGGTATGGTATGGATGAGTGATGAAACATTCTTCCCCAAGATGACCAACTCATTCTCCTTAAGCTTCTTCTTGTGAACACACAAATCTTTCAAAAATTTTGCATACTTAGGAATTTGTTTAATCATGATCAACAGGGTACATTAATCTCTACTTTGCTAAATAATTTTACCAGCTCATTGTACTCTTTGGCTTTCTCCTCCTCCACTTGTCTTTTGGTTTGAGTTTTCCGCTGTGGAAAGGGCAAGGACACCCTCATTTCTTCCTCTTGAACCAAATTTGGAGGGGCTGAATTTTGACCTGCTGGTCCACTAGTTGTAGCTGCTGTGAGGTCGGTTTCAGGGCTGATTTGTGCTTCGTTTTCCACCAAAATTACAGGATTGCTTGATGAAGGAGTTGAGCACGGATTAGGGATGGAACCAACTGATTTTGAAGTGGTTTTGGGGCTGATCGGTGCTGAAATTGTAGTTGCTGCCCTATTTTCAGAAAAATCTGCTCTTGGACCATTTTGAGTTGAAGTAACCTTCCAACTCCTCAAATAAATAGCGTTGACGTTTCCCTTTGGGTTAGGAATAGCTTGAGAAGGTAATTGGCTTGATCCTTGAGCTTAACTTTGATTTATCCCACTAGCCAATTGTCCAATTTGCCTTCCGATGTTTTGTAAGGCGCCAAAAATTTGATCCTGCTGTGATTGTTGGAATTGGGGTTGTTGGGGCTGATAGGAGGGCTGAAATTATTGTTGAAATGACTGATAAGTAGGCTGGAATGTTGGATGAATTTGCTGAGAATTATAGCCTTGAAAATTCTGATTTTGAAATGGAAATGGTTGTGACGAGGACTGAAATTGATTGGGCTGAAATCCTTGACTTTGTGGCTGAAAACTTCGATTCCAAGGCTGGAAACTTTGCTGCGGTTGTTGGAATTGCTGCTGTGAAGGTTGATATTGCTGTGGATAATTCAGATTCCCTTGGAAACCTTGTTGAATCCCTTGAAATGGCTGTTGAAATGTTTGCTGGAAATGCTGATTTTGAGGCTGAAATTGCTGATTTAGCTGCTGTGATTGCTGTTGTTGTGGCTGAACTTACTGGAAAGTTTGTTGGGACTGATGAAATTGTTGCTGTGATGGGTTCTGTTGGTAGAAAGAATTTCCATACCTCAGATTTGGATGATCCCTCCAACCAGGGTTATAAGTAGAAGAGTATGGGTTATTCCTAGCTTGAAATTGTCCCCTAACCAAAGCTGCTATTGACTCATCTTGTTGGAGGTTGGGACATGAATCTAAATTGTGTTCCTGGCTAGAACAGATACCACATACACTCATCACTTGGCTTGATTGTGGAGGTACCGAAGGATTGGAATTTTGACTTGCATTATTAAGACTCATTTGCTTAATCGCTGATGTGAGCTCTACCAATGCATTCTTGATTTCTTTTTGTTCATTAGAAGCCACTTGGACTTCATTAACTCCTCTAGTAGATAATGCTCTGCTTCCAAATTGCTGAGAATTTTCTGCCATGTTCGAAATAAGCTCCCTAGCTTGATTTGGCGTTTTGTTTACTAGGGCTCCTCCAGCTGCAGCATCTATCATGATTCTATCCATTTGCAATAAGCCCTCATTATAAGGATCGTTTCCGGTACGCTAGAGGGGGGTGAATAGCGTTTCCCGGTTCGTTTTTGTACCTACGTTGTTAGTTGCACAGCGGAAACAAAAATAAAAATAACAAACAATGCTAACAAACTAGGTTTTACTTGGTATCCACCCCGATCGAGTGACTAATCCAAGAATCCGTCGGTGGATCACTCCCCGGATAACCTCCAGCTAGTCCTTGTCGCTCCTTGTGGGTGGAGAAACCTCGCCACAACACCTTGACACGATCTGGACTCAATAGACTACTAACAAGCCTTAACCAAACTTGTTTGATCAAGAAACTCAGCTACACGAAGTCCTCTTTAAATAGGACTCGGGGTTGATTTCTTGCTACCAGTCGACTGCCCCCAGGGCAGTCGACTGGTGCTAGCCAAATTCGACTGTTGACAGCCCCAACATTCGAATTCTGCCTGCTCACCAGTCGCTACCAGTCGAGTGCCAAAATGGCAGTCGACTGGCCCAGGGTCCAGAACCTACTGTGAGTTTCTGTTTGCGCTGGCAGTCGACTGTTATAACACCAGTCGACTACCCAGCCTCTACAAACACTCTTCCTCACTCTCTTTACCCTCATCGACATGTACCTTCAAGCATTCTCCCTTGGCTTACTCCTTGAAGTCCTCTTCCACTGGCTATCGTCCCTCGGATGCGCACGCAAGTCCTCGACCTGCCTCCATGTCACCCTTCACGTGTGCCCTTTGAAGTCCACTTCTCAGCTTGCCCTTGGAGTCATCTTCCCTCGGCTCTTGTCCCTTGCCTTAGCTGACTCTTCACCAGCAGCCTTGACTATTGCCTTCGCACCCTCTTCATCTTCGGTCCTCGTCCCTCAGATGCACATAAGCCTCCAGCTTGTCTCCATGCTATCCTTCACGTACGCCTCGAAGTCCGTGCCCCTCGGCTCATCATCCCTGCTATATCAGATCCCTCGAGTGCACACAAGCCTCCAGCTTGTCTCCATGCAACCCTTCACCATACCAAAGTCGTCCAGCCAAGTCAATATATGTAAACTTGTACACCCTGCACACTCACATACACATATTAGTACACAAGAGAAAGCCTAACTTAAACCCTTTGCCCAAACATCAAAACACATGATCACTCCGGATCACATATTGCCTCAACAATCTCCCCCTTTTTGATGTTTGGCAATACGTTTAAGTTAGGGAAACCAAAGAGTAATAGAGAATAGCAAAAACAATGCTAAATAAATACATATGCAATGCATACATGGATCCTATCCCAAGACATCCCACACCTAACCCTCCAAGTTAGGAATTTTCACCAAACCGGGCTTTTTAAAGCTTCTCCCAAGCTCCCCTGCATTGGACTTACAAAGGTTTTTTAAGAACCTCTCCAAGGTTCCCCTTACGCCAAGAATGGAGCAACATGCTCCCCTTTAATCTCAACTCCCCCTAAACCTAGGGTTTCTTGCAAAGGTATGTTTGGTTTCCCAAATTAAACCCAACACTTCTCCCCCTTTGCCTAACATCAAAAAAAAACCCCAACAATATCCCAATTATTGGTTCTTTCAATCCCTAATGACTATAAACAATGTGTACTAGCCCCTCATACACTTGTTGTGCATCATTTGGACACCAACCCAGATGCTGATACAAATGGCAGTCGACTGATACTCTGAAAGTCTGAAATTTCAGCATTTCTGACGAAATTCAGAAATGTGCCAAAAATTTCACAAATCTCCAAAAAATTTTAAATTTTGTGGAGAGATTTGTGGTACCCATATCTACTTAGGACAAATACATTCCAAAATGTATCTATCACCATTCCTAAGTTTAACACAAAAACCCAAAACTAGCCAAAAACTTTAATCAAACCTTGACCTAAAGTCCTAGTTTTGGTTTCCTCTTGATGTCTTTGCCCATGCCACCCCACAATGCATCACTAGCATTGATTTACATGGCAATTACACACCAAAACCAAGTTTCATGCAATATGACCCCACTGTCATATTTCCATGCTTGAAACTCAAAAACACCGTGCCAGAACCCAAGAATTGAGACTCAAGTCCGTCTCCAATTCTTTTGGCACATCTCATGGTTCATCTAGACCTCTAGGAACAACCTTCCTAAGGTCCATTCACCATATATCCCAAAGGCTCCTAGAGCTCCCCCTTGAGCTCTTAGCCCTAGCCACCTCCCTAGGTGACTCAACCATTACTAGGCCATATCGGTGTTCCACCGGTGACTCTTGGCCTATAAACTCAACTCTCTTAACCTTAGACACCTTGTCTTTGGTTAAGTCATTCCTTTTTCCTTTAAATGACACCCCCTTGCCATTTTTGGACTCCCCCTTCTTGTCATAATCATATACTATCTTAGCATATCTCTTCCCCTTGGCACGGGAGTTCTTAGACCGGTATCCCAACCCCGATCTATCATTGGTGCGGTTTAAACCACCCAACACCATATCTAAACCCTTAGATCCAATAGTGAATCTCTCTAGGGTTTTCTCCAATCTATCAAGCTTTTCCCTTAAAGCTTGATTCTCCCTTTCTAGGTTCCTAAACCTAGAATCCACATGTCCGCTTTGGACATTCCTAGACCTACCCTCCTTTCTAGGCACATTCCTCCCCTTCTTGGGATTTTTGCCTTGATCCTTAGGTCTAGAGGTCTTTGGTTTTTCATGATGCATGACCTTTCTAGGGTTTTGATCTACCTTGGTAACCTTAGTCCTATCATTATACTTGAAACCAAAGTTATGCACCATTAAGCATTTTTCATGAGCTCTAGCATGCATGGATGAATGATTTGCATCATCTTTAATATTCATGGAGGAATTTAAATTTGAATTGCATTTAAATTTAAGGTTAGGAATTACCTTCCTTACCTTTGGAGTCCCACCATGTTGTGAGCTTTGCTTCCTCCTTTCTTCTTTTTCCCATCTCCTCAAGTGTTCCATTTCTTGAGCTCTTCCTTCTTTGGACACTTGGTGTGGTAGTGCCCCAGTTCACCACACGTGAAGCATCGAATTCTCCTCTTCTTCTCTTGGGATTCTCCATTCCTACACTTCATGTTAGAATTAAAGGAATTTGAAATAAGTGTAGATTTTACCTCCTTTTTACCTTGTGAGCACTTATCCTTGTAGTGCCCCTTTTGGTTGCAACCAAAGCATATAATATGCTCCTTTCTCTTGGCTTTGGTGGAGGTGGAGACTAGATTGACTTCCTCTTCAACGTTGGATGAAGAAGATGCTTCCTCTTGTTCTTGTGTAGACGAGGGTCTCTCCTCCCCCTCAATCCTTGAGGTGGTGTCCTCCTCCTCTTCTCTAGATGAAGTGGATGACCTCTCACTTTCTTCTTCTACTTCTTGAACCAATGAGTTGATTTCTTCAGGCTCTTGAATTTGTGTAGGGTTCTTGTGGACAC
>JAGFNQ010000095.1:0-111491 GCA_024364735.1 Boesenbergia rotunda | reverse complement strand
CATCCCTAGCATTGATTTACATGGCAATTACACACCAAAAACTAATTTTCATGCAATATGACCCCAATGTCATATTTCCATGCATGAAACTCAAAAACACCGTGCCAAAACCCAAGAATTGAGACTCAAGTCCGTCTCCAATTCTTTTGACACACTCCATGGTTCATCTAGACCTCTAGGAGCACCCCCTCCCACGGTACATTCACCATATATCCCAAAGGCTACTAGAGCTCCCCCTTGAGCTCTTAGCCCTAACCACCTCCCTAGATGACTCAACCATCACTAGGCCACATCGGTGTTCCACCGGTGACTCTTGGCCTACAAACTTGACACTCTTAACCTTAGACACCTCGTCTTTGGTTAAGTCCTTCTTTTTCCCTTTAAATGACATCCCCTTGCAATTTTTGGACTCCCCCTTCTTGCCATAATCATATGCTATCCTAGCATATCTCTTCCCCTTGGCATGGGAGGTCTTAGACCGGTATCCCAACCCCGATCTATCATTGGTGTGGTTTAAACCACCCAACACCATATCTAAACCCTTAGATCCAATAGTGAATCTCTCTAGGGTTTTCTCCAATCTATCAATCTTTTCCCTTAAAGCTTGATTCTCCCTTTCTAGGTTCCTAAACCTAGAATCCATAGGCCCACTTTGAACATCCCTAGACCTACCCTCCTTTCTAGACACATTCCTTCCCTTCTTGGGCTTAGTGCCTTGTTCCTTATGTATAAAGGTCCTAGGTTGATCATGATGCATGCTTTTCCTAAGGTTATGATCTACCTTGTTAACCCTAGTCCTATCATTATATTTAAATCCAAAATTGTGCACCATTAAGCAATTTTCATTAATCCTAGCATGCATGGATATATAATTAATTCTATTTTTATCATGCATGGAGGAACTTGCATTAGAATTACATTTTGGCTTAAGGTTAGGAATTACCTTCCTTACCTTTGTAGTTCCTCCTTGAAGTGGGCTTCTTCTCTTCTTCCTTTCTTCTTTCTCCCATCTCCTCAAGTGCTCCATTTTCTTTAGTTCACCTTTTCTAAAGCACTTGGTGTGGTAGTGCCCTAGCTCTCCACATGTGAAGCATCAAATCTTCTTTTTCTTTTCTTGGGTTTCTCCATTCCTACAATTCATGTAAGATTTAAATTGAATAGACCCGAGTTTAGATAGTACCTCCTTCTTACCTTTCGGGCACTTATCCTTGTAGTGACCCTTTTCGTTGCATCCAAAGCATGTGATATGGTCCTTGGTCTTGGCTTTGGTGGAGGTTGGAGCTTTTTCTTGCTCCGATATGGAAATGGATCTCTCCTCCCCCTCAATTCTTGAAATTGATACTTCTTCTTCTTCTTCTCTAGATGAGGTGGAGGACCTCTCACTTTTTTCTTCCATTTCACTTGAGGAGGTAGATGATTCTTCTTCCTTTTTCTCCTCTTCTTGGGCTATTGAGTTTACCTCCTCGGCCTCTTCCACTAATTGATCTCGTGTAGAGTTTTTATGGATTTCTTCTACCTTTTTCCATAGATCGTGTGCATTTTCGTATGCTCCTACACCATTCAAAACATTAGTAGGCAAAATGTTAAGCAATATATCAATTACCTTTTTATTCGCCTTGGATTGATTTTCTTGTTCTTGATTCCAATATCTAGGTCTAAGTCTTTTCCCATGCTTATCCTTTGGAATCTCGAAGGGCTCTTCAAGCGCAATCCGAAGGTCCCACTCCATTCCGAACCACGTCTCCATCCGTGACTTCCAATATATGAAATCGGCATGGTCATAGGCCGGCGGAGTGTAGATGTTGTCCCCCAACTTATCTTCCATTTTCTTTTCCCTCTAGCGTGTGCTCCCTTGGCGGTTAGTCCGATCAAGAGCGGTCCTCGCTCTGATACCAATTGTTAGGATCGATTCCGCCCGCTAGAGGGGGTGAATAGCGATTGTCGATTCTTCTCTACAAAATTGTTAGTGCGCAAGCGGAAATACAAACAAAAGAAACCTAACAATAAAGAAACAACGCTAACAAACCGATTTACTAGGTATCCACCCCGGCCGGGTGACTAATCCAAGAATCTGTCGGTGGATCACTCCTCGGATAACCTCCGGCTACCCCTCGTCGCTCCTTGTGGGTGGAGAAACCTCGCCACAACACCTCGGACACTATCTGTGCACAAAAGACTACTAACACGCTTTACCCAAGCGAGTTTCGTCAAGAAACTCAACCACCACGAAGTCCTCTTTAAATAGGACTCGGGGCTGATTTCTCGCTACCAGTCGACTGCCCCCAGGGCAGTCGACTGGTGCCAGCCAAATTCGACCGTTGACAACCCCAACGTTCGAATTCTGCCAGCTCACCAGCCGCTACCAGTCGACTGCCAAGATGGCAGTCGACTGGCCCAGGGTCCAGAACCTACTGTGAGTTTCTGTTTGCGCTGGCAGTCGACTGTTATAACACCAGTCGACTGCCCAGCCTCTACAAACACTCTTCCTCACTCTCTTTACCCTCGTCGACATGTGTCTTCAAGCATTCTCCCTTGGCTTGCTCTTTGAAGTCCTCTTCCACCGGCTATCGTCCCTCGGATGCGTACGCAAGTCCTCGACCTGCCTCCATGTCACCCTTCACGTGTGCCCTTTGAAGTCCACTTCTCAGCTTGCCCTTGGAGTCATCTTCCCTCGGCTCTTGTCCCTTGTCTTAGCTGACTTTTCACCAGCAGCCTTGACTATTGCCTTCGTGCCCTCTTCATCTTCGGCCCTCGTCCCTCGGATGCACACAAGCCTCCAGCTTGTCTCCATGTCATCCTTCACGTACGCCTCAAAGTCCGCGCCCCTTGGCTCATCATCCCTGCTATATCAGGTCCCTCGGGTGCACACAAGCCTCCAGCTTGCCTCCATGCAACCCTTCACCATACCGAAGTCGTCCAACCAAGTCAATATGTGTAAACCTGTACAACCTGCACACTCACATACCCATATTAGTACACAAGGGAAAACCTAACTTAAACTCTTTGCCCAAACATCAAAACACAAGGTCACTCCAGACCTTAGATTGCCTCAATACTATGTAATCATCTGAAATAGCACTCTTCCTTTCTCTAGTGGATCTACGTAAAGACACTTGTTCTTCATGCATTGGTTCTTGAGGTTGTTGAGTTTGTTCTTCTGGGAGTTGACTGACAATGTCTTGTTGTTCTTGTATTGCATCTCGATCACTAACAGGAATAATATCCTGATCATTGTCAAAAGCAATCATAGGAATATAAACTATTTCCTCTTGAAGAGTAGTAGGAATATATTCCTCCTCAAAGACAATGTCATACACTTTATTTTCCCCCCCCCCCCCAAACTCAATAACATCAAAGAACGTTGCAGTTCCCGTCTCAAAAATAGTCCGTGTTTTGGGATTATAAAACTTATAGCCCCTTGATCGCTCAGAATATTCAATAAAGTAGCTACTTACTGTTCTAGAGTCTAATTTCTTTTCATGTGGCATGTATGGTCTAGCCTCAGCTGGACATCCCCAAACATAAAAATGTTTTAAACTTGGCTTTCGCTTTATCCAAAGCTCAAAAGGTGTTTTAGTAGCTGCTTTAGTGGGTACTCGATTTAGAATGTAAGCTGCTGTCTTTAATGCTTCTCCCCAGAGTGAGTGACGTTGGTAAAGTTGAATGGCTAACCATACTCCTTACCATATCCTTAAGAGTCCAATTTCGACGTTCAGCTACACCATTCATGCTTGGAGAGCCTGGCATGGTGTACTGTGGGACGATTCCACACTCCTCTAGGTATTGAGCAAAAGGTCCTAGACGTTGTTCACCTGAACCATCATATCTACCGTAGTATTCACCACCACGATCAGATCTGACTTTCTTAATTCTTTTGTCGAGTTGGTTTTTGACTTCAACCTTAAATGATTTGAAAACATCCACTGTTTGAGCCTTTTCATGAATAAGAAATATGTATGCATATCTAGAATAATCATCAATGAATGATACAAAATATTGTTGACCATTCCAAGAAGGTGTTGGAAATGGTCCACAAACATCCGTATGTATCAATTCCAATACTTCTGTAGCTCGATATGCACCTTCTTTCTTTCTTTTGGTCTGTTTGCCCTTAATGCATTCAACACAAATGTCTAGGTCCATAAAATCAATGGAATATAAAATTCCATCTGATACAAGTCATTCAACTCTATTTCTAGAGATGTGCCCTAAACGTTTGTGCCATAATGCACCTGAGTTTTCAATATTAAATTTACGCTTAGTACCACATGATTCCACATTTAGGGTTTCAATATAAGAAGCATTTATATCAAGCATATAGAGATTGTCATAAATGATAAGTGAACTGGTTCCAACAATAGTAGAATCAATAGATAAACTGAACTGATTGTTTCCAAATGAACAATGATAACCCAATTTGTCCAAATGAGAAACAGAAACCAAATTCCGTCTAAAAGACGGTACAATAAAAGTATCTATTAAGTCTAAATAATAACCAGTGCTTAACAACAATCTAAAATGCCCTATGGCTTCCACTTCGACCGACTTGCCATCACCCACATAGATGCATCTTTCAGCATCACTTGGCTTTCGGTAGCTCAGGCAACCCTGCATTGAAACACTGATGTTAGTAGTAGCACCGGAGTCTAACCACCAAGTGTTTCTAGGAACTGAAGCTAAATTTACTTCTGAACAAACCAAATTTAAAAATGTACCCTTTTCACACGTCAGACATGATACTTAGGGCATTCCTTCTTGACATGATCGGGCTTGTTACAGAAGAAACAACCTTTCTTATCATTGTCTTACTTTTGTTTCTTCACATAAGGACCTTTAGTAGCCTCATTCTTTCTTTTCTTGCCCTTATCTTTAGGGGTGCTTGCTAAGTAGGCACTTTCAACCTTGTTTTGCTTCAACCTCTCTTCCTCTTGAACATAATATTAAATGAGCTCATTAAGAGTTCATTTCTCCTTTTGACAGTTATAATTGATTTGAAACTGACTGAACTGGGTTGGAAGAGAAATAAGCACTAAGTGCACAAGCATGTCATCCGACAATTCAAGTTTAAGTCCCTTCAACTTTGATGCAAGGTGGGAAAATTCCATGATATATTCCCGAATATTTCCCTTGCCTTGATACTTCATGGAAATCAAGATTTTCAGAAGTGTGCTTGTTTCCGCCTTATCGCTTTTGGCAAAGCGCTTCTCAATCTCATCAAGATATTCCATAGCGTTAGTGATACTATTAGACACCGCACCCCTAAAAGCCTCCGGTATGCCGCGCTTGATGATCATAAGACTCATGCGGTTAGAGCGTTACCACTTCTCATATTTAGTCCTCTGTTCAGAAGAACTAGAATCCGTAGGAGTAGTAGGTTGCTCTGTCCTGAGCGCAAGATCTAGATCCATGTAGCCAAGAACAATGAGAATGTTCTCCTTCCAATCCTTAAAATTTGTACCATTGAGGATTGGAACTGAATTTAAGTTAGCAGAAATAGTAGCAACACTTGCTGAAAAGAGAACACAAGAATAATAACATAAATAACATGCTCAATGTGAATATATTAAAATAAATGGTAAATCTCATCTAAAGATACCTAGTGCAACAATAATATCAAGTCTTTGGACAGTAATATTATTTGTAAGTGGTACTCTTGTTGTAATAATCAAACACTAACAATAATGCATGACAAATAATAAACCTATCTTTGGATCGATTTATTAAATTCATGAAAAATAACAATTGTAACCTTATAATTGTTACGTGTTTATTATCACAAGTAAATGTATAATTTTGTTAAGTATAAATCTTCCTTTGGGCCGATTAATACTCACATAAATTTATGCATTTACACCTTAATTAACACCTGAATAATATCTCAATATTTCAAATAAAATTAAATTCAAATAATAGAGGTCACTTTGGTGATATATAATTTAAATTTAACTTAATTTAAAATAATAGATATTAATGGACCCATATAATCCATTTAAAAATTTAAATCTATATTATAAAATAAGTTAATTAAATTATTTTAAACAAATAACTTAATTAAATTATTTTATCTAAATAATTAAATTTAATGGATTATTATTAAAATGGATAATATAAGGATAATTATATCCAAAAGGCTTAATGAAAAAAATACTTCTGCCACGTTCATATTTAATAATTTCAAAAAAAAAATGGCAGAATGTCCAAGTTCTGCAGTGGAAACGTGGTGTGCGGTAATCGAAACCACGATGCCATGCCAGCTCTGTTAATCGTCTGTTCATAATCCTAAACTGAAGCGTTCCAATAAAGTAGCCTTTATTATCAATTCCATCACGTTTCAGTTTCGACGATTTCCAGCAGTCATTGAAACGTGGTGTCGTTTGAAATCATGAATTTCCTAAAACCGTAACTTTCTGAAACTGACGTCTCAATCCCGCCGTCGTTCCTTCTGGCGGAATCATTGTCATCCAACGACAGTCCAAAAAAAAAAAATACCAAATGCCGTTCCATTACAGCGACGATTTTCAATCGTCACTGGATCATCATGATCACCAGATGCTACCGAAATACTATATTTCGGCAGCCCGACCAAATAAATAAATGGAAAAGGGAGTTCTTATCGAACTCAACAATCATCGGAATACATGATGAATAAGACGAGTAGACAAAATTGTAGAGGTACGAGAATCAAAATAGAAAATTTTCTTAAGAATTGGAAATAGATTGCTCTGATACCAATTGTTGTAAATAAATCTTAGGTCGAGAGATTTTGATGAACAATCTTAATCTCTATTCCACTTCTTAAGAAATAATAATAAGCATGATAATTTAACCAAAGTTGCAGAAGCGTACCGGAATCTATTGTTTGCAATCGATCCTTGGTGATGATCTTCAATCTGCAGAATTCCTTAGGTTTCCGAAGAGTTTTGTCGATGGGAAACAAAACAAAAGCATCGTCTGCAAACTGGGACCATAACCTCCTATTTATAGAATCCAAAGATTGCCTTTTTCTAATTTGACCCCTCAACAAATTAGAATTAGCAGATGGTATCCATAATATTTTATTCATAATAATTAAGCCCTTAAGTCAAATTACGTAATTTCAAAATTTAGATCATAATATTTTTGACTTATTTAATTTAATTGATGACACTAACACATTTATAATTATTATGACCCTAAATTCTAAGAATATGTTCATGGGGTTTAAAGAAATAAAAAATTATTGTTCAGTCTACTGATAAGCTGAATGGATGGCTGCTGCAAAAGTAACATCTCAAGCTATATGACTTCAAGAAATTCCTTCTAACATGGGAGAAAAACAGGCACCACTTTGCATTGTGATAATAAATCAGCCATTGCTATTGGTGAAAAACCAATGAATCATGATCTTACAGAGCATATTACAGTAAGTATCATTTATTAGAGAGTCAATCCAAAAAATATTTTGTTTTCTCAAACAATAAATTGGAATTGTGAAAAAAAATAAAGTGCATTGGAGTGTTGGAATTAACACACTTATAGAGATGTTAAAGAGGTTAGCTATTTCAAGAATCATCCAATACAATTACAACTACTCAAAGAACATTAAAGAGATTAGCTATTCTCAAAAACATTAGTATCCTCCAGTACAATTAAAGTAGTAAAAGCTTAACTTTTCTAATGGCTTATGCGATTTTCAATATAGTAATACTAGAGTTGTAAGGAATCTATTTATAAGCATGATATATTAAGAAAAATATAGAGTTCTATTATAGCAACTCAAATATTTTCCTATATCTTCTCGTATTTGTTATTTTTCTAAAAAATACATTCTTCTCCAACAAAGAGCGACAGTCTATACAGCCAACACCCAAGACGCTCTCATTGGAGATGTCTGGCCCGTAGCAGGGCTGGCCAGTCTACCAAAAATCTATCATGTGGTCGGGTGGGACGAGGCAGGATGAGAAATCCTCAAGCCAACTTAATCCAATCAAAGATGGATTACAGGTTAGGCTGCCGATCAACTCATGAGTTCATCAAACAAATAAAAATATATATAGAAAAAGTTGAAATTTTTAAGTTTTGTTGCGGATTAGACTGGTCAGTCCACAAGGCCATTAAATTTTCCAGTTAAGTTTTGAGTTTTGAAAAAAAAAAAAAAAAATCAACCTACATGCAACTTGAGCCATGGGACAGCTCGTCTAGACCCACAACCTACATGAGTTGGCCCATTTTAAATAGGTTGATAAAATTTCAATCCAACTTAATCAAATTATTTGGTAAAGTAAGCCAACCCGATGAATCCAGCTCAAATTAATGACTTAGCTCTCATATAGAGTGGAGCTCTCCAAGACATAATAGAACAATCATAAAGGATAAAAGAAGAATCTTTTTGCTATTTCCTTACATGTAAGAAACAATGTCCCTACAAATAACATAAATAGTTTAAACAAATAGCAACCCCATCTGGTCTCTCATCATCCAACAAAAGCTAAAACATCAGTTCAAAAGTTTGTTCTTCTACATACCAATAAATAGATAAATGAAAAGGAAATATATATATAAAGCTAAAACTTGGCATTTAAATGTTGAATTTCTATTTTTAATAAAAATCTAATACAAATCAGTACAAGTATGCATGATAAACTTCGATATAGTGAAAATTAACAAAGGACCAATATATATATTTTCCAAAGATTATATATATACAAACCTCAAAATGAAGCTTGCACCTTCCATTTCGTTGCAGACATTTCAGCTGCATGCATGCCCCTGCAACCAAATTATGATTGATGACTTTTAACTGATCGGCAGAGAAATCGATATTAAGAGAAACAATTACCATTAATGGATGGTGGCTTGACTGTTCGTCCAAATCCACGAACAATACTTGAAATTATTTCTCTCTTGTCTTTCAATCGAGAGATTCAATACTTTGCGGTGCCTGCTACTCCTCTGAATTTTCGTTTGGAGTGAGGGATTGCTGCCTTTGATCTTCCTCTTGTTGATCCTGCTGGTGCAAGTGATCATCACCGGCGGCGGCGGCGGCAGCGTTGCCCTGGCCTGTGTGGTGATAGAATTGGGTGAAGGAGTGAGGAGGATTGAGGATGCCAAGTTGCGCGTGTTGTGATTATCCGAGCTCCAATCCGGGCATCGCCTGCTTCTGCCCGCTCAGAAGCGACGTGAAGCTCATGGGATTGATGCTGCTTCCGGGCAATTCTAGGCCGGACCCAATCCTCGGCAAATTTGACGCCAAAGGAACGGCCCCCATCGCCGCCGCCGACTGGAACAAAGCGGCGTTGAATCCGTCGACGGGCGGCAGCAACAGCTCCGGGTGCGACCTGAAGCCGAACGCGGCCCAATTGGCCCTTTCCGCCCCTAATTCGTGGAGCTTGCTCTGGTGGAGACCGGCGGCGGCCGGGGAGGAGGAGGGGAGCAGGCTGGCGGAGGCGGAGGACGCGAGGACCGAGGCCGGGATGGTTGGCCTCGGATGGTTCCTGACCCAGTGGGGGCGATGATGGACGGCTCCGCCTGCTGGAGCAGCCACTGGATCGTCTCTCCGTCAGACTTGTGCCCCAGTTCGCGAGTCAGCTGGAAGATCCGCGCCGCGCAGAGGGCCGGCATGCGCACCCGCCGCCCGCGGCCGTCCACCTTCGTGTGGCGGTCCTTGTTCGAGCTCCGCTTCGGCGCATGCTGCCGCCTTTGCTCTCCTTTCTCCTCAGACCCCACCTGCTGCCCCTCCCTGCTGGGCTGCGGCGCCATGCCTCGCCGGCTTTCGCCAAGACCGGCTTTCGAACTCATCGAAAGAAGCAATTTTTAGCCCAAAAAAGAAAAGAAAAAAAACACGCAGCCGCTTTGTGGTATCGGAATTCAGATGAGGAAGAGTGAGCCGCAGGCGCTAGACCAAGTTGACTTTGTGGTCTTGAACTGCCATCGTAATAACATAACCGAGGAGGAAGGCGATCAACAAATACATAAATATACAATAAGAATAATAATTTTTAAAAGAAATTCTACCACTTCATTTGGGTCTGGTTAATCCCTTCATTTTTCAGGATTAAAATATTTGATACATGTTAGAGTTTGATTATTCAAATTCAGTTTAATCTGTTAATTTATTATTAAATATTTTTTTATTAATATGTTAATTAACAAATTCTTTATAAATCTATTAATTAACAGTTTCATTATTAATTTTTCATTTGACTAAGTATCTTAAGGTCTCTATAAATTATATATCTCATGGACAAGTTTAATGAATCAAGAAAATTATTTGGTTACTTCTTCTTTTTTTCTCTCTATCTCTCTTTTTTTTTCTACTTCTATTTACTTTATCAGAGCCGCCGACTTTGTATTCCACCGTTCATAGTGATTTTTCCTCCTCTGCCCGTGGTTTTTCCCGTCAAAGGTTTTCCACGTAAATCTGATGTGGTCTCTATTATTCTTGTTGTCGTTTTTCGTACTAATCTCGTTATAAGTGGTATCAGAGCGAGGTTGGTTTTGAAGATTTCAATCGAGATTAATGACAACGGCAAGCTTGAAGTATGATATTCCACTTTTGGATCGCAACACCAGGTTTACGCTGTGGCAAGTCAAGATGCAAGCGGTGCTAGCGCATCTGGACATGGACGATGCACTATTCGGGATAGACAACATGCCCTCGACATGGACAAAGGAGGAAAAGGAATGTAAGGATCGAAAAACCCTATCTCAGATCTACCTTCACCTACCAAATGAGATTTTACTGGATGTTTTGAAAGAGAAATTCGCTACTGCACTATAGCTAAAACTGGAGCAGTTGTGCATGAGAAAAAGTCTTATGAGCAAACTGGGTCTGAAACAATGTTTGTATTCTCATCGTATGGCAGAAGGTATGTCGTTAAGAGATTATTTGACCATATTTAAGGAAATCGTCTCTGACATAGAGGCTTTGGAGGTCAAATATGATGGTGAAGATTTTGCATTGATCTTACTATGTTCTTTACCCTCGTCATATACAGCTTTTAGAGATACTATTTTATATAGTCGCGATACTCTTACTTTGAATAAAGTTTATGATTCATTATTTTTAAAAGAGAAAATGAAACAGCTTGTCGAAGGATTTGAAGCTCAGGGTGAGGGTCTTCTTATTCGAGGAAGGACTCAGGAGGAAGACTCTGATGGTAATATTAGGGGCAGGTCGAAATCTAAAAATAGCGATAAAATATATAATTATTACAAGAAGAAGGGTCACATCAAATCAGAATATTACAAGTTGCAGAATAAGAATAAAAGGGCAGGTGAAAATTCAAAAGGAAAATAATCAGAAAAATCTGGTGAGGTTGTTGTTGCCGAAAACCACAGTGATGGTGAACTTCTCGTTGCATCTGATGCTGATTTAAAGCAGAGTGAGGAATGAATTCTTGATTCTAGCTGTACGTTTCATATGTGTCCCAATCGGGACTAGTTTTCAACATATGAAATGGTTTCAAGTGGTGCCGTTTTGATGGACAATAATGTATCCTGCAGAATCACTGGCATTGGTACGGTCAGAATTAAAATGTTTGATGGTGTCATTCGGACACTTGGTAATGTGAGGCACACCCCTGATTTGAAGAGAAATATGATAACTTTGAGTATTCTTGATTCTAAAGGGTACAAGTACACTGTTGAAGGTGGAGCTGTGAAGGTCAGTAAAAGGTCTCTTGTTGTGATGAAGGACTAAGGAGAACCGCCAGTTTATATATTCTGTAGGGATCCACAGTAATAGGTGATGTTGTCGTCACAAGGTGACATTGATAAAAGAAGATCACTTACAAGAAGCTTGTAAGGAAACTATTTGGTTGAAAGGACTCTTCAGTGAGCTTAGCGAAGACTTGCAGATTACTACAGTCTTTTGTGACAGTCAGAGTACCATTGTCCTTACGAAGGATCAAATGTTTCATGAGAGAACAAAGCACATTGATGTGAGACACTCCCTATAGACAAGTTTAAGCATTGCTTGGACTTGGTTGGTGCTAGATGCTGAGATTTACCTGTGAGGCTTTTGTGGAAGAGTTGGAGAATGTTCTTTTGAAAATTTATGGAATTCGCGTCAAGGTAGAGATTGTTAGAGTTTGGTGACCCGAATTCAGTTTGATCCGTTAATTTATTATTAGATATTTTCTTATTAATATGTTAATTAACATATTCTTTATGAATCTGTTAATTAACAGTTTCGTTATTAATTTTTCATTTGACTAAGTATCCTAAGATTTTTATAAATTGTGTATCTCAAGTTTAATGTATCAAGAAAGTTATTTGGTTATCTCTTCTTTCTTTCTCTCTACCTCTTTTTTCTCTATACTTCTCTTTACTTTATCAGAGTCGCTGACTTTGTATTCCACCGTTCATAGTGATTTTTCCTTTTCTGATCGTGATTTTCCCCGTCAATAATTTTCTACGTAAATCTGATATATTATCTATTATTTTTATTATCATTTTTCATACTAATCTTGTTAACATAAAATTTCAGAGTAATTAAGGTTAAAATCTCACTCAGATTATATTCGAAGAGTTTAAAAGACTATGACTCAAAATTCATCTGTACATTCCGATTTTGAAGATGAAAATGTCCGTGGAATAACATAATCTTCAAAATTAATCTAATAGTAAAAATTGGACACTTAAATAATAATAATAATAATAATAAATCCTCCACTGTTTGACCTAAAAAGATGGCAATTCGATGGGCTAAATCTTTTCCTATTCCTCCTTTTTCATGATTCCTATCCGGCTCACTCTGCCTGTCTGCTGTCGCTGTTACCCTGCACCCTGCACCCTGCACCCTGCACGCTGCACCCTCCATCCTGCAACTCATAATGGCATCCACTTATTATTATTATTTTCTCTGCGGAAGCCTGAATATTTTATTATAACGCCAGATAATCGATTATTATTCCTATTCAATTCAATTCCTGCCGGAAAGAAAGGAGGAGGAGATGGAGATATTTTTATAGAGGACATGGATGGAATAATTTGTATAGGGTGGCCAATTTCCTGGCCTTATCATCTCTGTCGAGAAGAGAATAATTCAAGATCATGCTGTTCCTTTCTTAATTTCCACACTTGAATATCCTCCTATATATATTACTGTCTTTATCTTATCTTTAATTTTCTTTTTTCTTGTCTAGATGGCCGTCTCCATCGTTTTCAGACTCGTTTGGTGCTCTGAAGCTGCTGATGAACTTTGGGATCGAGTGTTAATTGTGCGTGATGATTTCAATTAAACTTAGTTTTTTAAAGAAAAAATAATACTAAAGTGAAGGAAACAGACCTGGAGATAAGTAAGAGAATAGCAGCTCGTATGAGTTCCGACGCAAGGGGGAAGATAATCGATTAGTTATTGCATTCTTTTATTTTTTTCTTTCGGTTGCCTTTGTGTGTTGGAGGCTTTTGATTGAGGGTAGTCCTTCTAGGGAGGCAATTTTTCTTTTAAAAAAATAAGCCCTTAAAACATTATCAATTTTTTTTATTAATAATATATTTTTAAATTAAAATATTCAAATCCAAGTCCTTTAGTTTTCCAAATGCTTTATCACCACACTTGTATGTATCGTGCGGACCTGCTAAAAGATGAGTGAATAGTTCGGTATATTTAAAATGAGATCTTTTATATTTTCTTTAATTGATAGATAGATTAGTTTAAGCAATTAAAAATATAAACAACATAAAAAAAAAGAAGTTCGGATTTTTATTTGGTTGTTGTTTCGAAAGGAGTCGTCGGCGATGACCAGTCACTGAGGCTCAACTCCGGTAGGGATGACTACGTTACTGAGGAACTTGGAGGGTCCTGCGAAAGTAACACAAGCGTTAGGGGAACACGCCGGCAGGAGTCCGGCGGAGTCCACTCCGACGCTCACTCCGACGCTCAAGTTAGTAGGTTGTCAGATTGGTGGTGAAAAATAAAGATAGTATGCAAAGACAAGAGATCGTAAGCCCCGTACCGAAGGGGTTGAACTACCTTTTATACTGGTGTCGGCAGACTGATCGTGCCCCCTTTAGCGGCGCCATGTTTTCGATATTCAGGCCGCACCCCCTGCTTTCGGTGGTAAAGGGGTATCCTTTGAAACAGTACACGTCGTTATCCTTCTCTTTGAGGCACTCGGGGCTCCCGAGGTCAGTTGCTGTGAGGACTCCGCCTCCCGAGGGGAGCTCGAGGGTCTTTGGGTGCGATATCTCCCGAAGTACTCTCGGGGCCTTACCAATCGAGGGGGTTTCCGCGAAGGGTCCTTGGTCTGACCTTCCCAAGCGCCCCTAAGAGAGGGGCCCTGGGGCCCGAGAGGAGAGGTTAAGTCGTGCCCCTGACTTTTTCATCCCCCGTGTCAGGCACGGGCTATCCAACCCCATCACAAGTACCTCCCTTCAAGTCTGATCGAAGAAAGTGTGGTTGACTGATCGGACTAGCGCCGGGATGAAGAAGGTGCATTCGTCTAGGTCCTTGCTTTAAGCAGGGAAGCCTTTTTGGATCGTATCTCTCTCATCCAGAGTTCCTAGGAATCCCCCTTTTAGTGCTTTCCCCAAAAAAGTTTTTCCGCTTCCCGAAGGTTTATAATGATGCCTCTCTTCCCGGGATTAAAGACGCATGATCTCCTATCTGAAAGGTAGCAGGATGTTTTACGCGAGTGCCAAAATGCCACGTGTTATAACGGCTACCCTCCCTAGTCCCCCTGGTCGTGTGCAGGTACAGCTAGCTCGCGATGATCGACTGTCTGGGCTAAGCGTTTCCTGGCTTTCCACGCGTCCTCTCCCCCTTGTGCCTAGGCGGATGCCGACCTAGATATAAGAGGAGAAAGAGCCGACACTGGCCTCCATTTCTGGTTCGTCGACTGGGTGTGCTTCGACGTTCTCTCCTGTAGAGCTTCTTCTGCATGTGAGTAATTCATCTTCTTCTCCTTCTCTGTCTAGGGGTCATAGAGGGCTATCGAGCGGAATGATATGAATCCTCCTCTTCGAGAGTGAAGCCAAAGGCCCTGCAAGCAGCTATAGAGGCTTATGGGGCCCCGGTCGAGATGGCGATGGTCATCCCTAACGTGGACTAGAAACCCGTGGAGCCCCCAGCAAGCATGCTGACCTTCTTCTTAGGACAGATGGAGTTAGGGCTTCATTTTTCTATCCCCCCTTCTTCACGAACATAGCTTCCTATTTTAACATTTCGTTGCATCAGATGGCTCCTAATGCCTTCGCTCAGATGGGGGGCATATATCATCTTCAAGCTTTTCAGTCTCCCTCTGACTCCTCATCTTTTCCATTCCTTCTTCCTTCTGATAGGATCGAGAGGAGTTTTTAGCTTCGTGGTCCGTCCGGTCCATAGGTTTCTGGGAGGATTTCCCTCTTCGCACAAAGGGTGGAAGGAGAAATTCTTCTTTATTCGCCTATCGTCACTGCCCTTTCAGCCCTCTGTGTTGGATAGCAAATTTGTTGACTCCTCCCCTCTTTGAGAGTTTTCTTCGCAGCCCCGCGTATCATCATGCTAGAGAGGTACTTTCGGGCATGGAGTTCAGTGGCCCGGGGCTGGTGCAAAGCAAAGAGCTTATGTACCGGGCGGGCCTTAGCCCCAAAGTAACGCAGATCAGCCCCACCTAGGTATGTCCGTCTCTTTCTTCCACGACATTGATTCTGACTGATGCTTTCTATATTTGACTTCTGCAGAGGAAGTCATGTATGCCAAGGCGATGAGTCGGCTCATCAAGTGGGAGGAGGCCCTGAACCCTCCTCCGATTGTTTTTGACACTCCTTCCGTCCCCGCCGAGTCCACCGAGGGGCCCGCTGTCTTGCTTTGTGGGGTCGCTCCCCCCGAGGGGGTCGATGTTACAGTTACATCCCCACTAGCCGAAAAGCAAGCGCTCCCGACCCCGCCGGTTGCGCTAGTAATGGATTACCCTTCCGGGGGTAGCTCCCCCTCAGGCACGAGCAGCCCTAGCAGGGGGGACAAAAAATCTACTTCCTCCGTCACCTCACCGGTTATCCGGCACTTCGGTCGGCAGAAGTGGCGGCTCCCCAAGGGCTTGGGCCCTTCCTAGAAAAAGTGATGTCCCGCCCACTCTTCTCCTCTGCCCTCGGTGCCTGAGGAAGCGGCTTCGCCTACCGAGGTAGCCTCGCCTGCATCGGCCTCACTCGTTCTCACTCCAGAGGTGGCCACCCTGGTGCCTCCTTCCTGCTCCGCCGACCCAGCTATCCCTTCGACGAGTAAGGAGGCGTTGCGTATTCAATTCCGTATGAAACTAGATCGACTAAGGGAGAGATTGGATGCAGCGTTGGAGGCCTCCTTGCAGTCTTCCTCCACAGTGCAATTGAAGGAGACTCCGAATGAGGCGGCTTTGCCGGAGGAGATTTCCAGTCCTGAAGAGATTATAATAGTTTTGGCCCAAGGAGCGGGTCGGGTTGTAATAGTTTTGATGTTAAGGTGATTATTTTCCCGCTTTCCTACTTGTGTGCCTTTGTGGGATGCGCATTCAAGGCGGATTTTATAAGTCAAATCCTTGCACCCTGCTTTTATGTCTGCGGCAGCTCCTTGCTGATCTTTTCCCGTTGAGGCGCAGGGGTGATTTTCGAACCGTCTCCTCCGTATTATTCGCGATCTCATTGATTGGACCCATTACGAGTCGTGAGTTCCTAGGCGCAGTAAGGGCGCGTCAGTCGAAAAGACGCTTGACGTTACTGCATCTACCACGCCTTAACTGCTAGGAGAGACTTTCATCGTTATAAATAGGGAGAGAGGGGGAGCAAGTCTCCTCCATCCCTCTTGATTTTGCTTGCTTCCTTCCTTCTTGCGGGTGTCTTCCATGCCCCTCCTTTAAAACACCGTGGGCTCTTGGCCGAGGGACCAGACAGGGACAGAGACCTCCTTGCCACACCCTTTGCCGGGGAGCATGGTGGAGATGATACCCCGAGTCTCTCTGAAGCTCCTAGGGGATGTTAGGACTCCCGGGTTGTCTGAAGAGTTCAGAAAGGACCTTACTCGGCTCTCCAGGGAGCATGGGGGAGATGACGTCTCCGGATGGTTGTCTCCTGCGCTAGCAAGCGCCATCCTCTTTCGAGTCCCTGTTTTCCCCATGTTTTGGGCGGAGGGTGGTGTTTTGTGGGATGCGTCATCAAGGGGGGAAGGACTGCCACCGCTGACTTTTCTCTTTCTCCTTTTCGTTGAGAAGCTGCGGGGGTTGCCCCCCTTCTCCTGTTAAGGCAATTCTTCTTTGCGTCTTTACACGCTCCAGGAAGATATTACAGTCACCGCTCCCCCTCCTCTTTTTTCTGCCTCTTTACGGCGAAGATCGGGGGTGCCCAGATAGAGCCGAGCTACTCATGTGTTACCTTAGGCATCCACCTTCGTCCTGGACCACTCGGATGGAGTACCCGAGCTACTCATATGTTACTTCAGGCATCCATCTTCATCCTGGACCACTCGGAGGGAGTACCCAAGCTACTCATGTGTTACTGCGAGCATCCATCTTCATCCGCTACCCACAGACTACTTGATGTGTCTTAGTAACTCACCGAGGTGTATATCTTCATGTATTGTTTCATGTAAATAAATAATTCCTTTTGAATACTTTTCATGTGTATATAACTACCCTGTGCTGATATTTCACTGTTCTGTCAGTTCCTCTGAAGGTGTGTATGCCCTTTTGTCTTCGTTTTGAAACTGGTTAAGCTCCCAGCGTAGCGAAGTAGTAGAGTCCGGGTTCGCCTGGTCGGGTGCGCATGCCCTGGACCAAGCCTAAGTGCCCCCGGGCATAAGCTGCACCGCGGGGCATTAGGATTTTGGTTACTTGGTCGGGCGCATATGTCCTAGACCAAGCCTAAGTACCCCAGGCGTCAGCTGGACCGCAAGGTATTAGGGTTTTAGATTTACATGGACGGGCGCGTAGGTTACGAGCCAAGCCTAAGTACCCCGGGCTTCGGCTGGACAACGGGGTATTAGGGTTTTAGATTACTTGGACGGGCGCATAGGTCCCGAACCAAGCCTAAGTACCCCGGGCGTCGGCTGAACCGCGGGGTATTAGGGTTTTGAGATTACTTGGATGGGCGCATAGGTCCCGAACCAAGCCTAAGTACCCAAGGCATCGGCTGGACTGTGGGGTATTAGGGTTTTAGATAACTTGGACGGGCGTGTAGGTCCCGAACCAGGCCTAAGTACCCCAGGCGTCGGATGGACCACGGGGTATTAGGGTTTTTGAGATTACTTGGGACGGTCACGTAGGTTCCGGACCAAGCCTAAGTACCCCGGGCGTCGGCTGGACCGTGGGGTATTTGGGATTTGAGATTACCTGGCTCGGCGCGTAGGTCCCGAATCAAACCTAAGTACCCTGCGCGTCGGCTGGACCGGGGGGGTATTAGGGTTTTGAGATTACTTGGACGGTCGAGTAGGTCCCGAATCAAGCCTAAGTACCTCGGGCGTCGGCTAGACCGCAAGGTATTAGGGTTTTAGATTTACTTAGACGGGCGCGTAGGTCCCGAGCCAAGCCGAGGTACCCCGGGCTTCGGCTGGATAGCGGGATATTAGGGTTTTAAATTACTTGGACCGGCGCGTAGGTCCCGTACCAAGCCTAAGTACCCCGGGGCGTCGGCTGAATCGCGGGGTATTAGGGTTTTGAGATTACTTGGACGGGCGCGTAGGTCCCGAACCAAGCCTAAGTACCCCGGGCGAAGGTTGAACTGCATGGTATTAGGGTTTTGAGATTACTTGGACGGGTACGTAGGTCCTAAACCATGCCTATGTACCCGGGCGTCGGCAGGACCGCGGGGGTATTAGGGTTTTGAGATTACTTGGACGGGCGCGTAGGTCCCGAACCAAGCCTAAGTACCCCGGGCGTCGACAGGACCGCGGGGTATTAGGGTTTTAGATTACTTGGACGGTGCCGTAGGTCCCGAACCAAGCCTAAGTACCCCGGACGTTAGCTAGACCGCGGGGTATTAGAGTTTTGATATGACTTGGACGGGCGCGTAGGTCCCGGACCAAGCTTAAGTACCCCGGGCGTCGGCTTGGACCGCCGGGGTATTAGGGTTTTGAGATTATTTGGACGNGATGCCCCTTTTTTACCCAAATTTTATGTTTTGGTCTAATATAATTAAAAAATAAATATTTTTGGGCAAAAATCAAAAGGGAGCCCATTATTTGACAAATCACCAGATGGACATCCTTTTTCAATTGATGTCAAACAAGCTTCTCAAGTTCCCATTTAAAGTAAATTATCCAAGTAAATTATCCAAAATACTTTTAGACTAAAATTTAATATTTGAATTGTAGCAGCTAGCTGCTATAGCGTATAGCAGTTGGCAACCAACTGCTATAATGTGTAATAACTAGTTGCTAGCTACTACAATATTATTATTATCATTTGTTAATTTTGTTTAATTGTAGGCAAAACCCAATTAAAATAATATTTTAAATTACAAAAACAAACGACGGGGACTCCATGACTAACACCCACGATAGGTAAAATGAATATTATCTGAATATTGTCCACTATGTATGAGCTAGCAGGTAGCTGCTACAACGTGTACCAGCTGATTGCTAGCTTTTGCAATAATATTATTTTTTATATTGACTTTGCTTATTGAAGAATAATAACCTAGTTAAAATAATATTTCAATGAGTAAAGCAAACTAAAGGAACTCTATGATGCCCATTATATTTCAAATGAACATTATTTGATTATGATTGACCGTGTATAAGCTAATAGATAATTGATATAATGTGTAAAAGCTAGCAACTAGTTGCTACAATAATATCATTATTTTATGTTGATTTTGCTTAATTGAAGGTGACACTCTAATTAACATAGCATTTTAAATTATAAAACAAACGAAGGAGACTCCATAACACATACTATAGGTAAAATGAGCATTATTTGAACATGATCCACTATGTATAAGTTAGCAAACAGTTGCTACATATTGTAACAACTAGCTGCTACAACCTAAACTTTAAAATTGGATCTAGGGGTATTTTAGGTTGTTTACTTTAAATGAGGCATCTATTTGATATTAATTGGAAAAGGGATGTTCATCTAACGATTTATTTGTCAAATGACCCAGTTGATTTTTGCCCAATTATTTTTAGTTAAAATATAGCCCAACCCTATAAATAGGTGGAAGCGAGGCCCTTAACATGTTTACTCCAAAGTGGGGATTGAGAAAGAAAAGGATCAACCGTGGAAAACTATCCTTAGAGCATTTGCATTCATTGGGTGTTATAATGTCCGATGAACGCACGCAACGCGTTAACACCGATGTGGTGTCAGTATTTAAACACTGACGCGACGAACGTGTTTCTCTGTTCGAAAGCTTTAAAGGCAACATGACGGGGCATCCCCCCACCCCCACCCCCAATCAATTGGGGATTGGATAAAGCAAGAAATTATCTTGTTGCCCAATCGATGATAAAGCAAGAAATTGTCTTGTTGCCCAATCGATCCCCAATCGATTGGGCAAGACAATTTCTTGCTTTATTCAATCCCCAATCGATTGGGATTTGTTTTAATCAATGTCACGACATCTCGAATCGATTCAGAGATCGATTTGAGACGTAATATCGGCTAGTAAATTTATACAACGGTCACTTGAATGGTCACCTAAAAGGTCATCAAATGATTATTTTAATAAAAATAAATAAATTTTCATCTACATATATTCATCACCTTACACAACTCATTTCAATATTCATACACCTCCCTCTCTCTCTAAAAATCTCCTCTCTACTATTTTTCTCCGAAATGGATGAAAATAATTGAGGTTTTTTTAGAAAATACTTCTTCCCAAAATTCTCAAATGCCACCAAGTTATCCATATTTCTCATATCCACCAAATTATCCACATAATTCATATCTACCAAAAAAACCCCTGTAGTCCATATCCACCAAATTATCCATATAATCTATATCCACAAAATTATCCATCCAATCCACCTGCAACCCGTATGCCTTTTACATCTCCGACAGAAAGTGATCCATTCACTCTGACTTTTATTCTGGAGACTCAATTGTTTGACCATGAATATCTAAATGAAGTTGTTGATTTAGAGAAGGCAGATTTTAGCACTACGGGTAGAAGAAAATGATAAACATGGAGTAAGATTGAAGATGAGGTTTTAGCGAGATCGTTTGTCGCTAATAATGGGATCCAATCATCGGCAATGATCAGAAGGTGGATGCTTTATGAGGTTGTGTTGTAAGCTACTACAATGAGAATCGTTTTCAAGGTACACCCAACAGGAATACAAGTATCATATGATCCCACTAGCATAATACCATACAAAAAAAAGAATATCACTTCAACGTAAATTACAATAGTGTTTATAGAGTGTATCATAGCGGTCATAGTGATGATGAGGATATATTATAGCTTACATATGAAAAATATCGTGAGGAAAATAATGATATTGCATTTAATCTCGAGCATGTATGGAGAATTGTAAAACACCGTCTAATATTTACTCCACAGTCCGTTGATCACCTTGTTGGCACGAAGAATGCAAGAACCTCAGAGTCGGGTGTAAACAACATCTCATCTAACCAAGATGATAGTCTATATGTAGACCTAAACGAAGAAGAAACTCATCCAATAGGTCAGAAGACAGCAAAAAAAAGAGAAATAGCAAAATGAAATCAGACATTGAAGGGTTGACAACAAATTAGATAATATGTTTACAAAGTTTACTAAGTATACAAGTATAAAAATAGCTGAAGTTGGAATGAAATAAAAACAATTCGAAGTTGAGGAAATGAAAGCAAAAACTGCTGAAATGAAAGCAAAGATTGCTTTAACCAAAGTTTAACTAAAGGAATACGTTAATCCTTTCAAAGGACACTTACCAAATGACAAAGGAGCAACTTATCATCCATGAACATCTATGTCAAAAGATTAAGGAGAGATGAAATATGTAATTTTTATTTA
Source organism: Boesenbergia rotunda (assembly GCA_024364735.1). Classification (NCBI taxonomy): domain Eukaryota; kingdom Viridiplantae; phylum Streptophyta; class Magnoliopsida; order Zingiberales; family Zingiberaceae; genus Boesenbergia; species Boesenbergia rotunda. Next base: position 89,603 of record JAGFNQ010000095.1, on the reverse strand, counting down.
TTGTAATTTTTAATTATTATACTTTTTTCAATTAATGTAATTTTCGATCATTCCCCTTTTCAATTAATGTAATTTTCTATTATTTTGCTTTTTCAATTCATTTACAATTTCTGGTCAATTAATATAACCGTTGCAAACTATCAGTTAGAATATAGTTGTTGTAATATAGCAGTTGGAATATAGCCATTGTAATATAGCTGTTAGAATATAGCCGTTGACATAGAAAAAATAAATAGACACCTTTTGCTCTATAATTCTTCATTCTAAGAATATACTAGCTTTGAATTCGTTTCCTCCAAAATGTCTCAATCTTCAAGTAACACTAACTTTGACTCGACAAGTGAAGATGAAGTCAATGTTAAAGTTATTGATGAAGGTTATGATCGAGGGAATGAGCTAATGTAATTGATATTTCAACAAAGTCGACAAATAGTTGAAGCGTATCAAAGTAATAACAAGATGCGCGAAAAAGAAGGTTTATCCAAAGAAATCGTGAAGCTGGGCATGCGAGGCTTTTAAATGATTATTTCTCTATAAACCCAGTGCATCCAGATCAAATATTTCGAAGACGATTTTGCATGCGAAGAGATTTATTTTATCGCATAGTGAATGTACTTGTGAGTCGTTCATCGTATTTTCAGCAGAGGGATGATGCTGTGAGAAGAAAAGATTTGACACCACTACAAAAATACACAACTATGATTCGCCAATTGACTTATGGAGTCCCAACTGACTATCATGAAGAGTACCTACGCACGGGTGAATCAACAGTCATAAGTGTCTTTTCTAGTTCTACGTTTATGTGATTAAACTCTTTGGTGATCAATACTTAAGAAGATTGAACGCCAATGATGTTCAACGTCTTCTTCAATTGCATGATGAGAGGCATGACTTCCCTGGAATGTTGGACAGTCTTGATTGCATGCATTGAGAATGAAAAAAGTTGTCCAATTACTTGGAAAGACCAATTTACAAGAGGTCATGGATCACCAATAATTATACTTGAAGCGGTCATGTCTCAAGACTTGTGGATATGTCATCAATTCTTTGGTGTCGCAAGTTCACATAATGATCTTAATATGTTGTACAAATCTCCCATATTCAATAACGTCTTGTAAGAAAATGTCCTGGAAATTAATTTCATAGACAACATAACTCAATATAAGGGGTATTATCTAACAGATGGAATATATCCAAAATGGGCTCCTTTGGTGAAGCCTTTTCCTTGCCCGGAAGTTCCCAAGAGAAGGTTATTTAAGGAAAGATAAGAGGCTACAAAAAAAGATGTTGAACAAGAGAATGCAGCATGTGGATTCCATAAATAATGAGTGTTAATGTTAAAACGAATGTGAAAGAATGAAAGTGTTAATATAATGTGTATAACGCATATGGATCTATACTTTTTGATGAGATGGTGGGTGTTATAATGCCAAGAGATTAAAATCAATATGGATGCTCTTAACATAAGGTGAGAGAAGAAAAAACGAAGGAAAATAAATAAAACAAAGGAAACGATAAAGATGGAGAGAAATGAATCTTTGACGATCATGACCTTTCACTTTCAGCTTGAGCTCACGGTCACGAAATTGTGAATTCATGATGGCCACGGAGAGGTAATTCACCTTGAGTTTGCGACAAATATAGAGAAGTCACAAGTTCATATGTCGCCCGGAGAGGAGACCACTGGAAGAAAGAAGTTGGAGATATAAAGGATGTCAAAGTTGCTTTATAGCACAACGATGATCGTGCTAGAAGGCGCTGCGAGTTGGTGGAGCATGACGTTTGCTATGAATTATTCCACTATCATCATGGTCTGTGTTCACGCCGGCAAGCTTGATGCTGCCCTTTTAATACTTCTCCTCATGGATGCCGATAGTGTTGCCCCAGATATGCCCCTTTTCACTACACACGCCTTGATGAGCACGGCGAGGCCCTCTCGCTCTTCACGGACCTTCGCACAGTCGGCCTCATCCTCAACCTCAAGACTTTCAATGCCACTCTCCATGCCCTCACCCTTGCCGACCTCACCCACGAGCCCCGCGCCTCCTCCTCATCGACGCCATCTCTTTCTCCACCGGCCTCATTTGCACTGCCGCCACTTCATCTACAAAATTGCCTTTGAGCATGGAGACAGTATACACTACTTGTGGCGGTGAAAGAGAAGACAACGTCTTCCATTGCATCGGCACCCGTGGCGTTCTCCAACATGTTCAAATGTAGCGCATGGGGCACTTGCGCATGCAATGACCAATATTGTCTTTGGCTTGTTCTTATACCCGAGTACCTGATGAAGTGCCATAGAGTCGACGCCAGGGACGGAGCCATCCCCAAAAGGTGAGGTGGGTTGCAGCGCAGGCTTATTTTTTTTTAAAGTTAATAATATATACTGAGTTTTATTTTTTATTTGAACTTAAGCCCTAGCCCTAGGTAAATTATTTAGCGTTTAATCATTAGCCCCCCGAGAGAGAAGCGGCAGAAGCAGAAGCAGAAGCAGAAGCACCGAGCAAGAGAAGGCCAGAAGGAGGCAGAAGGCAGAAGGCAGAAGGCAGAGAGCTAGAAGCAAACGATGGACGAAACCCGCAGCCGCCAGAAACGAAGGAGAGACTCTTCTTCACCTCCTCTCGATGTCGCCTCCTTCGATCGCAACGTCTTCCCTCTCCTCCTCGCCGCTGCGTCCTCCAGAACCAGCGCAAACCAGCATTCCCGGTCGGTCCTCCGGCGCTTCCTCCGCGCACGTCTTGCCCTCATCTCGACTCGCTCTTCTTCTTGTACTACCCTGAAGTCTCTGCTTCCGGACGGCCTCATCGCCCTTCTTCCTCTCCTCCTCACTTCTAGGTTATTGTCTCATATTCTCAACAACGCTACTCATATCAATGCACCCGTTAAAATCGTTTTTTCAGCTAGTCACGTGGGTGATTCAGGTGGCCGTCAGTGGCTAGATTGAGTGCAGATGTTGTCAGAAGCGCGGCCCTCTACTCTATAGAGATGAACAAGGTATTAGCTTTGAATGGTGAAATCGCGAAAGGATTAGTGCTTGCCTTGGGTAACGGAAGGCGTCGGGTGGTCAAGACAGTCTGTAATGCTATATTGGACCTGTCCATTTCTCAGGTCGGTAGAGAGCAGCTTTGTAAAGCCTTCGCAGTGGAGAGATTATTGTGAGTTTTCCTTTCTTGAAGAACAATCTTTGTGAATCGTTCATGATCTTTTTTCATAGAAATTGGTTCTATTCAATTCTTGAACAAATTTAGTTGATTTTAGTATATCTTTTTCAGTTAGTTATTTAGAGAAATATGTTAAAATGTTTTGTAGACATATTCAAACACAATAGTAGATGGAAACAACGACATTAAGAAGTCCTATTGAAACCAGCAAACATATGTTTGTTTGTCATCCACAACAGAATATATGAAATCCTAGTGTTATTAATAGACGGATAATATCGCTTTGTTTTGCTTCGTTGTGATCTTTTAGCAAATGGTAAAGTATATTCATTTGAATGAATGGACTATACATGAACCCCATTCAAATCATCTAATATTATGTGAAAAGTGAAAACACAAAAAGCAAAATAATTGACATTGCATAGCATCTACCCATCCCACAAAACATACTCTATAGCATGTGAGTAAACAAACCTGAAAAAATAAGTAAGCAAAGAAATCCAAAATATGAGTTCGCTTCCAGTAACATCCAGCTCATCCATATTGTATAATCAGGAATGTCTGGTTATTCCTAGTATGTAAGAAATGGCATGAACTTTTTTCTTTTCCTTTCTTTACACAAACCGTGCAAGCCTTCCCTCTCCCCACCACCTACATTCTAGTTTTTCCCTCAAACTCCATGTTTCACATCAACCTATTCACTATCAACAATCAAACCAGCTTTAATGAATACATGTTTCTTTCCATAGAACCGTTACCTATATTCAAAATTTCCCCCTCAAACTTTATGTTTCAAATTATCCCACACTCATTTGTAGTATTGTTGGGGCCAATGTGAATGATGGTTGAATGAGCTAGAGGGGGTGAATAGGAATTGTACTTACAATTGCAAATTTAAACAATCGCTAATAAGGCATATAAAGAGGTTTGGAACCTTTGTTCCTACTTCACAACTTATGATTAGTCAGTGAGTCACTCGTCGAAAGTCCATTACTTTTCTACTTCATACATAACTTCCGGATGTGGAAAATTTAATTACATTGGAGCAAATGGTGATATTGCTTACCCCAAGCGGTCCAATATCACCGGTTTCACAACAAGATTGTAAAAGATTGTAAATCACGGGGGCATTTTGCCCTAGTGCAGTGACCCTTTGCATGGTGGAAGACCAAAGAGTATAAGGGAAGATGTAATAAAATCTAACCAATCTCTATTTTGCCACACTTCAAATGTCCACATTGATCCTCTTTATATAGCCTTCAGTCTATTCAATTTTCACTTGATATTCAGCTAATCTATTACCGATCAGTCAACTGCATATGGTTTCTTGATTGTTTTATGCTGTGTCTACCAAAAACTATCTGAGCTGATTGGATTCCACCATTAGTTGATTGCGACATTGTAGCTCTTATGTCATCTGATAGTTGTAGGATAGCTTTGTCAGATCAATTACCCTTATCTATAGTTGACTATTATCTATATTAGCTTTTGGAAACAACCATTATAATTACTAACTGTTATGTTATAATCGATTAACCATCCAATAGTTAACTCAAGAAGCCATCAGTTAACTACCTAACGGAATAATTGTTTCTATTACCATGACAAACTGTAGTAGTTCTAGTTGACTCAAGAACCATAAGTCGATTGTTTAATATAGACATGAAAATAGTAACCTTTTGTTCCCTTAGCTTAGTCGACTCCTTGGTCCACTAGTTCATCAGTTGATTTCTTAGTCGATCGACACATAGTATTAGTTAATAATCAGTCAAGTAGCACATAGGTAAACTGAAGGTCTTAATTTTCCGTTAAGCGGATCCTTTGGTGGACAAAGATGATTGAAGTATTGAACAAGTCATTTCTAAGGCTTTCGTCTGAGCCTAATTCAGCCCTTGATTTCCCAATTTTACATGCACACTTATACTCATCATTGTGCAAATGAAATCTGTGAAGTCACTTGAGAATATCCTTCTTTATGACCTTTTTTTTTTTGAGGTCTTGTTCGTCTTGCTAAGTGTTTAATGAACCTTGACTTGCTTGGACTTCATCTTACTAGACATTCAATTATCCTTGATCTGTGGAGACTTCCTCATGGTAAACACTGCTCATTCTTGATATGCCTTGCTCTTGCTTTGCGTTGATCTGAGACTTTTTATCATCGTGTGCATACACTCTCATAATTCATTAAATACATATTCTAACTTGACCTTTTGCTGGACATCGACACCAATTGCACTAACATTTTTATAACCCTCTAAATGACCATGGATAACTCCAATAATTGCTTTCCAGAGTCGGGCTCACCCGAACCCTCCTCCGGCCTTCTCCTCGAGCATGTTTCCCCCCGGCTTCTCGTCCCTCGGACGTCGTGCGCATCCTTCTCGCTCCATCGGCGTACTCTTCCGCAGAGCTCCACGTCTTTGGGATGCACCGAGCCCGTCGGCTCCCTTCCTGTGCCATCCTTCTCAACTGCTGCGTCTTTCGCTCGACTTCCTGTGCTCCTAAGCTCCTGCACACTTAGACACAGGGATTAAAACATAACAAGGCCTAACTTGACTCGGTTGACCACATCAAAACCAATCTGGGGTACTTATAATTTTTTCCCAACTAGAGGTGGAAAAGCCATTTACAAAATCATTTATACAAAAGATTAAAATAGAAAATCCAATAATTTTGGATAAAAGGATTAAGAACTTAAAAGGTACAAACTTTAAGTCTAAACAAGAAAAACTATGTAAAATAAAACAAGGCATTGTGGAGCTATAGCATGACATGAGAAATATAACATGGTGGTTGTCATTTGACCTCCCCTTGTCCCTTTTTTTTAACTCTCCAAATGGTGATGGATAAGGTGTAATAGTTGTTCTACATTGAGCCACTAGTCGATTGAAACTTGAATCACAGTATCCTTATCTACCGGTTGTTGTCTTGACAATCCAATTGATTGAAATCCTTTCCATTTACTCAAGTCTTGCCAATCGACTAAACTGGATAAGATCTTCAAACGGTCTTATTTTCAATTTCAACCAAGAATCAAATTGGCTTAATTTCGTATAGTCGATTGAAATCTATATAGTTGACTCAGCTAAATAAGATCTTCAAATGATCTTATTATTGATTTCAATCAAGAATCGAATCGGCTCAATTTCGTATAGTCGATTGAAATCTACTATAGTCGACTTAGTTGCACGAGCAATTCAACCGGAGTCGACTATTTAGTTAACTCAACACTCCAATCGACTATGATTAACTTTCAACCAACTACATTGAATACAACTCAAATGTCCTATTTCTTGGTCGAGTCTTATACCTAAGCAAGAATCTACCTGAACAAGTAGAAGTCACTTAGACTCACAACTCATATAGGAGCTTATATTCACAGTTTGACTTTGCCACTGAAGCTATCTCCCATCTAGTCTTATGTTTTTGTGAAAAGAATTGATGTGGAAAATTTCATTTCATTTAGAATGAGAATATCCATTATTATATACAAAATTACAATAGAAGAGAGAATAGGAAACTAATAGAGAATAGAAAACTAATTATTCCTAAAGATATATTTCTAACCAAGTCCCTTGATTTCCAACTATGTTCTTACAACTGTTTGTTTCGGTACAAGCCACGCAAACAATTCACAATTGTTCAACACAGCTATTTATTTTTGTACAAGTTGAGAAGTTATTCACGGTTGTTTGACACTTCCTTTAAAGCTGAGGAATAGATGTTTTCTATTCCTAGCATGACTATAAGATCATGAAATCTAGAACTATTCAGTCTCTTTGTTAACATATCAGGCAATTAAGTACATATGATATACACACTAATCCTTTTTTTTTTTTTTTTTTTTTTTTTTTATCATTTTAGATTATCATATTGATAACTATTTATTGTAAATATGTTGCTCAGTCAGTGGAATATTGCTTTACATCGCGGACTGGTCGTAGTCCTAGTCCATGGTGGTAGCGTTAGGGGCTCTCCATCTTCGCGGATCTCCGGCGGGGCGACCCGTTTCGGCTCGGCGGAGGCAAAAACGAAAATCGGGAAAAAATCCCGATTTTCTCAAGTAAATGTGATTTAAAAAATAATAATAAAATTATTTATTTAAATTTAACATTTCCTTCCTAAATTTAAAAAATTAAATAGATTTAATTAATGAATTTTCTGAATTTATTTTTCTATTTTAAATATTATTTAAAAATTCTAAAAAAATTTTAAAAATCCTAAAAAAATCTAAAAAATTTCAAACAATTTTATTTTATAATCTGATAATTACTGTTTTATTATTTAATTAATATTTTAATATTTTTATCATTTTAAATATATATTATTTAAATAATTAATATTATTGTTCCAAGTTTACTTTATAAAAAAGTGTTATAGAAGATTACTTTCGTGAAGTTGTCTTTTATATATTTAATTTGTTTGTTTATAATGATAAAAATGTTCTTGACATTATTAAATGATACATAGGTAATGACACCAAAACAATAATTTGATCCAGCTTGTAATGTATCAATTTTAATTCGAGTTATTGATAGATCAATTTTCTTTAAAGAAAGTTATATTTAATTGTTTTCTTAACAATATTAAGTTGTTCAATCATTGAAAACTTATATCAAATCAATATACAACTTATTTTTAAATTATATACAATTAATATATATTTATCTAATAATTATTATATATAAATAAAAAATATCGAAACCATATCGGCACGACACGATACGATACCGAAACCGTATCGTTCTGGTCTGGGACCGAAACATCGGCACGGTCGAAATTTTAAACCTTGGTCACAATAGAGTTTCATTGGCATTCCCAGTTGATTTTCAAATCATTCGGAATAATCTTCAACTAGAGTAGTTCACATAATTCTAGAGCAATGACTCTAAATTTTGACTTTGCAGATGATCTTGTCACCACATTTTGCTTCTTGCTCCTCCATGACACCAAATTACCACCGAGGATAGTTCTATCAACTGGAGGACCTGCATAGTCTGCATCTGTGTAAGCTTTTAAAGCTAGTCTCATTTCTCTTGAACAAAATTCCCTTTCATGGAGTGCCTTTCAAGTAATGTAATACTTTGTAAGCAGCTTGAAGGTGAGATTCTCTTGGATCATGCATGAATTGGTTGATTATACTCATAGCATGCTATTTCTAGATGAGTGTGAGCAAGGTATATGAGTCTACCAACCATCCTCTAATACATTCTTTTGTCAACAGTTGGTTCTTCCTTAGCTTCTCCTATTTTGTGATTTGGATCCATTGGACTAAAAATCGACTTACACCTAATCTTCCCTATCTTAGCTAATAGATAAGTCACATACTTTTGTTGAGAAATAAAAATTCCTTTGGTAGAGTATGTTACCTCAATACCAAGGAAGTACTTCAGCTTGGTCAGTTCCTTTATTTCAAACTCCTCTATCAATTGTTGCTTTAGAACATGTTTTTCCTATTCATTATTTCCAATTACAATGATATCATTTACATAGACTAGAAGAGCCGTCACCTTCTCTGAGTGCTTAACAAAGAGAGTATGGTCCCCTTGGCTTTGGTTATACCCAGACTTCTTCATGACTTTTGTAAATCTTCCAAACCATGCCCTAGGAGATTGTTTTACACCATAAAAACCCTTCCTCAGTTTACATACTTTGTGTTCACAATTGTTTATTTTGGTACAAGTTGTGAAAATGGTTCACAGCTGTTCGACACAGCTATTTATTTTTGTACAAGCTGCGAAAGCTGTTCACAGCTGTTCGACAGTTTTTCAAATGCATTGAGCCCCGGATTTGTTCCATATGTCATCGTTCACTCTTTTCCTTTGTGGTTCGCCTTCTCTACTTCAATGTTCCTACCTCGATGCTCCTCATCCTATTGCCTCTTGTATGTCTCTTTCCATTCTTCTATGATCTTCGTGCACATACAAGTCATTCGAACAAATCTAACTTAAAACTTTTGCCAAACATATCAAAACAAAATGGTTTAACATGATCACATATGACATGATTTCACTACAGGACCAACATTGACTGATTTATTGTAAGAGAAAAATAAATGTGTCTAATTAGGCGTGGTCTAAAATTAACCTCATAGCATGTCTTATTCGAGGCAACGGTAAGGCTTTTAGAACTAAAAGGTATGTGTCCAACTCTCTGGTCAAACATCCAACTTTTAGATTCTTGGTCTTATGAAAATCAGCGCATCATGCTAACAATGAACCAGCATGGGCAACTTTTTTTTAACTGATTCAGACTGTCGAAGATAGTTAACCTGTTCAATTAATTGGTCTGGGATGCTCTTGATTTGTATTATTGCTGATTTGATGTACACAATAAGGTTTTGACCATGACTAGCTTTTGAGTGGCTGGGCTGAAATGGAATTGGTTACTGGTAAAACCTCCTTGTCTAGTCTGATTTTCAAATTATTTGCAAGGATTTTTTTTTTCATTGGTATACAACAAAATGCAAATCATGTAATTACTACTAATCTTGTTCATGTCAGCATGTGCTCACTGTGTAATGATAACTGAGTGAATTGAATGTTAAATCATTTGCTTTAATGTCATCTCGTAAGCACACTGGAATGACTTCTAGCAGATCTTTGTTTTATCAGGAAGTTCAGGTTAATCGTGTATTGGCTGTTCATCAAGGTATGAGAAAAGCAGCTGTTGAATGTTCAAAAGGAAGGCCTATGAATGAAAGCTTTGTAGCATTAGTCCTTGCTGCAGCTGTAACTCTCATAAATAGTTCTACTGAGGATTTCTTGGATAGGATTCCTAGTGAGCTAATAAAAAGATGTTTGCCTTTATTGCAAGAAATTTGGAAGAAAAGTCAATGTCCATTGTTGCATAGTAATAGACAAAGATTCAGGCACATAATGAAAAATGGTCTCCCAACAACTATTTTTAAACTTTCTATGAACCAAAACCTTGCAACCTGGAATTTTGACAAGATTAGGGTAACCATGTTTGGTGATGCAGGCTCTGAGTTTGTTACTTTTGTATCTCAATATTGGGAGAAGTCACCAGTTCTACTAAGTGAGGCGACAAAGATTCTGGAAAAAGAAAATGGTGTTTTTAGATGTTTGATAAATTCTTTTAATCATCAATCAACTAATGATATCCTTGACTCAGTGTTGATGGAAGTAGTTTCCTGCCAACCTCTTGCTTCTGATGAACTAGACATAAATTGTTTCTTAAAGGAGAACAGTTCCTTGGGTTCCCCACTCATATATGGATTAGATATTCGGGTTGTGAAAGCGCAACAAGTATCATCAGAATCCTTCAAAAAGAAAGAAGTGCACTTTTTTGATAGTAGTTCAGGCGCATTATTTAGTAAACGTGATTTTGCAACCAAATGTAAAAAAGCATTTCAAGATGGTTTTACAATTGCATTACGAGGAATGGAATTTCGGTTTGCTGAAATTGCTTCTATTACTAGAGGGTTAGCAGATTTATTTGGTCAACCATCAGTGGGGGCAAATTTGTACATCACACCACCAGGATCTCAGGGTTTAACTTTCCACTATGATGATCATTGTGTATTTGTGTGGCAACTCTTTGGTCAAAAGTACTGGTTTGTTTCATCTTCTCCAACATCTATTTTACCCAGGTTATATGAACCTATTAGCAGTTTGCCTAGCATAGAGAATGAGAAAGAGGGAGGCTTACAGATGTTTCTCAACGAGGGTGATATGTTATACATCCCTAGAGGTTGTCCTCATGAGGCTCATACAAAAAATGATGCCTATAAATCTCAGCAAGAATTGTGTTCTGGCATTTCCTTGCATCTTACACTCTCTGTGGAGGTCGAGCCACCTTTTGCGTAAGTAATTTATTATTGCTGATGCATGATATTGAACTGAACACATTAATCTACCAGCAGGGTACAGTCGTTTCTTTTCACATACTATTTTTCTTTTTTATTCTTTTGTGTTCTGTTACTATTTAGCATTACTAGTTAGCTGGATAAAATTATGGTTGCTAAATATTGTTTAAGTTTCAGCTATTGACTTCATAGAAGTATTGGATGATGCTTCCAATTTAATCAGTTATAGGTATTTAGGACTTCTGGATTCTCTCAACTTATAGTACGTGTCTCTGACACAATTTTCAATGTACTGTTGCTTCTTTTTTTATAATTATAAATTTTAATTTTTTGCATTTGGTAAGTAGCACTGTTTACTTAGAGGGAACTAAAGGGCTTCTATGTGAAAGTGGATTGTTAGATACACTTCTTGATTATTGTAGAAGCTCTGTTTTTTTTTTCATCTATTGAACAGCAATAGTTTTTTTTTCATCTATTGAACAGCATTGCTGTTCAATAGATGAAAAAAAAAACAGAGCTTCTACAATAATCAAGAAGTGTATCTAACAATCCACTTTCACAAGAAGTGTGTCAAGAAGTTTTTTTTTTCATCTATTGAACAACATCCGCTAGCCGGCCCTATCTAGTGGGATAAAATTTGGTTGTTGTATTGAACAACATCCGCTGCACTCATGTTGTGTTTTCCAAAAAGAAAAAATTGTGGTTATGGGTGATGCTGTGAAGCATTGTGACATTCATAAAAATTGGAGACGGACTTTCTTTGGCTATGTTCTGTAAGTTACTACCAATTTAGGCTATATGATCCTGATTAGTTATTTTCCAGGTGGGAAGGTTTTGCTCATGTTGCTCTTCATTGTTGGCATGAGATGCAGAAAGAAGCCTCAGATTGCATCCCAAGCATGGAAACCAGGAGAAGAAAAGTCTATTCTGTATTTCTTTTGCATGTTGCTATCAAGCTTATAGCCGATGATGTTTCTATTTTCAGGAAAGCTTGCTTGATTGCTGCCAAATTTGTAGAGCATCATGCTGATGATACCCTTAGGTTAAATCAGAAAGCTAATTTTTTAAAGATAATTAATATTATTGACTCTAGCTCCAATTTCACGGAAACATTTGAGAAAACACTTGTTCAAGAAGCAAATGACAATTTCTTGGAATGGATGAGGTGGCTCCGTCATTTGCCTCAGAGAGGATATGAGGATCTAAAAATAGACTTTGATGATCCTTCGAGAATGCGGAGTGAACTCATTGAACTATCTATCAAAGGGAATGAAGAAATGAACGATGACTTCTTTCAGACTAAATCACAATTTTGCAGATCTCTTGTTTACGAAGAAGCATGTAGAATGTTTCAGCTAACGTTGGAGAAGTATAGAAGAACAAGGAATCAGTATATGAGTGGAATGTTGGCCCTTCATAGTACTTAGTATTTGAAAATTTATGTATGTATTTATATGGAATATTATCAATTTAGCTGAATTCTTGTTTCCTGTTGTGTAAAGGGTACTGCCATCAATATTATCTTTGTATTTTTTTTTTAATTTTTTACATTAGCATACTAATATGCTGGGAATTTTTGTTAATTCACTGAATAGTATTGATTAAATGTGAGTGACGATTATCATTTTAACTCTATATTTGCTTCAAAATCTCATTGCCAGTGAAGAAATCCTAATTCCGGGACATGAATGTAATGTTTCATATGGTTAAGTCAGTTGTTGCTATAAAGTAGCGGCCATTAAAAAAAAAATGATGAACCAGTAGCAGATAAATTGAACCTGGGGTTGATCGGTTCGGTTCCACAGAAGTTTTCCATCGGTTACCAGGGTAAATCGGGAAGCGCTCGCGGTGGGCAGTTTAGAAGTCCAGCGTCCCAGGGTTCGTGTCCCATTTGGAGGAAAAATTTTTGTAAAATATGCCGTAGTTGAAGATCGAACCGCGGATGTCTAGGTTAATGACTAGTTACTTTACCGCTGCACCATAGTCCCGGGGACAAGTAGCGGCCATTAAAGATTTCAGATCAAGTGCACTTGCATGTTTCTTATTACGGAGGAAAATTTTGATGGAATTAAGCTGGCACTACAACTTTTTCATAGCAATTTTTCTTCCGTTCCTCTTTTTATTTATGTTTTGACAGTTAGTTTTGTTTTTCACTTTTTTCCTCGCATCTTTTCTTTTGCTTCAAAGAACTGATACGAGGAAACTGTTTCACAAGTTTCGTTTTCATACTCTTCTTATACCTATCTCTTATTTCATGGAAAATTGATAGTCTATCTCAATCAAAATTCTTGGATAAAAGTATATAAATTCAAGTAATGTAATTTTTACTCAATAATGTTAGTTGGGTTTGAACCAAAAACATATAAATAAACTATTATACATTTAAATAATTAACAAACGGAACAGACTAATAAAAAAAAACAACAACAAAACGACATTACATTCAAAATTTGATATTTACATATAGGCACATTGATGTGGCGGAAGCTATAGCCCTCATGTGTCCTACTTAGTCAAAAATAATATCGAGCTATTAGTCAAGTTAAAATTAGACAGAGGTGACCTAAAGGATATCAGACTCAGTCTAGAAGAGATTAAAATCTAGTCAAACCTGCTCAATATATTCATCCTAAAGATTTAAATTTGATAGAGACAAGTTAGCTATACCGACTTGACTTCAATTGTTGATATCATCCTTGACTCAACTTCATTATCCCTGACTTGGCTCAATTGCCAACATCATCTCTAACTCAGTCTCAGTCACCGATATCATCTCTAACTTAGCCTTAGTAGTCAATATCATCCCGGACTTAGCTTCAGTTGCCGACATCATCCATGATTTGGCCTCCATTGCCGACCTCATCTCCGACTAAACCTCAACTGTTGGCTTCGTCTATCCTCGAGGTCACTTAGCATCTACCTCTTGTCCTCATTTGCTCTTGGTTTGAGCTTACACTATACGTGATTTCAGCCGGGCTGTTCGGATAATGAAGCGACATGACCGTTTCATTTATGAGACCGTTTCTCTTAGACAACATGAGGACCAAACAATGTTCTAAAAAGCATTAGGCGGTAGACGGACGATCATCCTCCGCCTAGTACCTTGATGCCTAAGTGATCGCCTAGGCGGTATATTTTTTCTCTATTAATTGACAGTGTTCAATTGATTAGACTAGTATTCAATTGATTGACTGATCAATTGGTTGACTTCTATTTCTTGTGAAACTGATGTCAATCGATTGACTACTCAATCAACAAGCTTCTGTTTCTTGCAAAACTCCTACTAGCTAATTGATTGACAATATTCAATCGATCGGCTAATCGATACGACAAATTTCTATTTCTCGCGAAATTCCTACCAATTGGTTGGTCAATCGATTGACAGTATTCAATCGATCGGCTAATTGATTTAGCAGAGTTTTGTGGAAAAAAAATTGGCCGCTCTCACGTAGGCAGCGCCTAGGCCGCTTAGGCAACCGATTAATACAGTGACACTTAAAGACATCGCCTTTGCAAATGACGGGATGATGGGCAACCGCCCAACGCCCTTTGAGAACACTGGAAACAATAGTGCACATCCCTAAGCACGTGGGTAACGGAAGCGCTGACTTTCCCGAGTCACTGAAGGGTTATCTATTGTAGCTTTGCTTTACTAAACATGTCATCTCTCATCAGGTCTCAGATCCTTTGATGCATTAAGTCCTCAGTTTGTTATGCGTATCATCCTTTAATCTTCTACCTATCTATCACTTTTCTTTTGTCGTTTTATGATCATTTACTCGCTTCATTTTTTCGACAGGTCCTCCTAGTGTCACTACTGAAGCTTAGGTCAGGTGCTTAGGGAGGCGGGGGGGGGGCGCGCGTCGGGGGGGGCGGGGCAGGCCGGCCCGGGGGGGGGGGCCGGCGGGCCGGGGGCCCCGGCGGCGCCGGGGCGCCGCCGGCGGCCGGCCGGGGCCGGCGGGCGGGCGGGGGGGGGGCCCGGGCGGGCGCCCGCGCCCCCGGGGGGGGGGGCGCGGCGGGGGCGGCGCCATGACCGAGGTTCTATTATCGATCATAGCTTCTAATCTTCTATAAGAAAACACTGCATATATGCTTCAGACTGGTCAGACATTAAGACCTATGCATTCTAGCATTCCTAGATTACTGTCAGATCCTTTGTCATCTTCAGAAAGGTTCCGCTACTGATTTTCTTCTCATTGTTTTCTGTTTGGTCCGCCCCACCCTTGCCTACTCCTGCCCCCCCTCACACCTGCCCCTCATCTTGATCCAGTCATTGAGCAACCTTCTGTTTCGATCATTTTTTTTTTTTTTTTTTAATTCATTTGATTTTCGATCTTTGAGCAATTGATCCAATAACTTGGTCTCATCAAGTCGCCCACACACCAGTAACATACAAAGTTTAAACTTAAACCCATTGCTCAATATATGAAAAATAGCTTGATCGACCCTGATCAATTAGAACACAGTTGTACTGACATATCTGAGTTAGGAAAATACATAACTAAAAATGGTAAGCAACAACATACAAAATTTAATCGATCAACGTGATAATTTTATATATATTTTAGAAGTTAGTTCTGACCATGTTAATTGGACAACAAAGTCTTGGTCATGAGAATTTGATACTAAATCTTGACAGTGTTGGTTGGACAACGAAATCCTGATTTGAAAGATTGAACATAAAGATTTGATCAAGGATTACACACGAAGTCTTGATCTGGAAGATTGGGCAACGAAGACGATGAAAGATTTACCCCTAAAGAAAGAAAAAAATCCTATATCAATAAAGATTTTACTTTAATTCTATTAGAATTAATCAGCAGCATCTCAACGAACATTTTAATATACATTAATCTACAGTAATGAAGGTCGTGGACGACTGGACATCTTCCGGGCAGCAGTGCCTTCGGTGGTGCCCATCACATAAGATTACATGCATTGGGGTTGTCATCGCTGAACATGTCTGGCGGGGGCGGCAAGTAGTGCATCGGTACTACCATAGAGCCGTAGTGGAACTCTGGGGGAGGCGGGTATGGCATGTAAACGTGGTCCTGAGGAGTTGACGCCGGCGGTGGCGGGGCGTAGTAGGTCTGGCTATGGCTCGGTTGCGCCACGTTATAGGCCATCACATACGCAGGCTGCGGCGGCGGTGCTGGGCCTGTGGGATAAGAATATATCGCAGGTGGTGGAGGATCGACGGTTGCAGAATCCGAACTCGTCCCGCCGCTCTCTTTCTCTTTCTGGGCTTTTCTCTCTTTCTTCTTACTGCCGCCTTTGGCATTGTCGGCTTCGCCAGTAGCGGAATTCTTCTCATTGCTCTCAACTCCGACGGCCGGCTTCTCGATTGTCTCCCCGGTTTTGGTGTCCAATTTCTCCGGCTCTGCAGGGGATTTGGCCAAAGAATCGATTTTGCTCTCTTCGGGAGGTTTAGTCGGGATGACGGCGGGTGAGTTACTCTCAGAGGGGTTCGGGCTTGGCTTCTCCTTCTCTTCTTTCTCCGAAGATTCTGCAGCATCTTTCTTTTTAGAGCCGGCGCCGCCGTCCTTGGAGCTTTTATTATCCGGCGATGGCCAAATAGAGGCGTGCTTCCCGGACTTTTCCAGCCTCCTTAAGATCGTTTCGGCGTCGGTGCTGGCCTTCACTGTCACCTTGTGCTGCCTCGCGTCGATCTCCGTATCGTAAACACCTTCATAGAAGACACAAGGCAATCAATCAATCAGCTTGCGAACATCTCCTAGAAGCAGAGTGAATTGGATTTGGACACCGTGGATGTACCTGGAATGTTTGCAAGGATCTTCTTCACTTTCTTCTTGCATCCTTCACAGTGGATGGACACTTTGAACACCAAAAGCTGACCAAAAAACCATACCAAAATTTTAACAGGTCAGGGTCGAAGCTTTATGAAGAAGCAAAGCAATTAAAACACTGGATCTTAACCTTGAATTTCAGATATTCTGAGGGTGCTTCCCCTGATGCCATAGCTGAATTGAGTTGGATGGATTAGAAGGACAAGAAAATAAAAACTGAAAACTAATCAGAGATTTTTATATGGACAGGTTAGAGAGAGGGATTGGCATTTGGTTGTAATTGGTGGACATTTAAGTGGATTTTTGGTAGAAAGATGTCATGATGAGTTATCATCAATTTCTGGTTGATGAGTAGAGATCCATTCATACATATCATGAACACGATGTTTATAAAAAGTTGAGGGATGTGGATAGACCAACCACAAGCACTAATATAGTGCTTGAATACAAATTGATACAGTACAGTTGGGAACTTGCGCGATACTTTCTTGATGTTAGTGGATAAAGATATTATATGTTGCCAAGTAATCTATAAATGATACAATATAATTTATCATTTCAGTAGACATAGCATAAAAAATAATCATATTCATTATAATTCTATGATTTCTGAATATTTTTATAATTATAAACAGTAGCTTAAATAATATTAATTATGTAAAAAAATAATCCTAAAGAATATGTTAAATGAAATGTAATAAGTATTAAAATAAAAAAAAATTATATGCTGTTTGTTTGCCATCGGGTATGTGTGTCTCCCGGGTGTGATAATTTTGTTGGTATCAAAGCCTAGGTTGCGAGATACCTTGGGTAGTTCCGGATTTTACAGAGTTTATCTGATACCAATTTAATTGGTATCGGAGCACGATTTGCTAGTCTTATTGGGTTTTTATAGAGTTTAACTAATACCAATTTATTTGATATCAGAATCTGGGTTTACCAGGTCTACCTGCGTATTTTTGGAGTTTTTCCGAACTCATTTTCTGTACGTGGTCGTATTTTGGGACTTGGCGGTGATGGGACTTCTCCATGCTACTAGAGGTTTGTCTCATGAGAATTATCTTATCTTTGATATTTACTATGTGGTTGGATTGGTTAAACCTTTAGCAACTTAGTAGGATCGTATATCCATACTGGATGGTTAGGTATTCATTGACTTGATTTTATCAAGACTAACATATAGTCAATCTAATCTATTTGCAATTGTGGTTGAGGTCGATCATGGAAGTGACTAGTTGACACGTTGCGGATAAAATCTTAGAGCGGAGAATGTTGATTCTCTAGTAGCACCGATTGTTGAGTCGGAAAGTCAGAGTTGAATCCGTCGACAACATATTGGAGGTGGCTTATCGTAGTGGGCTCGATCAGCATAGGATCTATCTACTTTAGTTTATGGAGCTTTAGGCCTTTAGGTTGCTTATATTTGGATATATAACTTAGATGACATGTCTTGAGTACATGACCTACTATGATGCAGAGGAGATGGTATTAACTGCTTAGCATCTCAGTCGATAGAGGATCGATGTATCCATTTTCCATGAGGGACTTGGCCATGGCCATGGATCTCTTGTACTTGGTTAGATAATTAGGAGGGTACACAAGGACTTATGATTTGCGTTGATGCGAATCACTTACGAAATTAGGCCACTCTGGATGGACGATACCGAGGATGACCTTCGGAAACAAAGAATCACTTTGTGGTTATTTTGAGATACTCCTGAGAGATAGCATATCACTATCTCCTTTTTGTGGAGTTTGACCTCAGGGGTTCTTGAACCTTGAGTAGGGGAATTGGAGTATATTGTATTACGAGACGATGGTCAGTCGACTCGCCTAACACTATTCTATGAGGAATTTTGACTCGTAGACTAGGTCATACATGTTAGATGATTTCGATGGTACATCGGGACATATGACTCGCCGAGATGTGGAGAGTTTGTTGTTAGTTGTTTACACCTATAAGATCCGACCGTGACTAAGTGGAGGTTATAGTAGAAGGTCTTCGAGTGACAGATTATTGATTGCCAAGCGAGGGTGGTCACGTTCCGACCTCCGAACTAACCCTTATGAGATTTTATTAGCACCAGGGATGATTGGAGTTCGGTTATCTCTGCGCTTTAGGCCTAGAGGCTTCCATCACATAAATGTCAAGGCTTTCTATTGTCATGGATGAGGGTCGATGATAGTGGTATCCCTCAGCTCTCGGACGTTTTTATAGTTCGAGAATTTTTGGATGTACTTTCGGAGGATCTTCTCGGATTGCCTCCCTAGAGGCATGTGGAGTCCGCGATCGAGATGATTCGGGGATAGTATCGACGTCAAAGGCTCTGTATCGTATAACACCTAAGGAGTTGGGCGAGTTGAAGGTTCAGCTATAGGAGTTGTTGGACAGAGGATTCATTCATCCTAGTGGTTCTTTGCAGAGAGCCCCAGTGATGTTTGTGAAGATAAAGAATGTATCCATGAGGTTGTGTATCGACTACGAGCAGCTAAATGTAGTGACAATCAAGAATAAGCATCCTCTGCCGTGAGGATTTGTATGATCAGCTCAAGTGTAGATCAGTGTACTCTAAGTGTGATCTGCGATCTAGTTATCATCAGACCGAGTTTGCACTAGATGATGAGAGCATCCTGTATTTATGAGGGAAGCTATGTGCTCCTGAGTCATATTCGGTTCGGGAGGATCTACTACAGGAGGGTCATCGTTCACGGTTGCGATCCATCCGGGCGGTACCCATATGTATAGAGATTTGAGGTGTTCCTATTGGTGGAACAGTATGAAGAAAAACATCGCGGATTTCATAGTTAGATGTCGGGTATGTAGGCAGGTGAAGGCGAAACATCAGAACCCACTAGATTACTCCAGAAGATCCTAATTTTTGAGTGGAAATGGGAGCATATTCCCCTGGACTGTGTCATGGGAAATGGTTATGGACTTGACGTTTTACATTTGAGGATCAAATTATAGACTTGGGCCCAGTTACCTCATGGTTGAGCACCCTAGGTGTGGTTTGGATAAGGGTGATCGGTTGTAGACGGTTGTTAGATGATAACCTTTAGATTAGTGATCTTTAGCATAGGTCCATGTTGAGAGCTCCTGTTGATTGGGAGTTGATGGTATATGTTTTGCTTTGCAAATATCGATGGATGGATGTTTGATTCTGGTTCTGGATAGAGTTGGCTCAATGTACCATTTTGGGATAGAGGATGATGTTCTTCATATGATATGAACACTGAGTTCTTGGTAATGCTATGCGAGCATACCATTGATCTAGTCACCACGTGGATTTGATGAGTCTGGTTTCCTTAGGGTGTCTGAATTGATCTGTTATCATACGTAGATGACATCTTGACATATTCAATGTTGAGAAAGGTTTTATTCCTGTATGTGAATTTGAGCACATATTGGTGTTTTTGGCTGCTTAGACACTTTTATCGATCAGATCAGAAAAGCTTAGGCTAGAGATTAGTATTTTCAATCTCGCCATTGTAGGATAGCCTCAGAGCAGTAGACTAGGTTATTTTGTGATGAGGATGAAACATTTTATTTCTATGTAGGATACAGGTTTCCAAACTGCATCTTATTTTGGGACTTAACAGTAAGCACATCGATCTAGAGTTGTGCTTCATGCGGAAGGTACCTGAGTGTGAAAATTTAAAGCATTCCTATTAGGTGAACGACATGGGAAAGTACATTGAGGCTCTTGTATCTCAACACTTGATGTGTCAATAAGTGAAGGTAGAACTTTGGATTTACGTAGTGGTATCATAGTGGGCTCATAATCAACAGAGAGCGTCAGTGACTAGAAGACTTACTTCCGAAGAATTCCTAACGTGAGGAAGCCTAGTACGTGGGTTTATGGAGGATGCATGAGTCGATTTGGGTGATCATTGAGCGATTAACCAAATTTACGCACTTCTTCTCGATTCGTATGGCTAACCAATTGGATCACATGTTTCTTCGAGTTTCACCCATGAAATGGGTGAAGTGGTTTGGCTTGAGGGGTAAGCTATCTGCATTATATTGGGCTTTTTCAGATTTTGCAGAGGAATGAAGGAGTAGCTTACCGGCTGGCGTTGCCACAATCACTCGCCATCGTGCATGATGTATTTTATATTTCCATGTTAAAAAAATATGTGTCAGACCCCACACATGTTTTATAAGAGGTATTGATTACACACATGTTTTATAAGAGGTATTGATTCCGCTTTAGCCTGACATAACTTACGAGGAGATTTCGATGCCGATTCTAGGTCACAGAGAGCGTTAGTTGTAGAACATGATAATCTGGCTAGTTAAAGTCATATGGCAGCATCACTCTGATGAATCGACAACCTGGGAGCTTGAGGGCATGATCAAAATTCGCTACCCCCATCTATTTACTTGAGGTGTGTATTATCAGTTTCATTCAGTATTAGTACTGTATGATTATCTGTTAGTGTTTACCATATGTGAAGAATAAAATTTGGGGATCAAACTTTTATTAGAGAGGGAGAATATTAAATATGGTAATTCAAAAATCCTGTTCAGGAAATTTTTCGAGAAAGTTACCAGAAAGGTTTTAGGGTTTACTGGACTTCGGACGAAATTTAATTGGTAAAGGTTAAGGTCCTTAATTTCTGGAGGTTTGAAAGGCACAAAACCCTAGGTTTAAAGGATTTGGATTTAATACTTTGAAGTTTGGAGGGGTTAAGTGGGGAAAAGACCTTAAAGTGAGGGCAGGGTTCGAATTGGCCGAATATGGAAGGCTAAATTGTAAAACAGGCTTTCACTGAAATCCCCTAAACCTCTCTTCTTCTTCTCTTTGCTGCTTCGCCCGACTCCTTCCCCACTTCATTTCCCCTCGTGGCAGAGCTACTCCATTTCGCCTAATCGCTGCGCCGCCGACATTAGCTATGCTCGCAACATCACAGTTCCCTATTGCCGCAGATCCCTCACTTTCCTTACCCTTGGTGGCGGGTGGCGAGAGTCGCCCGATCTACTGGATCCACCCATCATTGGGCAAAGCTAGAGCTGACGGATCTAGCGCTTATCGCCTTGCATTGCTGTGAGGTATAGGGGGTTTCGTGGTGTATGGGTGATTTCAGATTGGGGCTACCGCAAGCCTTGTTTCCATTCTTGCTGAGATCTATTTTTTTCCCCTAATCGTAGCTCTCCTCCAGACATCTGGTGGGTTGGATGTATAATTGAGTCCAGATCTAGATCTAGGGTTGGCTGATGGGTGGTGGGTTGGATGTCTAATTGAGACCAGATCTATATCTAGGGTTAGTTGATATTTGTTCTTTAGTGGTCGATCTCGTCGGAAACCGAGTTGAGTTGTGTCTCCCTATTGACAATCATCTCAGGCAAGGCATGCTCTAGATTTTGGTTAGCTTTGAGTAATAGATCTAGAGATATGTAATTGGGATAGTTGGCTAGCTTCATTGTTGCAGATCAATCTATTTCTCTTTGTTTCGAATTGAAGTTGGGATTTGTTCGTTTGTTTTGAGGTTGCTGTCATCAGCTATAGGCTAGGAGATTGCTCGGTTTTGGAGCTATGTTGTTGGGTAATGTTTCCATGTTGTGAGTTGATCGTGATTTCAGTTTAGCCAATCTAGGGTGAGTTCTGGTTCTTGTTTCTCCATCCCTTATCATGAGCCATGTGTTTGGATCCATCCCCTATCATGAGGCATGTGTTTGGATGTTGATTTATGTAGGAGATTAGATGATCATCTAGAGGGGTGAATAGACGTTGCTCTCTTATCGCTCGGTTCTCTTCCTACAATGTTAGTGTGCGCAAGCGTAAATCTTGGGAAATGTAGCCCCTACTTGATGGTGTGATGTTGTAGGAACATTGTAGGCCATGTGTAGGGGCTGGTAGAGGGTGAGAAGAGAGATTTCGCCCAATAGAAAGGGGATATGATGTGGTTTGGGTTGATGATGGTTGTATTGGAAGTCCTGTACTTGATGCGCAGATTGAGGCCTTAAACTCATGATGCGATTTTATATATATGTACCTATTTCAAAAAAAAAAACAAAAACTAATAACTATAACACTAACAAGAAGAGACAAACCATTTAATGTGGTTCAGAGATAAAACTCCTACTCTATGACTGTCTGTAAGGTGGACGATCTTGTTCCATTGATGGATTATTTCTCGAAAAATCTCCGGCTAGCTCACTTACCAAGGACTTTTTAAGAAACTATTGTAAGTACCCATGGTTAGTTTTGATGTGATCAACTGATTTAAGTTAGGTCCTGATGTGTTTAATCCCTATGTTTAAGTGTACAGGAAATTAGGAGCGCAGGAAGTCGAGCGGAAGACGCAGCGGTCGAGAAGGATGACACGAAAAGGGAGTCGACGTGCTCGGTGCATCCGAGGGATGTGAAGCACTGCGGAAGAGTACGCCGGTGGAATGAGAAGGACGCGCGCGATGTTCGAGAGACGAGAAGCTGGGAGGAAGGACACTCAAGTGACGAAAGGCCAGAATTAGGTTCGGGTGAGCCTAACTCCGGTTAGTCAGAAATCACCCAAGAAGGCGAAGCAAGTCAAGCCGGAGACGGGTTAGCATCGGCTGACCAAGAGGACTACTGGGCGCTCGTAAGTTCACAGGCGCCTGAGTGCTCGGGCGCCTAGTAGTCAGGCGCCCGACCTCCCAGGTGTCCGTGAACTTACGGGCGCCCAACAGTCCTCTTGGTCAGCCGATGCTGACCAGTTTCCGGCTGGACTTGCTTCGCTTTCTTGGGTGATTTCTGGCTAATCGGAGTTAGGCTCACCCGAACCCGATTCCGGCCTTTCACCCCTCGAGCGTCCTTTCTCCCAGCTTCTCGTCCCTTGGACACTGTGCGCGTTCTTCTCGCTCCATTGGCGTATTTTTTCGCAGAGCTCCGCGTCCCTCGGATGCATCGAGCCCATCGACTCTCATTCGGTGTCATCCTTCTCGACTGCTGCATTTTCTGCTCGACTTCCTGCGCTCCTAAGTTTCTGTACACTTAGACACAGGGATTAAACACACTAAGACCTAACATAAATCGGTTGATCACATCAAAACCAACCAGGGGTACTTATAATCTTCTCCTTTTTGATGTGCATCAACCCGAGTTAAGTTAGGGTAAACAAATAATAAAAAACATGTATATATAACAGTGTAAGTTCTAAAAAAAAATAAAATTTAGAGTCTACCCCTTAACTTAACACTACTTCTCCCCCTTTGATCACATAAAAAAAAACTTAAATAGTTAAGGAAAAAAAATCAAAGTTTTTCTAACATTTTTTTAAAAACATTTTAAAAGTATTTTCTTTCATGAATTGATAGAACACTAAAAAAATTTAAACTAATTTTTCAGAAGTAGTTATCCAAAAAAAAAAAGATAGTGCAAAAAATTAACTGTTTAAAATATTTTTTGGAATCCAATATAAAATTTCACCAACAGGGTTTATTAAAAACTTGGATGGAAATAAGATCTAGGTATTTTTATAATTTGACCCCTGTGATATCTAAAATACTAGTTGAGTTTTTCATAGTATTTAATTTTTGAATTTTGTAAACATTTTGAACATGTATAATTGTTTTTCAAATTATCAATTTGAATTTTTAAATTTTCATTTTCAAGTTTTAATATATCAAACATTTCTATTGGGCAGGAAAAATATAATTGTTTTTTCAAATCTTTATTTTTATTTTTTTACTTTGCAGATAGATTTTAAATGACTTTTATTCCAGAGTAAAGTTGATTAGGAAGTAGAAAACATACCTCACTTACCATGTCACTTTTGAACCTCGAAGCTCCCCCTTCGTTGCTGCTATCCTCTGAGGTGACTTTCTCTTCATCGATGCTCTCTTTTTCCTGGTATGACGCCATCAAGGCAAGTCCAGCGTGTTCCTCGAGATCTGAGCTTTCGATGAAGAATCGTCCCGTGTCGCCTTTAGGTTGTGTACCTTTTTCTTAGGTGCTCCTTTTTCTTTATTTTTCTCTTTGGAGGTAGTTTTCTTTCACGTGTCATTCTTCGTTGTAGTTGTAACATTGGATCTTCCTTTGCTTCTTACCCTGCAACTTATTAAATTTTTTAGTCTTAAAGTATTTGACAATTTTCTTACCATGTATGCTGCGTTTTCATCACTTTCTAAAGAATCTTCTTCATGTTGGATCCTCCTTGTGCCTAGGGCGATGTTGTCCGTTTTCCTTATTCCTGCACATCTGGATTCGCGAAGTTCTAGAGTTGTAAAAAGTTCTTCTAAGGTACTTGCCTCAAGGTTCTTAAAAATGTAGTAGGCGTCGATAATTGAACTCCAGTTCGAGGTCCTCAGGAAGGCGTTCAATGTATACCTTTGTGCATCCCGATTGCTTACCGTTTCTCCGAGATTGTTGAATTCTATCATCAACTCCTTAATCTTAGCGTGAAGTTGTGCAACTGACTCACCTTCTTCCAGTTAAAGATTGCTGAGCTGATTCGGAAACAAATCACTTTTTGCCAATTTGGCAAGGAGGTACCTTTATGGAGTTCAAGGAACTTCTCCCAAAGTTCATTTGCCGATTGATAGTTGCCAATTCGGTTGACTTCTTCTGCAGGAAGTACGGTCAGCAGATGGTATTCTGCTTTTCTGTTTGCCACGAAGTCAGCCTGTTGCTTTTTAGTCCACAGGCTTTCGTCCTTCGGTTTATTATCGGCGTCCTTTGGAGTTATAAAATCATTTTTCATTATCAAAATTAATTCAAAATCAGTTTTGAAAAAAACCTGCATTTTGCTTTCCAGCTTGCGAACTCTCCCTCGAACTTGGGCGGGTAGATGACTGGTTCGACTATTTTGTAGTTGTTTCAAACAGCGAGTTAGTCCTTCTGGAGCGTCCTGGCTCTGATACCACTTGTTGGATCAAGGGTCGGCAAGAGTGGGGTGAATTGGCCCTGAAAAAGCAAATAACTATCACAAGACTTTCCCTTTGCCAATAAATGAGCAACAAAGCTTCCCCTTCACCTAAGCTCCCCCTTGAGCTAGAATTTCTTGCAAAGGTACATAAGATTTTCCCAATTGAACCTTAATTCTCCTCCATTGTCATACATAAAATGAATTCCAATAATATCCTAATTATTAGATTCTTTAACCCCTAATTATCATAAATAGTATGTATTAACGTCCTATAAGATTATACACTTGTTTACAAATATTTGGACATTTTTCGACTTGCTGAAAATAATTTCTACATGTATCAGTTGACTGAGACTGGTACCAGTCGACTCATCCCGTCGAAAAAATTATATAATAGCTTTCTCATTCTAGAAAGCACTGTTACCAGTCGATTGCCCCTTTGCACTAGTCAACTGACACCCTAAAATTAGCATTTCAGTATTTCTGAACTCAATTTCAGAAATACGCCAATAATTTCATAATTCTCCAAAAATTTTTAAATTTTGTGGAGAGATTTGTGATATCCGTGTCTACTTGGAGAAAATATATTTAAAAATATATATATCTCGGATCCCAAGATTGACAGAAAATTCAAAATATCTATATGGTCAAATGAACCTTGACCTACACTCTTAATTTTGGCCTCTTGATGTATTTGGACATACCAACCCACAATTCATACCTAATATTGGTTTATATGACATCTATACATCAACAATCAAATTTTCATGCACTATGATCCCAATGTCATATTTCTTGCATGAAACACAAACCATATATGCCAATCCCTTAGGTTTGAAACTCAAATACGTCTCCAAACCATTTGACACATTTCATGACCCATCTAGACTCCTAAGTAGTAACCACTTGAGATCCATTGACCATAGGTTCCAAATTGACTCTTTGAGCTACCCTAGAGCTCCTAGTCTTAGCTACCTCCCTAGGTGACTCATTCACAATTGCTAGGCCACACCGGTGTACCTCTGGTGACCCTTGGCCTACAAAAGTGACATTTTTAACCTTGGATACCTTGTCTTTAGTTAATGTATTTTTGCCTTTAATGGTACTCCCTTGTCATTTTTGGACTTCTCCTTGCTATAGTCATATGACACTCATGTATATGACTTTTTCTTAGCATTGGAGGACCTAGGCCGATACCCCAAATCTGATCTATCGTTGTTGGGTTTTTGACTACCTAACACCATGCCTAACCCTTTTGATCCAACATTGAATCTTTCTAGGGGTTTCTTTAACTTATCAAGCTTGTCTTCAAAACTTGATTTTCCCTTTCTAGGTTTCTAAACCTAGAATCGATATGTCCACCTTGGACATTCTTAGGCCTACCTACTCTAGGCATATGTCTCTCTTTCTTGAGATTTATGCCTTGGTTCTTAGGTCTAGTATGCATGAGTTTATCATAAAATGATTTTCTTGGGTTATGATGTGCATTTTGATGGTTTTCTTACGGGCTTACTAAGCGAATACCGGGTCGCTCATGGGAAACCTCTCCATGTCCACGGATTAAAATTTTTAATCCGAATGGAGACCTATTTCCCAAACGACCGTCTTGTCGTCGTACTAATTGATTCGAGTTACAACTTGGCCCAACATGTTGTTCAAGCCTTGTAACTCGCCTAACCAATTAGTCGCGGAAAAGACGATGAGCGGATCGCCGATTTTTGTGTTTATCATCGGGGTCCAACATGATTAATTATCACAATTAATTATCAAATAATTAACAACAAAAATAATTAATCAAATCATGAAATGATAGAAAACAAGGAGCCAAAGAGAAAGTTATACCTTTCCTTTTACATTGCGATCTTCTATTGTATGACCCTCCCCTCTTGGACGTCGTGTGGGCGACGATCTACCAAGAACCGAAGTCACCAAGGCATTCCAATCAATCCCTTCTTCTTCCTTCTTCCACGCACCAAACAAACCCTAGCTACAAGGGTCACCGCCGGTCACTTCTTCCTCTCCCACCTTGCGCCGCTGGCCAATCCAAGCCACCAAGGTGTGCCGGCCACAAGATATCACAGAGGAGAAAGCAAGGAAGATGAAGAAGAAGAAGAAAAGAAAAGAGATCTCTTATCCTTCCCAAAACAACCCGCCGACCTCCACTTCTCACTCACCTCCCGCGCCTTCAAGGAAGGTCCTTCCTTGCCGCCGGTTGCTTCCTTCTTCCCTTACAAGTGTGCAGCGCCGATCACCTCCAAGGTGATGAGAAGAGAATGGTGGAGAGAAGAAGCAAAAGAGATGAATTAACTCTTCTCTTTTCCTTGCTTCAAAACGCCACCACCTTCTCTTCTTCTACCGTCGGCCTCTTGACCTAGGAGAGAGGAGAGAGAGAGAGAGAGAGAGATAGAGGAAACCTTAGAGTTGTTGTGTGTTGGGTGATGAATTGGATGCCTTGGTTTCATGATACCATGGGGTATTTATAGGGCTACAATACAGACCATGAGGAGGAATTGGATCTTGGCCACCCAATGGATCAAAGCCCGATCCATTAATGAAGATCTATTCCACTAAGGATCCTCATTGAACTACCTCACCAACCCCATATTTTCATATGGGCTTCACCTATTATGAGTACAAATATCTCCCCGTGTTTAAGATATCGAATACCTGTTGATTAATTTAAATTATTGATAATTTTAATTAATCAACATCTAACTCCTTGATTAGTATCACTCATCCTTATTATCATGTTGGACCAAGTCCACTTGCAGGATTTAACATGATGAACCTTATGAGCTCATCAAGGGGCATCATCAACCCGACTCACCAGGACACGATTTCCGTCTATAATCAACGGCACACCATGTAAGTAATATTATTTCCCAACTTACCGGGCCTATCGATTTAACAGAATAAATCTCGTCCATTGGTAAATCAATGAAATAACTATTAAGTACATGTGCCCGTTATTATTGTTGGTCCAGGCAGGACCTAAGTCAAACCTGGGTTTTGATAATGGCAAAGGGTTCAAGAGTTAAGATGTTATTTTGGTCTAATGTGTTCACTGAGTGTGCAGAAAGAAGTCCTGGCGAAGGGTAGCTGAGCACCTAGCGAAGGGCTGCTAGGCATCAAAACCCTAAGACCTGGCGAAGGGTTGCTAGGCACCTGGCGAAGGGCTGCTAGGCATCGAAGACCTGGCGAAGGGCTGCTAGGCATTGAAGACCTGGCGAAGGGCTGCTAGGCACCTGGCGAAAGGCTGCTGGGCAAAAGTCCAACCGGAGGAGCTGGTTGGCAAAAGGTAAACTCTCCTGAGAGGAGTAGGTGAGGTCGCGTTCCCCGTCGAGGGAACAGTAGGCGTCGGTTCGACCTAGGGTTCCATTTGGGAGACTCGAAGTCAGAACCAACACTGGACTAGGCGCCCGAGAGGTCCCGGGCGCCCAAGGTCAAAGCCAAAGATGAGTCAAAGCAAAATCAGCCATGAAGCCAGCGGAACCAGTCAAGTTGGGCGCCCGGGAGGTCCTAGGTGCCCTAGTCAACTCCAGAGCCGATTCGAAGGAGATAAGCGCTGACCAAGCTTCGGATAGAGGTTCTCGGATCCGAAGACATGTGTCAGGCGCCCCCAGGAGCACTATAAAAGGGGCTCGACCCCTAAGGCTTCAACATCACTTTTTCCAACGCCTCCAAGCTTTTCGTTCAAGCGCTCTGCTTCGGCAAACTCCGTTCTCGACATTCCAGCGCTGACGACGACCCTCTGCTCCAAAGTACGATCCACATCAGGGCGTCGGTAACGAAAAGTGTAATTCATTTACTTACTACACTATTCTTGTATTAAATCTGTAAACCTTTGCGCGAATATAGAATTGTCCGCAGTAAACGGTCAAGGACCGTGGGTCTTGGAGTAGGAGCCGATCGCGACTCCGAACCAAGTAAAAATACCTGTGTTCTTTGTGTGTGTTTTAATTCCGCTGTGTTTTCTCTTTCTTATCCGAAAAGATTTTCACGATATTCACCCCCCTCTATCGTGTTTCTCGATCCAACAAGTGGTATCAGAGCGGGGTAGCTCAAATTGGTGCAACCACCAATTTGGGAATTTTTCGGATTTTTACGAAATCTTTTTTAATTCTTTTTCGATCGAACTTTTATCGTTAATCGAGGTTGGTGCAACACCACTCGATAATTTCTTTTAAATATCTTCTTCTCGCACTGCTAATCCAAGACCAAGTCTTGGGAAAGTTTTGTTTTTTTTGTTGCTATTATTTCAGAATTTCTAAATGGCCATGCAAGAGGGCTTCAGTACAGCCAGACCACCACTCTTCAGTGGGGAGGACTTCTCCTACTGGAAGAGTCGGATGGAAGTCCACCTGAAAACTCAGGTGGACATGCGGATAATCATCCAATCTGGATTGGAAATCCTGAAAAATGCTGAAAGAGTGCCACAACCTTACACCGAATGGGACGTCTCACTAAAAAGGAGGATCGAGGCAGATGCTAAAGCGACCAAGACACTTCAATGCGGTCTAACCAAAGAAGAGCTGAACCGGGTGGGACCATTCAACAGTGCAAAAGAACTTTGGGGTAAGTTAATTGAATTGCATGAAGGAACCTCCGACACCCGAATCAGCAAGAGAGACCTACTGCTAAACAAACTCTACACTATCAAAATGAACGATGGCGAGTCAGCAGCCCAGCTCCACGCCAGAATCCAAGAGTTGATGAACGGTCTACATACAATCGGTCACAAGGTAGAAAATCGTGACCTGATCAGGTATACCCTTAACGCTTTCCCGAGAAATACTTTGTGGGCATCTATGGTAGATGCGTACAAAGTTTCAAGGGATCTGTCTAAAATCAAATTAGATGAGTTATTTTCTGAACTTGAATTACATGAGCAAACTAACTGCACCCTGGCCGAGAAAGACATTGCTTTTGTTGCAGGTAAAACTGGAAAGATGACCAAGAAGAAGCCTCAACTTGCACCCGAGTCTGACTCAGACTCAGACTCAGAAGACAGCGAAGGAGATCAACCCAAGCTGGTTCGGCTAGCCTAGGACTACTACAAGGAGCTGAAAAATCAGACCAACAGAAGGAAAGCCAGCCGAAGAAGGGAAGAGCTAGCTGAACCATCAAATGAAAAGACCAAACCAAATGTGACCTGCTATGAATGCAAAAAGAAGGGTCACTACAAGACGAAATGCCCCAATCTGAAGGAGACAAAGAAGACAAGAAGGAAGAAGGCCCTTCAAGCAACATGGGACGAGTCTTCCTTCGAAGAAGAAGAAGAGACCCCACAATCAAACCTGCTCGCCCTGACTGCTTCGGAAGAAATCGAGACTAGATCAGAATCGGAGCTGGACGACGGAAAACTCACATTTTCAGAGGACGACAAAATCACTGTAAGTGGATTTTCTAGAGTTCAATTATCAGAGTTAATTGCTTATCTATCTCCGACTTGGCGAAAGCCAAAATCCGAGTCGAATCCCTCCGACAGGAAGTAAAACTCCTGAAACATGGAGCTGACTCTAGATCCTTAACTGAGAAGGTTCAAGAAGGAACCTCTACTCAAGTTAAGAACTTGAGAAAGAGAACTCCTCCTTGAAAACTCAAGTCAAGGACCTTAGAGCAGCTTTGGAACGATTCACTTCGGGTTCCAAGGGTCTTGACATGATCCTTGGAAAACAGAAGTCAGTTCTAAATCGATCCGGGTTAGGGTATCGAACCAAGGCTAGACAAAGGTTATATTATGTTGTACTGAATCAGTCTAGACCCAAATTTCAGGCATGGGTACCCAAACTTTGCCTGAGCAACCAAGCTGGACCAAACCAGTATTTGATCCCCAAGGACAAGATTCATATCTTGCCTAATCATTACCGTGGCTTTAGTCCATGGGGAGCCAACTTAAAAACCATTTTTATAGTTAAATGAATTTCTTTTCTTGTTTTAAATTGCATGATTGCTTGTCTATTTATTTTCTGCAATTTACCATGCTTAGACCTAGGGCTGGTTAGACTAAGGACTAAAAAAAATTAACTGAAATTTGAACAACATAGTATTGGGTGGCGGTGAGATGATAGTACGTTAGGGAAGCCTTTTCTAATAAGGTCAAGTATACACTACTTGGTCTCTTTAGACTTGTGAAACTAGCCGAAGCTACCGATCCAAGACCCAAGCTAGTTAGACCAGAATTTCTCAAAAAGTAACCTTGAAAATAAAATTTCACTAAAAGGCTTTGTCAAGGAAAGGGTTGATGACCTAATAAGGCTACGACCAAAGAAGGCCTTGTGCCTCGCCAAGACCTGGAAGTCAATTTTTGAAATTCAAATTCAGTTTACTCTTTGTCAAATTCGAATCTAACACAAATTTTCAGTTAATCTTAGATTCAAATTTTCTTTGTCAAAATAAATTCAAAACTAATTGCTTTCAAAATTAATTTAACTTTTCAAAATCAATTATGGTTTTTCAAAACAAATTTCTTAAACCTGTCTCACAAAAACTCATAAGTTAACGTGATTGGTAACTAGATACCGGGTGAGATAGTTAGGACTTAAGTTAATGCAAAATCTGATTTCTGTAATATTGTTAAATAAAACATTGAATTTAGAGTTGAATTGTCTTAATTGTTGGTTGGTCATTGACGGGCCCAAAATATACTAATTAATTTGTCACAAAATGTATGGGCTCATCAAATTTAAATATGAATGAATGAAATGCTGGAAACCCTTTTACAATCAAAATATGGAAACGTAGTAAAGGGGCCACAGGTCGTATTTTTCTCGGGGCTAGTTGAGGTTTGTTTGATTCGCGCTCGTGTTTGTGTGTCGTTTGTGTTTTCGGGTTTCAAATCAAAATTGGGTTTTGGGTTACAATCAAAAATGAAATCACAATGAGAATAAAGGAACTCAACTAAATGGGCTAAACAAATGATAGCAAGTTATTAGCTCAACCAAAAGAATCACTTGCTCGTCTAAGCCCTCAATGCAATTTTTTGGAAACTGATTTCTGATTTCAAAAGCAAAACAAATGCCGAGCAATGAAACAACACAGCAATGCAAGCAATTTTCAACAGCAAGCCAACTTGAATCAAACGCTCTCTATAAAATTCAGCAATCAAACTTTAAACAAACACTACACAACTAGCTACAAAAATTGCCTAAACTGCACTTGATACAAATGCAGAATTCTAGCACTTGGCACGCAACAGAGAATTGCTCAAAGAATGATTCAAAGACTGATGTGCTGCAAATTTGTTTCCAATTGCAGAAATGGATGAAAGCAGGGATGACAATTTGCCAATTCAGTGATAACTTGTTCAATTCAGCTAGGAATATGAAGCTTAAGTAAATTGCTGTGCAAAGACTGTAAGAACTCGATGCTAGCTACATTGCAGAAATAAAGATAGCAATTTCAGACACAGCTGACAGAAGAAAGAAAAAATCAGAAACGCAGCAGAGAGTTGCAGAAATGAGCAGAAATTGGCAGAATTGAGCCAATTGCAGAAATACAGCAGTTACTTGGATACAAAACAAGCAAATGATTGAAATGGATTTGCTATTTTGATGATCAGCAAGGCTTAAGTGGAATTCCCATTTCATGGACTCGAAATTCAAAAGCTAATGAACTGAAATTTCTGAATAATCTGGGTTTGCACGAAATGGAATTCAGATTTCAGAAATTGAATGCTACAACACATTGGATGAAAAGTTCAGCAAAAACTGATCCCAAAGGCTATAGAATTCGAATTGCAGAGCTTCCCTGATACAATTTCAGAACTACAAGTTAAACAAGCAGAATGACAGTGATACACAATTGGAGAACTGATACGCACAACATGTGCAGGAATTTCAGAAAAAGAAACAGAATTCAGAAATGAATGATACACAGCAAGTTGTCAGAAATGCAGAACAATTCAGACCAACAAAGTGATCTAACTCAGTGCTGATGCTGAACTTGATACATTCTCAGAATTGCTGAACTAAAACTGCTAAAAATGAATCAATATGCAGGACACGAGGCTGAAACGCAAGTACAGCTAAGCTGAAATTCAGAATTAAAACTGATCGAGAAACAAACTCAACTCTAATGCATTGGCAACTAAATGTGATCTTCAATTGCAGGGAATCAACGAAATACTAATCGAATCGGAAAGAAACTGTAAAAATCAAAAACCAAGTTGAAATTTCAGAATATGGCTGATACGCAGCTGAAATTTGATACGCAAGCTGTAAAACCTGAAATTAACCGAAATGAAACCTAATGCTCACTAAACAACTACCTACTGATTAACCTTCAACATTTAAACTCTAATTAACAGAGAACAAATTCAGTAATCGAAATTAAACAACTGATACTCAAAACAGAAACAGAACATTGCAGAAATGAAGATTACAGCTACAAAAACGAAATTAACTAAAGTAAACTAAACCCCAATCTCTTCCCGAGCTCACAATCTTCTTGGTTGTCAATCAAGAGTGAGCCTCGAACCCGCAAGCTCAACAAATCAGTGAGAAAACTCAATCTGCGCTTGAATTCAGCTCAACTTGCTCAAATCTGAAACTTCCATTCGATTTCTTGGATTTAACTGCGTCTGCGTGCGATGGTGAGTTGGGGATGCTCCAAGCAATCTAGGGAACCCCTCTAGATAGCCCAGATGGATGGAAGTGGAGCACAGCCGATCCGAAGTCACCAAATGGTAGAACTGCGGAAACCTCTCAACAGCCCTATTTCTTGGGCAAATTGCGGCTGGAAACTTCGCGGATGAGTCTTCCTAATGATCTAGAACATGATCTAGTGAAGAAATTGAGGTGGCCGCGCCTCGGATTGAAGAATTAAGCTAAAAACAGTGAAGAGAAACAAACGAAGAAGGAGCTGCGGCGGAGACGCGACGACTGGGCTGCGGCCAAAATTTTTGATTAAATAGTTATCAACGGACGGTCCAGATTGATCGGAGGAGATCCAACGGTAGATCTTGGTCTGATTTTAGCCAAACTTTTATGATGATGATCTGGGGTCAGGATCTGCCTTGTGGTAGCTCGGATCCTCCAGATGTGCAACGGATGGTCCAGATCAACTCTATCTGTGATTGGACGCTCTAGAGCCCTCCTTGCTTGATCCAACGGTTGATCTAGCTCTGATTGGGATGAAACCTTCAGATCTTGATCATATGGCCTGATCAACCCTAACCCTAGCTCGGATTGCTTCAGATCGTCCCGGATGGCTCAGATCTAACCGCTCTTGAATCGGACGGCCCGGATTAATCGTAGGCTTGATAATTCGATCCGGTTCACATCCGACTCAGGTTTGACCCAGTATGCCCTAGGTCCAGGATCCTTTCATGCCTACAAAAATATATCAGAAAATTAGTGGCCAAATAATCCTTAAATATGTAAATTTGCAATTAAGTCCAAAATAAAAGAAAATCCTAAAACCTAGGGTAAAATCACAATTAAGCAATAAAAACATAGGTCAATCATGGATTTCAGCACTTAAAATAATCAATAAAATGGTGCTTATCAGTCATCAGAGTCAAACCTGGTCAAACAGTCAAACTGGTCCATGGTCAAACAGCAGTCGAATCGGGCGCCCGTGACCCCTCGGGGGCCCCACTTCCCTTTTCTCTTCGATCAAGACAGCAAAAGCTGTCAATATCTAGTTATGCTAGGCACCTGTGACATATCGGGCGCCTACACCTTCAAGTCAATCAAAGGCAGCAAAAGTTGCCACACATAGCATCTGACCCCAGGCGCCCGGGTCCTCACGGGTGCCCCCAAGGACAACATCAACACCAAAAAGCTGCCTTTGGCAGCATACGACTGACTTCAGGCGCCCAACCCTTCCGGGGCGCCCGACCAAGCCCTATATAAAGCCACCGAAACCCCCTTCATTTGCCACACCAAAAACGAACCTCTTCTCTAACTCTTCTCCTCCTAAGGCGTCCGAACAACCCTCTCGTGCCCTCAAACGCTCCACTTCAACCATGCCTCCCCGGTATCAATTTTTCATTTTTTAAAAATTATTTTCATTTAGTTATTTCGCTAAATGCATATTCCTTATTATATTAGAAAATGCCGTACTACTCAACCCAACCTCGGGCCCGAGCCTAGCCCTGACCCTAGGTTTCCGACCCTAGAACTAATGAATAAGTTTGCTAGGACAACCTATAAACCCATCAAGACAAGCTTCTTGAATAGACAGTTTTTCACTCAATCCTGTCCAGTAACCATGGACGTCATTAATTTCTATCAACTTGATCGACTTGTTTTCTGCACTCATCCTATAAATACGACCCTATGTGTAGAATTTTACAACAACTTAGTAAGACAAGATGATCTTAGCTATGTCACCACTGTACAAGGAATGCCCTTGACGATCACGCCCTTGTTGTTTAACAGATTTCTTGGACTGCGACTTTCCCAGTCCACCTTCTGCTGTTACCCTCCTAGAGATCCTCCCTTTGCTCCTCCCTACTCCCATATTGATTTGGATACTTTTTATTCATATTTCTATAGAGCTGCCCGAAACCCCCTGGTTAGTCGGTTTCAATCAGTAGATCTTCAGGTCTAGGACTATGCTCTTTATAGAGTTCTAGTCCGTTGCATTCTTCCCTTGACCACTAGGGACGTCGCAACCATGCGACCATTCCATACCTTCCTGCCGTATGCCTTGATCCATCATCTAGATATTGATATTGGACTTCACATATTTCACACCATTCTACATGCATCCAGTGTTACTACTCAGGGTCGGGTACACACCCCTTACTGCCACATCATCACTTCTCTTCTTCATCATCACGGTCGCGATATTACCGACAGAGAGATGACCTCGATGACGAGATTGGGTATAGAAACTTTTCCCTAGCAGGCATAGATGTCTCAGGTACCGGGGTTTTATCATGGAGACGTCAGCGAGCCGGAGTCCAGATCGATTCCGATAAGGAGGTAGAGGTCGATGTCGCAGATCTCGCTGCCGAGATCCGAGAGCAGATGGACGAGCCCCCACCGCCGACGCTAGACGAGAGAGTGACACGACTTGAGACAGAGATTCATAGCCTTCGAGAGGAAGAGAAAGCCCACTACATCGAGATAGTCAACGCGATTCGGACAGAGCATGATGTAAACCGAGCTTACCATAACGAGCACATGGAAGCTATTCTAGCCAACCGCCAGACGAGAGATGCACACCACACTGAGTACATGGATGCTCTCCGAGCCGAGCATGAGGCAAATCAGGCCCGACATGACGAGATGATGTCTTGGTTCCAAAACTGGCAGCCCGGTCCATTCTTCCCTCCGGGCCCCTCCTCTTAGACTCCAGATAACTTCAGTTGTACTAGTGACTCCTTGACTACCCCTACTCAGTAGGGTTGACATGTATTTGACTGTGATTTGACTGTACTGGTCCTCGCTTTGACCAGTTGATTTATTTAGTTGCTAGTTGCTGTCTTGATTATATGATTTTTATCAGTTACTAAGTTAGGGTTATGCTTGGTAGAATAGGACTGCTCTAAGTTTTTTCAAAAACTGTCTTATTTTCTGCAAAATCAAGTTTTTATCTTATTTTGTTATTTAAAATGATTTTTTCGACTTAGTTTTTTTATAAAATTACCCCCTTCAAAACTAGGACTTTTTCGCAAAATGGACTTAGCCTAGGCCCTAACCCTAGAACTGCATGCACCTATAGATCTAGAAGCCAGCATCTCACAAGCACCTTAGGGTACTTTTGATTGATAACCTAGAATGGGTTGAGATGCTTAGGTCTTTACCTTAATTCAAGATGCTTTAAGTCAGTGCATCTCAGTAATTGGGACACTAAATACCAACTAAACAGTAATCAGGTTAAGTGTCAAGCTTAGAAAATCTAACTTGATCAGATCGCTTAACTTGACTAACCCTAGCGAAAGCTACTGTTTATAACAGTTAGTAAGTAGCAAATTGGGTTAGACAGGACCCGAAAGTAGAAATTCAAATTGATTTGGTCCAGTTTAAATTTAGAATTAGTTCAGTACAGCATTTTACCTTGATTACTCAATTTCAATACAATTTTTTGCTATATTTTTTTGATATATGGCAAAGGGGGAGAGATTGGAAAGGAGAGAAAAGGCTCAAAACAAAAAAAAATTCTCCAAAATTAAATCTTTTTCCAAAAACTTTTATCTCCTGTTTTTCAAAAAGTAAAGTTCTTTAAATACTTAAGTTCATTTTGAAAATTAATATTTTTTTTGTTTCAAAAATTATTCTAAGCTCTTATTCTGGAAAATCTGCTGAAATCTTTCTAAGTCATAAATTCAAAAAAATGTTTTAAATACCTGAAAAATGCTTTCTAAGTATTTAAGTACTTAAACTGCTTTCTTAAACTGTTAGAAAAATTTTCTAAGTACTTATACTTTCAAAATCACTTGCTTTCAAAAAATTATTCCAAATCTTTGGGTGGTCGAAAATTTTCTAAATATAAAATTCAAATTTCCCTGAAAATTTTCCAACTCAAAATATTTTGAAAATGCTTTTCTAACTTAAAAACATTTTCTTGAAAATTCTTCTAAGTGTTGAAAACTTGAAAAACACTTCATGTTAAGACTTAGAAATTTTTTCAAAAACCCCATGGACTTTTGAAAAACTTAGGTGGAGATTTCTTCCAGGGGGAGGAAATAAAATTTAAGTTACTTACTTACCTGCTTTTTGTTTAACTTAACTTTTTGAATCGGGTTACCATAAATCAAAAAGGGGAAGATTGTTGGTGTAGGCAGCACTTCAGTCAAACCTGGGTTTTGATAATGGCAAAGGGTTCAAGAGTTAAGATGTTATTTTGGTCTAATGTGTTTACTGAGTGTGCAGAAAGAAGTCCAGGCGAAGGGCAGCTGGGCACCTAGCGAAGGGTTGCTAGGCATCGAAACCCTAAGACCTGGCGAAGGGCTGCTAGGCATTGAAGACCTGGCAAAGGGCTGTTGGGCAAAAGTCCAACCGGAGGAGCCGGTTGGCAAAAGGTAAACTCTCCTGAGAGGAGTAGGTGAGGACACGTTCGCCGTCGAGGGAACAGTAGGCGTCGGTTTGACCTAGGGTTCCATTTGGGAGATCTGAAGTCAGAACCAAGACAGCTACGACTATAAAAAATGATCTAATATTCTTGCCTTGTTTGTTGTGGAACTAACCTTGGATGCAGGGACCAAAGGAATGTGTTTCTGCAGCTCAGAACGCCCCAAAGGAGAGGGGCAGGCACCTGGGCTAGGCGCCCGGGAGGTCCCGGGCACCCAAGGTCAAAGCCAAACAAGCAGTAAGCAAGAATCGCTTCGAAACAACACTGGGCTAGGCGCCCGGGAGGTCCCGGGCGCCCAAGGTCAAAGTCAAAGATGAGTCGAAGAAAAATCAGCCATGAAGCCAGCGGACCCAGTCAAGCTGGGCGCCCGGGAGGTCCTAGGCGCCCTAGTCAGCTCCAGAGCCGATTCAAATGGGATAAGCACTGACCAAGCTTCGGATAGAGGTTCTCGGATCCGAAGGCACGTGTCAGGCGCCCCCGACGTCCTAGGCGCCCCCAGGAGCACTATAAAAGGGGCTCGACCCCTAAGACTTCAACATCACTTTTTCCAACGCCTCCAAGTTTTTCGTTCAAGCGCTCTGCTCTGGAAAACTCCATTCTCGACATTCCAGCACCGACGACGACCCTCTGCTCCGAAGTACGATCCACATCAGGGCGTCGGTAACGAAAAGAGTAATTCATTTACTTACTACACTATTCTTGTATTAAATCTGTAAACCTTTGCGCGAATATAAAATTGCCCGCAGTAAACGGTCAAGGACTGTGGGCCTTGGAGTAGGAGCCGACCACGACTCCGAACCAAGTAAAAATACCTGTGTTCTTTGTGTGTGTTTTAATTCCGCTGCGTTTTCTCTTTCTTATCCAAAAATATTTTCACGATATTCACCCCCCCCTCTATCGTGTTTCTCGATCCAACAATTATATCGGGATTAAGAGCATGTACTCCATAATATCTGAGGTCTGATTCAACTATATAGTCAGTATAAGTTGAATCATCTCTATATCGGTTCTGCTCAATGCACACAAAGTGCATTAGTATAATTCTATGGTCAAGACAAACCAACATCAAATTACACTACAACCATCCCGATGGTTTGTCCAAATCCATCTCGGTTGTGAGCCTCTACTTATACTCTACAAGGAACTGATAACATGATCTTTTATGTGACACCACACATCATGTTATCTACAATGCAAAGTATCAGACAAAATGCACATACTAACATGCAAACAATGATCTTGTGATTCCTTTCAAAATGCAGATGTCCATACAAAAAGCAAGGCTTTTAGTATACATCCTAACACATTTACCCTATTTCTATCATGATATTTAAATTCGAAATTATGTATGAGAGCATGATGAATATTATTAGCATGCATGGGAAAGCAACAATTTAGATTTCATTTAAAAGTAGGATATATCTTCCCTTTTACCTTTATAACTCCCCCTTAATATGAACTTCTCTTCTTGTTTTTCTCCCATTTCTTCAAATGCTCCAATTTTTGAATTCTCTCTTCCTTGAGCATTTGGTGTGGTAATGGCTCCACTCACCACATGTGAAGCATCTAATCTTCATCTTCATCTTCTCCTTCTTACAACCCATATTAGAATTTAAAGGAATTGAACCGGATTTAAGGTTTACCTTCTTTTTCTTATTGATTGAACACTTATCCTTATAGTTCCTTTTCATTGCACCCAAAGTAAATAATATGGTCTTTTGATTTTGCTTTGGTGGAGGTATTAGCAAGGTTAACTTCCAAGACCTCTTCTTTATTTGTCTTGGTTTCTTCTTCAACTTTTGAAGAAATGGATCGCTCATTCGCACTCATGAAGGTTATATCTTCATATTCAGATGTGGATGATGCTTCTTTTTCTTCTTCATCTTTCTTCTCTTCTACTTGAGCCACTTCATGGTCATTTTTACTTATCTCTTTGGGCTCTTCTTCTTGTGTAGGCTTTGATTCTTCCCATAGAATCATCTTGACTTTGCTTCACAAATTGTGGGCGTTCTCATAATTACCTACACGACTCATCACATCATTAGATAAAATATCTATTAAAATTGATATTATCTTATTTTTTCCTTTGATCGTAATTGTTGCTCCTCGGTCCAATATCTTGGTTGGAGCTTCTTCCCTTTCTTGTCTCTCGAAACTTCAAACAGTTCCTCTATCGCTGTACTTATATCCCAATCCATTTCGAAGAAGGTCTTTATCTTCACCATCCAAAAGGTGATGTCGTATAATACTCCTCCTTCAAATTTTGGCGGAATTGCAAAATTGGCCATATTCTTTGCTTCCTCGACGGTTAGTCTGATGGAGAGCGACCTGCTCTGATACTACTCGTTGGAGATCGCTTGACCGTCTAGAG
This sequence comes from Boesenbergia rotunda, assembly GCA_024364735.1. Classification (NCBI taxonomy): domain Eukaryota; kingdom Viridiplantae; phylum Streptophyta; class Magnoliopsida; order Zingiberales; family Zingiberaceae; genus Boesenbergia; species Boesenbergia rotunda. Next base: position 48,563 of record JAGFNQ010000095.1, on the reverse strand, counting down.
GGGGTGAATAGACATTGCCCTCTAATAGCTCAGTTCTCTTCCTACAACGTTAGTGTGCGCAAGTGGAAATACAATTAACTAAAACACTAACAAGAAGAGATAAACCATTCAATATGGTTCGGAGATAAAGCTCCTACTCCATGGCTGCCCGTAAGGTGGACGATCCCGATCCGTCAGTGAATGATTTCTCAGAAAACCTCTGGCTAGCTCACGTAGCTCCTTGTGGGTGGAGAAATCTCGCCACAACCTCGCATAAGACCTCTGAGAGCTTAGACTACTAATTGACCTTTAACCAAGTCCAATTTCGTCAACCCTAGCTAGCCCAAATCGAGCTCTCTTAAATAGAACTCATTTGCTGAACTAGCGGTTACTAGTCAATTGGTGCCAACCCCAGTTGATTGCTCCAGCCGAATTCGAACGTTACAGTCGATTGCTCCTAGCAACAATCGACTGCTCAAACCATAACCATAGGGCTTTCCTTCCCGAGTACATTTCACTCGCACTCGGACCCTGATGACTCACTTGACTCTTCTTTACAGCCTTGACTATTGCCTTCAAGCCTTCTTCATTCTGGCTCTCGCCCCTCGGATGTATACAAGCCCGCGGCTTATCTCCATGCCATCCTTCGCATATACCTTTGGCTTTCGCCCCTTGGATGCATACAAGCCCACGACTCATCCTCATGCCATCCTTCGTGTATGCCTCGAAGTGCACTTCCGTCGCTTATCGTTGCTGCCTTGTCCCCGGTCCCTTGGATGCACCATCCTTCACCGGACCCGAAGCCATCAAGCTGAGTCTATATGTATCCTGCAGAACTTGCACACTCAAATACACATATCAAATATAAGGGCAAACCTAACTTAAATATTTTGCTCAAATATCTAAACACATGACCACACGGACCATAGATTGCTTCAACAATTTAGTCCTTGAATGAATTCTGTTGTAATGGTGTTGTTTGTTTTGTTTTGGATCTAATTTATGGGAGGAGATTATTGTATTTGGTATGTTTAGGTGGTCCTGTTTATGGTGGTCCCTGACCGAGAGCTTCACATGTTGGTAGCCATGGGGTTTGGAATGGGATCCTAGCTTTGATTCGGGTGGTGCTTAGATTAGCTATGGTTGATAGATTTCGATCTAGCCACAAGCCTCTTGTGTGGGTGGCGAGTTAGAGCTTATGTTAGGTTTAGGTTAAACCTAAGTTGAATCTAATCTCAACTACTTGAAGTAATTAGGGATGTACTCATTTCATTAGGATTAATTTAATCACGATGATAGTTAGTATTAATCATGATATGGTTTCATTATTAATTAGCTAGTACTACTTTTGTAAATAGCTAAGGTTATGCCCTATGATATAGGCCACTGATTCATTTTCAATATTGGATAGGGGGTTCTCTGTAATACAGACATCTTCATTGAGGCAGGTACCTTTACTTGTTTTCATAGATGCTTTATTTCTATATATGACTTATTGTTATGATAGCAGTACGTTTATTACCCTATATTTGCTTTTGATTATCCCTACTTAATACTTATCTGTTTGGACTTGGAATAATCATATTATATCAATACAATTTCTCTTTGATACTCTTAGTCTATTGAGTACACACGTGTACGTAGGAGAGTCGCATGCCATACTATACTCGACATTGAGTAATCACTAGTTAAACTTGTATCTCTAGTTGCATGATTGATTGGTATTAATACATGTTTATGACCTTGCATATCCTTATCATGGTATGGATGATGATCAGGTGGGTGAATGTGGTTTAGTATCATGTACCATCCTTGCACTGTTGTATAGCTGTTGACCATTGCTCCCCCTTGTGCTTGAGACGGGTTGACAATCATATTGGATCTACACGCACAACCACTCATAGGTTAGTTGCTATCGATGTGAGTGCAACTTTTATCCCGTTCTGCTCTGCTCAACCACTCATGGGTTAGTGGATATCGGAGCGTGGTAGCAGCTAGGGATCACTCCTCTTTCCGGTGATTCGAGGGAATGAGAGTGGCGCTGCCCCATTTGCTTGGGGTAGGGGTGTATACTCTGACTGCATTCTGTCCACTCAGCTACTCTAGGGTAGTGGTGGTAGAGTGCGTACAATCATCAGAGCCCTACCCACTCGACCATTTACATATGACATGTGACTGTGGCTAGATTGGTTTCAAGAGTGACATATGACATTGCATCATGTGCATATGATGCATCTTCGCATTTGTTTGTGACTGCTACATTTGATTGTTGTATATATTTGACATGCACACACAAGAGGTATTATGCATTTGGTATTGGTGACCTTGCATTTACTCGTGTGTACGAGCTTGCTCGTGGAGGGTTTTACCAGGGATCTTGACCTATATCACCGCATGACTGGTTAACTCTGGTATGTACATTTTCATACAGTATTCCGTCATGTTTCTGATTTCGTTATGAAATTGTATCCGCTTTATTTCTTTACTGCTCATATAGCCTTTTATAGCCATGCATATCTTATCTCTATACTTGCAAAGTTCATCCGAACTCACTCTCGTTTATGTTATTTTATGTTTTTAGACTGATACTTGGAGTTGCCAGGAGAGGCCCGGCAGCCAATCCCTCCCGTCGCGTCGGCTTGCATTTTGGTTCGCGTTTTGGTTGTAGCTATGTGTGTGTTTCTTATTTTTCGTTATGTGGACATGTATACTGTACGTGATTTGTATTGGCGAATTGTGTGGTTGTTTTGGCCCGGATGGTACTTGGTGTTGTGACGGTACACGACCTTGTTGTTTGTGATATATTTTAGTTTCTTTTATATATGCTATATGTTTCGGTTGTGTTAGCCGAGGTATGTAGGGCTGTGTGGGCCATATATAAATATTTTAGATTGTCCACCGTACAGGGAAAATATTATTTGTTTGCAATCGACATGTGGATCCCCAGGGGCTAGTTCATGTTTTAAATTGAAAGTTCAACAAACTTTAAATAACTAATCTCTCTCCCTTTTGATACACATAAAAAAAAACAGGGATCATTATAAATTTTCATAGAAAACTTGAAACAACTTGAAATAGAGATGGGAGGAATAGGTAAGCTAAGGCCTCCTTCAAATTGACCTAGAAAGAAAGTGATCATCCCAGAGGGAGGTGGTGAGGACGTTGTGAGGATTTAGGAATTATCAGGTCAATATCTCTTGCCATATATATGTTGCAAAAGGATGATAGAAGTCCATGTTGCTCTCTATAGTTTTGAACGGATGTAGAGGGAAAGAAGGATTCTTGGTTTGAAGACGGGAGAGGAAGAAAAGGCCATGACCATAAGTATGACTATAAAGAAAGGAAGATATAGAATACTTATTAACTAGATAGAAGATGAAAAACTGTCGACGAGGAAGGAACAATGAAGGGAGCAGGACAAAGTGGCAAAAAAGGCGAAACACTCGCCCCCAGTGCCCCCGCCAAAGTGATACTGAAGAAGAAGGAGATTGGGGTTTGGGGACGTAATAGCAATGGATAAAAAGGCGGCAAAAAAAAAAAAAGAAACGAGTTACATGATTCATAAGGCATTTGAAAAAAATGTTGGACTAGGTAGCAGTCGAACCTGGGGTGACTGATCTGACCACACGAAAGTTTTCCATCGGTCACCAAGATAAATCGGAAAGCGTTCGCGATGGACGGTCTAGAAGTCCAGCGTCTCAAGATTTACGTCCCATTTAGAAGAAAGATTCAAAAGGCGTTTGAGCATTATAATGGTGTCAAGGTTGCCTTTGATTTAGGATATGGTCTTGCTCCGAAACGGGCATCAACGTGGATCCGATAACTAATTTCTGGTAAATCAAATAAATTGAACGAATTTTAAAATTTAGCTCGATTAATTCAAAAGAATAATGATTGAGAGAGTGAAAATAGGAGAGTAAAAACCATAGTGAATGACTTGACACCTTGCATACACAATCTCCGACGGGTTCACCATGCCCCCCAGGGTATAGTTTGATTCGGGGCGGCGGTCGAAGGCCGCCGATGGTGTCCAAGCGATAATCAGATGTGTGCATGTAAAGTGCCACGTCATGTCACATCATGCCACATCATTCACTATGATTTTCACTCTCTCATTTTCACTCTTTCTATCATTGCTCTAATTCAAAATTTTATTTAAAAAAAATCTATTAATTCAGATTATTCCGTCGTTCCAAAAGCATTATCCCTAAATCTATAAACTCCTCGCGCGACTCTCATTCACGCGCGATTTCTCCTCGTCCTAGTCCTTGTCCTTGTCCCCATGGCAATCGACGCTTGCCGGCTCCTCGTTGCTTTTGCCCGACGCCCTTCCCCCTCGACTTCAACAACCCGGTGCCGAGGAGGACAGATCATGTGGTCTCGCTCGATCCTCAACCCTGCCCTCCCTGCGGCACCCAACCCTAATTTGAGGGGAAGAGGAAGAGGAGGGAAAAACAAACCTGAGGGGCCTAATGAAACACCCAAACTTCTTTTCCAATTCCACCCTCTATTCCTTTCCGCCTCCATGGCTGTGCTAGAGTGGGCACTACCCTCGTAGCAGTGGTGGGCTGTGCTGGAGAAGATTCGTCGACGCTGAGGGTGCTGGTGGTTATAAAGGAATTTTTCAAATGGATAGTTCAGTCTCCTTGTCAACATTTGCATTCTCCTATGCTCCCTTTTAATGCATAGGAAGAATTAACACGATTTCAAGGATAGTACTGATCAACACATGATTTCAGGGACTGATCGGCATTTGACGAGCATGGATCGCCGACTCTTGCTTCTTCTACTTCTCTTCCTCATGGCGGCCGCCGCCGTTGGAGCTTAGGGACAACTGCCAGGTGCTACACAAACTATGCATTCTACCTCCCAATTTCTACATGTAACTTAGCTCTTTATCTTCAACCTCATACATTTGAAAATATTTCGATTAATCCGTTCTAAAATCAAATTAACCAATATTTTATCAGACTGATTATATTATTTTTGGGGAATTTTCGATCGGTACTGTTTGTTAAAAAAATATTTCAGTTTATTCTATTTTGATTAATTTGGTTCAGTCGGTTTAGTTTTGATCAAATAGTCAGCCCTATTCCTAGGCAAACAATTACGGTCTTGAGGTGGATTTGAGCGGGATTCGTATGCCTTGATAAGTTTAAAGTCAAATTCAGATATTTAAGTGCGAAACAAGCATATCACATAATGGATTGTTGTGATTTAATAACAAAAGTGACCACTTGTATGGATTGTTGTTATTACAAATTTTGAAACGGACAGCACCCCCTTTGACAATATGGAAATATGATACAAGTCCACATGGCTGTACAAGCACAACCATTTAAAATAATAATATCCATCTATCAAAAACAAAGACATAAAATCCACTCAAACATAAACTGAATGGACTGCGCCCGTAACTTAAATTCAACAGCTTAGATATAATATTTTATGATAATCTAATTAGATACTCATTTGTACCTACTACATCTATTTGGTCTATCTGCTCAGTTTGTCTAGTCTGTTTATTTGGTCTATTTGATTAGTTTGCCTATCTAGCGTGTTTTGATATGTTTAGTCTGTATGGTCTGTTTGTCTATTTATTCTATCTGTCTTGTTTATTTTTGGTTCCAATTTTTGTTTCTATTTTTTTTTTTTTGGATTCAAATTCCAGTTTTTGAATTCTGATTTTTGGTTTCTAATTTCTATGTTCTAGTTCTAAGTTTTGATATCTAGTTTCAAGGTTCTATATTTAGGTTATGATTGTCACACCCCTGAGGTATATATGTTTGATGAAACGGACAACACCCCCTTGTGACAATATGAAAATACAACATGATACAAGTCCGTTGGACAAGCACAACCACATAAGATAATAATATCTATCTATCAAAAGCAAAGACACAAAATTCACTCAAACATTAATTGAATATGCGTGTTGGCACAACCAACACAACTTAAACATAACAATATCATAACCAAGACAAAATACCCAATGAGAACAAAATCAACATACAAGATATTTATTATATGAAACGAGTCCGAAAAATCAAAGTGTAAGCAAAATACAAAACGATATATTGTGGAAAAACTCTTGAGGCAACGTGGGACTCATTGACAGGACCTTCAAGCGGCTTCATATAACCTCTATCTGCTACTTAGGAAAGGAAGCAATAAATGTGGCGGTGAGTCCAAATGACTCAGTAGGTAATAAAAGATAGTGCACGACTAAGTGTAAGGAGAGCAAAGGTATATAGTCTTAAAGGTAATTTCAACGAACATAATAAATACAGATCCACCAAGTACACCAAGTATTGAATAATGGCCAGAAATAAAAATGGATAACAGTATGGCTCGTAACCACCTGAGAAACATATATAACATGTACATACCATAACATGCATGATAATGTCTATGCAACAACCATATCTCACTCATACACAACATATCATAGGTATATGTAATATATAAAATAACAAATGCAAGACATATCACATGTATATCACATGCATATGCATAGTCATTCCTACACACTACTATAGCTGCCATGACATCTGTGTGACCAAATAGGTAGGACTGTGACAATTGTCCGACACCAGCTACTACTACTCTCGAGTGGTTGAGTGGTCAATATGCAAAATAGCTATCTAACTACATAGCAAGAGGGTTAGTGCCTACACGCAACTCCTGTGATCACTATCTCGAGTGGCCGACTGGCACGACATGACAAGCCGCACGCAATTCCAGTTATCACTATCCCGAGTGCCCTAGTGGCCAGATAAAATGACCGATGACTCTCTCACACCACAAAGGAGACATGGTCAATCACATGCAATGTAATGTAATGATGAGCAAGATCTAAATAATCATATCACAGTCATAAGCAAAATATATATAGCACCACTATATGCAACACATATCACATGCATATGCATAGTCACTCCTACACACTACTCTAGCTACCATGACATTTGTGTGTCGAATGAGAAGGACTGTGATAACAGTACACACACTAGTTATTAGTGCTCTCAATTGGCCAAGTGGACAGTATGCAAAGTAGCTATCTAGCTACATAACAAGAGGGGTCACTGCTTGTACGCAACTCCAGCTACCACTGCCTCAAGTGGCCAGTGGGCAGGAAATGTCATGCTGTTCGCAACTCAAGCTACTACTACCCCAAGTTGTTGAGTGGGCAAAAATATATCTGACAACTCTCTCACACCACAAGGGGCAGGATGCATGAAATGCAATGATGAGCAAGATGTATATAATCATGTCCACAGATATAGTCATCACTCTGCAGTTGTATACAATCACAACTAGCACGGTAAACTATCGATAGTATACACCATATACGTGTGTACAACTACAAAACATGGATAGTCGATTCCTATAGTACACACCACACACATGTGTACAATTACATAACATAGATAGGCAAAATCTACAATACACCACACACGTGTGTACAGTTACAAAACATGGATAACTAAAACCTACAGTACACATCACACACGTGTGGACAACTACAAATCATAGATAGCTAAAGCGAGACGATGAGGATAACAATTGAATCAACTCCGAGGTCAAGCAACCAAGTATCATGCTTAAGCAATATAGAAATGGAGTTAAGGCAATAAAGCTACTAATCAAAATCCATAATTCATGCTGCACTAGGGTCAATATGCTAAAGATGACAAGGAAGAAATATCCGCCCGATCTGTAGATCGTGCTGAATGTCTTCACTTTCAAGAGTCCGCATCAAATCAAAATCATGAAACATAAAACACAAAATTATAGCCAATTCTATGATGCATCAAATAACTAAACCTAACCCTAAATCGATTAGGAAACCCTAATCGGATCAACCTAATTATCCCACACTTCACAGCCAATATCTTCTTATAATCAGATCACTCTATCTCCTTCTTGCTTAAAGGATTCACCACCACCATTTTGTATCGTATCTCATGATACTCAAGAATTGCTTTGACCTTATTACAAAAGGGGCAAGCCTCATACTGGTAAAGCACGACATCCCTAGGAATCTGCTCGGGAGTGTTGCTCCTTGGCCTCCGCCATGGTCACGGGAGCCAACGAGAAGGTTAATGCGCCAGCCAAGCCAACAGGGAATGTTGTCGACATAGTGGCAGGTGGAGGTGAAGGGCACTGTCTCGACCAGTATGTTGTCGTTACATCAGATTTGTTGGCGAAAAAGGTGGTGACCGCTGGCTGGGCTGGATCGGGAGGAGGCGCCAATAGAGGAGATTGCCAGTGTGGCGGTGATAGGGAGCTGGGTTGCTAGCAGAAGCGTCTAGTAGCGACAGAGTTGTTGTTCACCGCTGGCATAAGAGGAACATTGTGTAGATGCCTTCCGGTGGCCGTCGCATGTAGGGACGACCCGACAGGGAATGGCTTGGCACTGGCGCTATTGATGATGATGGAGGAATAGGCGGTGTTCGGTGCGTTGGGTGTTTCAATGATCCGAAAGAGAGACGATGGTAGCGGATCGGGAAGAAAAGAGGGTGGCGTATGACTGCGGTGGAGACAGGAGCTTCAATGATGGGTGTTGTCTCATTGCAAGTGCACGGTAAAGTCATCAAGTAATAAAAAATGTCGATTCATAGGCACTGATGATCAAACACTAATTGGCTTCGCAAAGAGAATTATCTAGACGTTCGAAGAGTCCTGATTCTCTGTCCCACAAAATCCCTGCCCCTGTGTTCCAAATCGTTCGTTCATCGCTGGTGACTCACCCGATTGTCGTCTATCCACCGTCAGCTGCCTTCGGTCGCCGCCCTGATCAAACTGTACCCTGGAGGGAAGGTGAACCCATCGTGATCGCCGACAATTGTGATCTCGCCTAAATTTGATCGGAATCTTGTGAGATCACAATTGTCGACGATCTCGATGGGTGCACCTTCTCTCCAAGGTATTTGATCAGGGGCGGCGGTTGGAGGCCACCGCCAATGGTCGAACGACAATTGGGCGGGTTGTCGGTGGTGAACGGACGTTTTTGCTTTGTATATGAAAATTATTTTAGTATGATTCAACATATATTTAACTAAAAATTAGATATAACTTGATATATCATTAATATAAAAGTAAAATTATATAATAATTTAATTCATAATTGTTTTAAAAGTATAGAAGAGTTTTTTTTTAAAGAATCAAATATTTGTTTATATTTTTCAAATTATAGGTAAAGATTTTGAATTAATAACATAAGAAAATTAAAAATTTGTAATAATAGATTGACCATGATCTCACTAGATTTGGTCCTAATCTAATCATACCTTACCTGATATAATAAAATCTATTTTTGTCTTAGGATAATGATATAGTGACAAGACATCTTCTCAGTTTTCGATGCATCTAAAAATCGAATCCCAATTTCGACGAATTAACAGATAAATTTCTCAATGAGTTATTAACTTAAGAACGTTGAACAGATGAATCACTCACTATGTACACTTACCGATTATATCATACAATTCAACCTAATTCACAAATTGAGCCAACTGAGAGCAGCTTGACTTAAAGTGTTGAGCCAAGCACACTTTACCTTAATTTCCACTCGAATAATTAAATAAATAAAAATTATATACAATTTATGTACATTGGAACTCCTAAAAACCAGTTCTATTTGTAATTGATGCGGAAAAATCTATCAGACATTAAATATTGAAATGGATACCTCGGTTGGAGATGGAGATTGTCTTATAGATAAGAAAACATGCATCAGAGGGCACTAGAGTAATCCGACAAAACCTTATTAGAGAAAAGAGGAAACAAAATGACAATAAAAAAAATGAAAAGTAAAATTATGATTAAATCTTAGTGTTGGATGCTTGTACCATCATGCACTTCAATATTTATACATACCACCATCCCAAAACCTTTAACTCTAGTTTATTGGGCACTAGTAACAAATTAAAAAGTGGAACCGTTACTTTAGCGACCTCCTGGTCCCTACCACATAGATATCCAGAGGGAGACAAATCATGATTTTACTGGTCGGGTAAGGCGCCTGGGACCGAGAGAATTTAAACCATCAGATCAGATTTTTACCCCGTGTGCGACTGGCGACTCTCGAACTTGAAACCTCTGAAACAAGCTGCCAGACACCTTACCAATCGAGCTAGCTCGTGGGGGCTTAGTTTATTGGGCACTAGGGAATGTGCTTGTTGTGTATTGTATTGAGAATGTGCCAGGAGAATTGAGTGTTGGATATTACATCATGTTATTACCCTAATGCATTCATATTCTCTTTGATTTCCTTTGTCTATCCTTCTTGTTCTCTTGTTTTAATATGGTTTCATTATTATTCATGATAAATCTTTTTGATTTAAACATGGAGAAGTAGAAATTAATCAAGCATACAATAGAGCAATATCATGAGTTGCTTTGAGAGAGATGCACTTTCATGTTTATGAGTTAGTATTAAGGTTCGTAGAATCGCGATCCTACACAGGATCGATTTGGGGTCAGGATCGGATCGGTCAGGATCGGATCGTAAAATCGTACGATCCTATCAAAAACCCTTAAAATGAAAAAATATACAATTTTTATTAACACTATATGAAAATAATCACGTTTAACTTCAAGAATATTCTATTTATTACAAGATGATCCAATTTAATTGTCAACCTATTAGATAATAGACATCTAAAGACTCATCATTTTAGAAAAAAGATATAATATAATATTATTAATCAAAAACTAACTAAAAAATAATTAAATAGATATTTAAATAATCTTAAAACACTAACACTAACGATGTAAAAGATAAAAAAAATAATAAAAAAGATTAATAATCTTCTGGGCCTCTGAAAAGGCTTTAAACAATATTTTTTGGGATTCAATCTTAAAACTAACTTGTAGATCTTTGAACGAGTTTCAATTTGATATATTATAGGTCACGTGGTTCAATCCGAGTCAAAAGTTATGACCTCTTAAAGCTTTCATCGATCCTGTTCCGATTCTGTTCCGATCCTGTCCGATCCTATACGATCCTGTCCGATTCTGTCCGATCCTACCGATCCTGCTGCGATCCTGCTACAAAAAACGATTCTGCGCGATTCTGGATCGTTTTCTGCCGTAGGATCGTAGGATCGTACGATCCTACGATCCAGGATCGCGATTCTGCAAACTATGGTTAGTATCCAATGCAAATTTTGGTATATATATTTTTTTTGAAATCTTATCTAAAAATGTGCCACTTGTTTTCTAGGGGAGCCATCTGGATTGTTGATGAAGATCTAGGACGATCTGAGCTCTTTATCCAGATTTGGAACAACCATATCGTTGATCAAGATCAACTCATCCAAGGGTTCAGAGGTCATCCATGCAAAAAGAAGATCTTGTCCATTGATTGATTGGAATCCAAAGGCTAAGAAAAATTCTTTAAGGGATTCATTATTACCTAGCTTCTTCTCTCCTAGATCCACCCTCTCTTTATGCCATTTTCTCCTCGATGTCAGCCTTCAGGGTTATAGTACAGTGGTAGGGTGATTAGTTGCTATCTTAGACATCCGTGGTTCGATCCCCAGTTATGATGTATTTGTAGGAATTTTTCTTCCAAATGAGACGCAAATCCTGGGACGTTAGGCTTCTAGATCGCCATTGCGAGCGCTTCCCGATTTACCTTGATGGGCGATGAAAAACTTTTTTGAGGCTGGACCAATCTTCCGAGGTTAAAAAAATTTCGTTAATCATTTTCTCCCCGATGCCAACACTCAAATGCCCAAGCTCCACTAGCCATTCTCCCTTCACCGAGACATTCTTTCTCCTCCACCTCACATCATCATCTCCTGCTCCTGACGCCAATTCACATGTCGCCCAACTTCTTCACGCCTTATCCACATTCTCACTGTCGGCTCCACATCTCCGAGCATCCCTCTTCATGTTAGAAGAGAGAAAGTACTCTTTCACAACCATTCGGCCATCTCCCTCTTCGGGTTAGAAGAGGAGTTGAATCCTTTCCCCTCTTCGACTTTAAAGAGAGGAAGCCCTCCCATCCATTATCGACGTTCTTCCATCTGGCCGACCATATCTCCTCTTCAGGCTAGGAGAAGAGATTCACATGCTCATATTCACCAGCAGCCCTCCTCTTCGGGTTAGAAGAGGCCGGAGGATTCATCTTCCATCCAATTCGCATTCAACAACCTTCTTCCAGCGAACTCACAACCACCTACCTCTACTCTTTGGATTAGAAGAGAGTTGCCCCCATGGGCTGACTCAGTTGGTAAGGTATTTGACCGTTTACATCGGAGGTCTCAGATTCGAGAGTCGCTAGTCGTACACGGGATAAAAATCTGGTCTACTGGCTTAAATCCTCTCGGCCCCAGCACCTTACCCCACCAGTAAAATCGTGATTTACTCCCTCTGAATACTTGTGGGATCGGGATCGAGGGCCGCTAAGGTAGCGGTTCGATTTTTTTTTTTACATTGGATTAGAAGAGAGCTTTCCACCTCTTCGAGAAAAAGCCTATAGTACTAGTTTTATAAAATGATTATTTTCAAGATTTGAATACGTAACCTCCAAGTGTAATAATTTTATTATTGTGCTAAAGTTGCATTTCTGATATATATAAATAATTTGTAATAAAATATTATCACATATATATATAATATTATATATAATATTTTATTATATATATATAATGAGAAATATTATTGTTTACTAATTAAATTATGAAAAATCTTTAAGTTAGATCATATTTAATTGCTTCCATAACTGAAAATCATTTATTTTGGGGTTTTTTATTTATTATATATTACACGCATAATTGTCACTAAAAATATAAATTACAATAATACGTAACTGGTTTACAATATCTATTTATATAAATTGTCTTTTTTTTCCTTTTTGGCACTATATATTTAAACTGTATTATTCAAAAAAAATATTTCATAAAAAAATAAATATAATTGGTCGTTATAGTAATCAATGGAAGAAAATTTCCTGTCCATGGATCGTGTCGTGATAGTAATCAATAGAAGAAAATTTATTTTTTTCGTTATTTTTGACTTGATAATCAATTGGTCGATTAAGCTAATCGATGATATTATCACGATTTAACTTAAAATTAGGTTAAATAGCGATAACTCTTCTATCGTTTTCGTGTTATTCGTAGAAGTATGAAAAACTTAAAAAATAAGCCTATCTTAGAATTTTCTTATATGATTTTGATGATTAAAAAAAAATATTATATGAGAAAATTTTATCTAGCATACAAACAATAAATCGATAAAAAACTTAAACTTTATGGCCATGAAAATGATGAAACCAGAAAAGCTCTAATATTAATTTATAGAATTTGGGTTTTCTACTAATCGTATGAATTCTAGAAATAAAATAGGAACTCGAAAGAGAAAATACAAGATATATGAGTATGGATCTATTATTTTTTTTGAATCGTGACATAGCAAGAATAAAATATATATCGAATGACAAAGAACTTGATTGAAGAGTGATTGTCCTTGTCGTAATCTCGTCGGCTTAATCCCTGTGGAAGAAGATGCAGCGGAAAGAAAAAGGAAAATCTTCTAAAGGGCTTAGGGTTGATGTCACCGAAATAACTCTAGGTCAATGAGGAACCAAGAGCTATATCAAGATGATGTCTAAACCCTTAGGGACCTGTCCTTTATATAGAAATCCAATCTGTTATCAACCCATAGATAATAACAGATTGATCTAAAGGGTTACATAAATTGAATTCGCATCCAATAATTCAAAACCTAATAAATATAAGTTAAATTACTTTATGAATTTAGATTATATTTACATATACAATTTATAAATAAATAGAGATAATAATATTGCCACTAGCTTGATCTCACCATCGTCTCTTGCATGTTGACTTTGTTTCTTACCATCGTCGGTTGACATGCTTGTCTCTTACCATCGTCGGTTGATTTCTTCGTCCTAAGGAAATCATCAGTTCAAGAGAAAACCAACTGATCGAGGCTACTCTATGGGCCAGTAAACGTAGGCCAGCTTAGATGAAGACTAGCTCGAGTAAAAAGAACGGGAATTACCGATCAGCATGCTTCAGAACAGATCTCAGGAGCGGATCCGAGGTTCTACCGAATTCGAACCCGAAAGAAGTGGCGTGGCAGAGTCCGGATCCAGGAGGGAAATTCCGGTCCACATGCATCACTTGCCTTCTATTTGAAAATTTTTTTATATTCTATGACGAAACAACACTGGTTTTATTTTTTAATTTCAATCAATTTTTTTATTTTCATTTAACATAAAAAAAAGATATAATAATACTTCTATTTAGGATATTGAATAAATTTAAGTGTAAATCACAGTTTCATTTGACAATTTTATTAAAATGATATCACAAATGTGATTTATTTTACTGATACATGCATAGTATCATGAAAATAGAGAACATTTAGGATGCACTGCACATTAGACAATATTTAAGACACAACTCGTTTGAGTGCCAACAACAATTGGTTGGTAATGAGATATTGCAGCAAAAGCAAGGACCACCGAGGCACGTTGACGGGACACAAGAAACTTGTGCATCATCCAGCTGCTCATGTCCCATGGTTGTGATATCACGGGCTATATATGCAAATAAGTAATAAATCATAAGAACAATGTCTCTAAACTATTTACGTACGTTTTTAGAACATCAAATATATACTTACACTGGTTTAAAGCGAATAGACTAGCAAGAACCAATAACATCACCATCAAGTTTTTAGTAGCCATCTCTTTCTTAACTCTGAGTTTGGTGCAAACTAGTGAAATCACAAGGCTATTTATAGCAAAAATAAGAAAAATCCAAATATTAAAAAAATTATTAAAATTCCTTCTCATAAAATTTATGGTTTAATGCTATCTTCTTCAAATTTACATTTATTTCTTCTTTTGATTTAATTTTTTTTATAAGTGAATTTTCTTCAATTTATTTTTTAATGTGCTGATGAATACATAACTTATATATATAATTTTAATAAAAATGCTATAGTTAAAAGGAGTAACATTTCGTATTTTGATTGTTTACTTAACTGAAAATCATTTTATTATAAATTATTTATTTATCATATATGACAATACTGCCACTAAAAATATAAATTAAAATAATATATAATTAGTTTATACACACACAACACACACACATGGTTTAATGCTATCTTCTTCAAATCTACATTTATTTCCTTCTTTTGATTTTAAAAATATTTTTTTATAAGTTAATTTATTTTTTAATGTGCTGATGAATACTTTGGGAAAATTTTCATAAACTCCTCATCTTTAAATTCATCTTTGCATGCATTCCCCACTCAAAATTTTCTTTATATGCAATCCCTGATGGGATTGACAAGACAGTTTGGTGAGTATTATTTGAAGAAAATTGAGTATAAAAGTTAGAAATTTGAGTATGTAAGCTTGCATCCACCACATTAAAAAATTGTATACTCAATTTTCACTCTTTATACTCAAGTTTCACTCTTTTATACTCAATTTTCACTCATGTATACTCAATTTTTACTCTTTTATACTCAATCCATTAGGGAGTGAATGCAAAGAAAAACTCAAATAGGGAGTGCATGCAAAGATCAAGTAGCCATTGGGGAGTTTTCTACAATTTACCGTACTTTTTTTTGTATATATATATATATATATATATATATATATATATATATATATATATATATATATATATATATATATATATATAGGAATGCTATGCTGCGGACCGCACGTTGTGGACCTGTGCGGACCGAGCCTGCGTAAACGGGTCACGGACTTCCCTCCCTGGCCGGTGACTCCTCGACACCAACGGCGACCTTCGGCCGTCGCCCCTGAACAAAACTATAACCCAGGGGGAGTGCGGTGAACCCTAGGGGATATAGTGAATCCGTCGGTGCGGTGACTCCAGGGGTAGCGGGGAACCCGTCGGCGGCTGAGGACCAATCAGGCGCCACTGATCGGTCAAAGGGACCGATCAAGCAAGCGATCCGCAAGATGCGGTCCGCAGCATAGCATTTATATATATATATATATATATATATATAATTTTATTAAAAATGCTATAGTTAAAAGTAGGAACATTTCGTTTTTTTTATATAATTAGTTTATATATATACATATATGGTTATTTCCTTCTTTTGATTTTAAAAATATTTTTTATAAGTTAATATTATTCATTTGCGTGCATATATATATATATATATATAATTTTATTAAAAATGCTATAGTTAAAGTAGGAACATCATTTACCTTTAAGTTTGATCGTATTTTGATTCATTTACTTAACTGAAAATAATTTTATTGTAAATTAAAAATATAAATTAAAATAATATCTACAAATAATACATAATTAGTTTACTATATATATATTTCCTTTTCTATTTTTTTTTGCTTTGTATATCTAAATTATTTTAATATGATTCAACATATATTTAACTAAACAAAATAGATATAACTTGATAAAGCATTAATATACGAGTAATATTATATAATAATTTAATTCATAGTTTAATTTAAAAGTATAAAAGAGTTTTTTTTAAGAATCAAATAATTGTTTCTATTTTTTGAATTATAGGTAAATGATTTCAATCGATTTGATCCTAATCGAGTCTGCACATCCCTTATCTGATTTAATAAAATCTAAGTTTGCCTTGGGACAAATGGTATATCTTTTCATTTTTCATTTAAGGACGGAGTCTTAATTTTGACAAATTAATAGATAAATTTTTAATTAGATGATTAATTTAAGAACGTTGGACTGATGAATCATCTGTTGTGAATACGTTTCAATTTATCTCGGTGGTGAAAAATTATGGAATTTGATTAGTCATCCTTAAAATTAGTCGGTGTAAATTAAATATCGTACTAAAATTAAAATAAAATCTAAATGGTATGACATAATTTAACTTAATTTGCAAATTGAGCTAAGTGGGAGCAGCTTAACTTGAGTTTTGAGCCATGCACATTTTACCTTAATTTCCACTCGAATAATTAAATATATAAAAATTATATACATATATATTAAAGTTTTAAAAATGTTAATTTTTATTAAAAATTAATAATACATATACTTTTAAACTTTATAAAAAAATAGGAATCTTTTATTGTTTTATTTTTAAACAATGAATAATGAGATTTGTATTTGGGTCAACCGAGACATGACTAAAAAATGTACAAATCTATGTTAGGTTTTATACTTTAAAGTCACATCTGAACTCCTAAAAACCACTTCTATTTATAATTGATATGGTTAAAATTTATCACGGGTTGAATATTAAAATGGATGTCTCGGTTGGGGATGGAATTGTCTTATAGATAAGATTAGAAAACATGCATCAAAGGGCACTAGAATAGTCCGACAAAAGCATATTAGAGAAAGAGAAAACAAAACGGCAACAGAAAATGAAAAGTAAAATTATGGTTAAATCTTAGTGTTAGAAGCTTGTACCATCGTGGACTCCAATATTTATATGGATCATCATCCCAAAACCCTAACTCTACTTTTCTGGGCACTAGGGAATATGGGAATGTAGGTTGTGGGTTGATAACAATTCATAAAAATTCGTTTCAAGGTTAAAAAATTTTGAAAAATTGTTTTTCAATAGATAATATTTGTGTCTAACAAAAAAAAATCAAAATGAATTAAATCCAGTTAAAATGTTTTTAAAAGATTATTTTCAAGTAAGTTGAATATTCAATACGAATTTAAAAGAATCTAAATTGTATGATACAATTCAACCTAATTCGCAAATTAAGTCAAGTGAGAGCAGCTTGACTTAAGTGGTGAGCCAAGCACACTTTACCTAAATTTCTACTCGAATAATTAAATATGTAAAAATTATATATATATATATATATATATATATATATATATATATATATATTAAAGTTTTAAAAATATTGTTAAATTTTTTATTAAAATTCATAATAGATATATTTTTAAAATTTATAAAAAAGAGGAATTTATATTTTTATTGTTTTATATTTTTGAAACGAATAAAGAGATTTGTACTTGGGTCAACCGAGATAGGACTAAAAAATGCACAAATTTATGTTAGATGTTATACTTTAAAACCACAATTTTATGTACATTGGAACTCCTAAAAACCTCTTCTATTTGAAATTGATACAGTAAAAATCTATCACGCGTTGAATATTGAAATGAATGCCTCAATTGGGGATTGAGATCATCTTACAGATAAGATAAGAAAACATGCATCAGAGGCACTGGACTACTAAAGTAGTCTGACAAAAACATATTAGAGAAAAGAGAAAACAAAACGACATCGAAAAATAAAAAGTAAAATTATGATTAAATCATAGTGTTAGATGCTTATACCATCGTGGACTTCAATATTTATATCGATCATCATCCTAAAACCCTAACTCTAGTTTGTTGGGCACTAGGGAATGTGGGTCGATAAAAAATTCATAAAAATTTGTTTGATGTTTGAAAATTTCTAAAAAAATTTCTGTCAATAGATAACATTTATGTCTATCACAAAAATTAAAACGAATTAAATTCTGTCAAAATATTTCAAAAGATTATTTTAAATAATTATAAAATTCTAAAAATAAATTATTCGATTCTAGTTTGGGAAATAGAATTCCTAAAGAAATAGAATAAATTAGAGGGAAAGGTAGAGTTTGATCATAGAGATAGATCAGAGGAAAAAGGTAGAAGGCAGAGTCTGAGTATCTGAGAGAGAAAATAATCCTAGAATTTCGGATTTGCCTTTCTGATAGCAAACACTAGGGCCACGTTTTAGTCCTTGTCTGCGATGATGATTCCTGTAGGTAGGTGATCCTAATTTATTTGATATGTACTTGTAGAACTACACCGGCATACCAATCCTATTCGGTGCCTATTTCAGAAGATTAACAACTAGGGTTCGCAATATAATGAGGACCCTATCACGAGATCCTTGTTGGACCTTGGATGGCTAGAGAGGGGGGGGGTGAATATAGTCAGACACCGATATTTAGCGCTTATCAAATTTTTGCACTTCAAACGTTAGTAGCACAGCGGAAGCTAAAAGAAAAACAGAGTATGCAGAAATGAAAACGCTAAGCTAAGAGCAAACACAAGAACGCTAACAAGAGGATTTACAAGGTTCAGGGATAATTTGCCCCTACTCCTTGACATGCCCGTAAGGTGGGCGATCCCTTGGTCGTCGGCAGATCAAGCCCCGAAAAATCTGAATAATAAGCAACCTCCTTTTTGGTGGAGTAATCTCTCCACAGCGTTTCAACAGAGATAAGATGTTAAGCACAATGAAACACAAGAAAGATCTTACTTAGCACTTAGAACAGACAAGAACACAAGCAGAACTTCTCCCGAGCTCCACCCAGCGCAGATCTCACGCAAGAACTCTCTTCTTCGTGTCTTTTCGCTGATGGACTCGCCAAGCCTCTTGTTTCTTCCTCTAAGTGCTCAAGTAATAGATAGTTGCTTCAAAGATTACAATCGCTTGCTTAAGAGATGATGGAAGTAATCGCACAAGCACAAGAATGCAGTAAGGAGAAGTTGCAGTAAGCTCTAGCGAGAAGTCTCTACTCCACTTCTCCGCTACGCAGCTTAAGTCTTCTCCACCAGCGCTAGGTCACCACCTCACTGCAGCCTCCAGCTGCTCACCTGCCAACGCCAGCTACCACTGAGCTCTCCCTGGACTCCCTGAGCTTCCCTCAGCGAAGCTCCAGTCAGCAGCTCCAACCGTTGCAACCTGAGATGGCAAATGGACAAATCTGCTCCAAGGAAAGGCTTCCATTGACTCTCCTTGAGTGTTTGAATCCATCTCTGTCACCTGCAGTTTAATCAGACCATTAGCACAACATATCACACAGAGAATCATGCATCAGAGATTAATAGCAGGGAAATCAGATGTGTTCAGACGTGTTCAGATCGTCTGACAGTGCATTTTGAATTAAAGTGATCGGTCACCGGACTGATCCAGGGCTCGTGGGTCGGTCACCAGACCGATCCACCACTTTGCTGGGACTCCCAGCTTTCGCGGCGACACAGGCCTGATCGGTCACCAGACTGATCAGGCTGTGACCTGATCGATCACCAGACCAATCAGGTAGCTCCCTGACAAGATCAGGCTCCATCCTGATCGGTTGTAAGACGGAGTCCGCGATGCTAGATCGTTCACCAGAACGGTCTGAACAGTGTTCTAGATCGGTCACCAGACCGATCAGGAGCGAATCAGTAAGGTTCCCAAAACCTACTGGAGGCTCCCTGATTGGTCATCGGACCGATCAGACTCCTCTTTGACCGATCAGGCTCCAGCCTGATCGGTCACCTATAAGAAAACCATAATCGCGGACATCAGGTCCTAGGTCGTGGATCGGTCATCGGACCGTTCAGGAGATGATCAGTGGGGGAACTCAACTCATTGTATGCTCCCTGATCGGTCAACCAGACCGATCAGGAGCAGAGCAATAAGTGAACTGAATGCTCCCTGATCGGTCACCGGACCGATCAGGAGCAGAGCAATGAGTGAACTGCATGCTCCCTGATTGGTCACTGGACCGATCAGGAGCCGAGCAGTGGGATCCAGCCTCACTGTGTGCTCCCTGATCGGTCACCAGACCGATCAGTCATCGCTGGATCGGTCACCAGACTGATCCACGAAGGAGCACCGTGCTAGCTTCTCTGATCGGTCACCAGACCGATCCAGGGGCTCCAACCTAGCCCTCCAAGCTAGGGTTTCACCCAATCTAGCCCTCCAAGCTAGGACCTGACTGTTGATGCAGTCTGGCCCTGATTGTTGTTTTGGTGTTGACACCGATTTTAGTTTAGGTGGATGATTATTGATTATGATTAAGTCCTGATCGGGGATCAGGCATGGTATGGAAAATCCTAGTCTGGAGGGCTAGGTGTTGGAAAATCCTAACCTGGAGGGTTAGGTGTTGAAAATCCTAGTCTGGATGGCTAGGTGCTGGAAAATCCTAACCTGGAGGGTTAGGTGTTGAAAATCCTAGCTTGGAGGGCTAGGTGTATGAAAAGTCCTAATTCGGAAGAGGTGGGTGAAATGTCCTAGCTTGGAGGGCTAGGTGAAAAGTCCTAACTTGGAGGGTTAGGTGCAAATTCCCATCTTAGAGGGTTAGGTGAAAAAGTCCTGGCTTGGAGGGTCAGGTGCCTAGCTTGGAGGGCTAGGTTGGATGATGTTCTAACTCGGAAGGGTTGGGTGAAAAGTCCTAGCTTAGAGGGCTAGGTGAAAAGTTCTAACTTGGAGGGTTAGGTGCAAATTCCCAACTTGGAGGGTTAGATGGTGAAATCCTTGGCTTGGAGGGCTAAGGTGGATGAAACCCTAGCTTGGAGGGCTGGGTTTGACTCCCTGGATCGGTCTGGTGACCGATCAGGGACATTGGCACGCTGCTCCTTCGTGGATCGATCTGGTGACCGATCCAGCGACGTCTGATCGGACTGGTGACCGATCAGGGAGCGCACAGTGAGGTTGGGAACCTACTGTGTGGCTCCTGATCGGACCGGTGGCCGATCAGGGAGCAGGCTGCTTCCTCACTGCCTTGCTCCTGATCGGTCTGGTGACCGATCAGAGAGCTGGAAGTGAGTGAGTTCCCTTGCTGATCAAGTCCCGAACGGTCCGGTGACCGATCAGAGACTTTGGATCTGATTAAAAAATCACTGTTCATCTGTCCTGATCGGTCTGAGTGACCGATCAGGCTTCACTCTGATCGGTCGGGTGACCGATCAGGCGTGTGTAGCCGCGAGAGCTGGGAATCCCAGCGAAGCAGTGGATCGGTCTGGTGACCGACCCACAAGCCCTGGATCGGTCCGGTGACCGATCACTTTAATTCAAATTGCACTGTCAGACGCGGTCAGAGCGTCTGATCGTATCCGATTCGCTGCTGTTTGCTTCTGATATTTGATTTACTGTGTGATTTGCTGCTCTAACAGTCTGATTAAGCTGCAGGTGACAGGGGAGGATTCAAACACTCAAGGAGAGGTCAATGGAGGCTTTCCTTGGAGCAGGTTTGTCCGATTCTCCATTTCAGGTTGCAACGGCCGAGCTGCAGACTGGAGCCGAGACTGGGGCTTGGCTGAGGGGATCTCAGGAAGACCAGAGAGGGCTCAGTGGTAGCTATTGATTTCGAGAAGCAATCATCCATTACTTGAGCGCTTGAAGGAGAGAACAAGAGGCTTGGAGTCCGACAGTGAGAAGACACGAAGAAGGGTTCTTGCGTGAGATCGCCACTGGGTGGAGCTCAGGGAAGCTTGCTGTGTTCTTGTCCTTGCTAAGTGTTTGAGTAAGATCCTTCTTGTTGTTTCTTTGTGCTTAAACTTTATCTGTGATTGAAATACTGTTGAGAGGTTTCTCCACCGAGAAGGAGGTTGCTTCCTATCCGGTGATAACCGGGGCTTGATCTGCCGACGATCAAGGGATCGCCCACCTTAAGGGCACGCCAAGGAGTAGGGGCAAGTTATCCCCGAACCTTGTAAACCCTCCTTGTTAACGATCTTGCTAATTGTGGTTGTTTGTTTTCGGTTTCTGTTTTGGTTTTCTGCACTGCTCTATTGCTTTATTTCTTCCGCTGTGCTACTGATAAGATTGAGTGCAGAAATCTTGATAAGTGCCAAAGATAAAATAGATTGGCTATATTCACCCCCCCTCTCTAGCCATCCCGTTTCCAACAAGTGGTATCAGAGCTTGGGGCTCTGTTTACGGCTTAACATCCAAGAGTTATCAACAAGACGACGTTGAAAGAAGGCTTCTCCACCACCTGACCTCCATTCTTCGATGGCGCTGATTTCCAATATTGAAGATCGAAGATAGAATATTATTTGAAGATGGATCTCCACACTTGGTTCGCGGTGAAGGAGGGATTCACCCCTCCTAAGGATGATGAAGGCAAAGAACTCGAATCGTGTAGGTAGACTGCTGAACAAACTCAGAAGAGTGAAGCCGACGCGAAGGCGGTTGTCACTCTACAATGTGGCATGAACAAAGACCAACTCATCAAGGTTGGTCCCTTCACAAGTGCAAAGGACTTGTGGAACAAACTCATCGAGCTTCACGAGGGCACCCGGGACTCAAGAATTGCCAAGAGGGATTTGTTCCTCAATCAACTCCAAAATCTCTCCATGAAGGAGAATGAGTCGGTAAGTGAGCTCCATAGCCGGTTCAAGGATGTCCTCAATGGGCTTCATTCAATTGATGAAAAGGTCGAGAATCGCGACCTTGTGAGGTATGTCTTGAAAGCATTTCCAAGGAATGCTTTGTGGTCATCCATGGTGGATGCCTACAAAGTATCCAAGGATTTATCTATTGTAAAGTTAGATGATTTGTTTTGTGAGATGGAATTGCATGAAATGGCTAACAAAGGCCCCAAGGAGAAGGGGATTGCCTTAGTTGCAGGGGACCGAACCAACAAAAAGAAGAAGGAGAAGAAAAAGGAGAAGGAAGTCTCTTCATCTTCATCCTCTTCCGAATCTGAGTCCTATTCCGAAGAAGATGGCAGTGACTCCTCTTCATCCGAAATGGCGAACTTCGTGCGAAGGATGATGTGAAGGGATCGACGATTCAAGAGTAGAGGTAACTCTAGTGAATCCAAACTTGATAAGACTAATGCCTCTTGTTTTGAGTGTGGTAGGAAAGGGCATTTCAAGAATGAATGTCCAAAGCTTAAGAAGAAGGAAGAGAAAACCAAAAGAAAAGTAGAGAAATCCAAGAAGAAGAAGAAGGCATTGAAGGCCACTTGGGATGAGTCATCCTCAAGCTCATTCGATGAAGAGAAGGAGGAGAAGAGCACAAGGCAAGTGGCACTCATGGCTCTTGGAGAGGAGAGCAGTGATGAATCTTCAAGCTCCTCAAACGCGGCTTCATCATCTTCGGATGATGAAGAGGTAACTTCTCCCGAGCTCGAAAAGTATTATAGAGCAATTGCATGTTTAACTAGTATGCTTAAGAAATCAAAGAATAAGGTTAAAGCATTGCAATTAGAAATTGATCAATTGAAAGTATCTAGGGATGATAACATTGATGATTTGCATGTTGAATTGCTAGAAGATGAAATTAAATCTTTGAAACATGAGATTGTAAATTTGAAATCCTCTAAGGTTGAGGAAGTAGATGATTTGCATGATAAATTGCTAATAGAGGAAAACCAATCATTGAAGAGTGAGGTTGAGAAGCTCAAGAATATTCTTGGGAAGTTCTCAACTAGCTCTAAGACCCTAGATATGATTCTAAATGCCCAAAGGGCAGTTTACAATAGGGCCGGTATTGGTTACCGTCCTAAGGAACCCTCATTCGTGTCTTTGATGTCTAGGACTGATATGAGACAATCTAGGACACCCAAGACTCAAAAGAAAATGGTCAAGGCATGGGTGCCTAAGTCATGTTTAGTTGATGCTTTATGTCCCAAGGTTTGGGTACCTAAAACTTCTATTTTTCGAATTGTGTAGGTTATGATTGAGGGGGAGCATCTATCAACTTGGTTCGTTGATAGTGGATGCTCCAAACACATGACCGGGGATAGATCATTGTTTACCACACTTCACAAGAAAAGTAGAGGTAATGTATCATTTGGTAACAATGGTAGTCTTAAGGTCATAGGGATAGGAGACATTCAAATATCCGAATGTCTTAGAATTTCAAATGTCCTTCTAGTCAAGGGGATGAAATTTTATCTCCTAAGTGTGAGTCAATTGTGTGACACGTTACACAATTGACTTCCAACCAAGTCAATGTCTAGTTAGACAATATGACACCTTGGACACGGTACTAGTAGGAGCAAGAGTAGACAATATTTATCAAGTTTCATTTAAAAGTGCTACTAATGTTTCTGCTAAGTGTTTCATGTCAAAAGAAGAAGAGTCCACCCTTTGGCACTGGAGGCTAGCACATGTTAACATGAAGAACATCCGGAAGTTGGCCAACAAGGGACTAGTCCGTGGCTTACCAAGCATCAAGTATGAGAAAGACAAACTTTGTGATGCATGTCAAATTGGTAAGCAAACAAAATCTGCACATAAAGGTAAAAGCGCTGTAAGTACTTCCAATGCATTAGATTTACTTCATATGAATCTATTTGATTGTAGTACCATCATATCATTGAATGGAAGTAGATATTGCTTTGTTATCATTGATGATTTTACTAGGTATACATGGACTTACTTTTTAAAATATAAGGACCAAACCTTAGATATCTTCATTTCTTTTTGTAGAAGAGTTGAAAATGAAAAATCATCAACCATTAAGACAATTAGAAGTGATCATGGAGATGAATTTCAAAACCAAAGGTTTTTAGAATTTTGTTAAGATAGAGGTTATAAGCATGAGTTCTCTACTCCTAGAACACCACAACAAAATGGTATTGTAGAGAGGAAGAACCGTGTACTTCAAGAGGCTGCACGAAGCATGCTCAATGAGTACTCACTCCCGAGTTACTTGTGGGCCGAAGCTGTAAATACAGCTTGCTATGTGCAAAACAGAGTCCTCATTCATCGATTTCTAGGAAAGACTCCCCATGAACTTTGGTTTGGGAAACCACCTACGGTTAAACACCTTAGGGTGTTTGGTTGTAAGGTGTTCATTCTAAACACCAAGGACCACCTTGGAAAGTTCACGACAAAGGCTGATGAAGGGATACTAGTTGGGTACTCCCTCGTTAGCAAAGCCTACCGAGTCTACAACAAGAAATATAGATTAGTTGAAGAGTCTTCTGATGTGGTCTTTGAAGAAATTTCAAAATCAAGTGACCAATCAGAAAATGTAGAAGGAGTTCAGCTCGAACTTAGGAGACTAAGTTTGACTGAAACTCCAAGTGTTGTTGATGGTGATGAGTCTGATGACGGTGAACCTAGACAACCCATTGATCAGCCGGATCCTGAGGCTGAATTTGTGTCTAGTGAACCCGTTCAAGAAGCACCACCAACTCCTAGGCAAACTAGATTAGCCTCTAGTCATCCCCAAGACCAAATTGTTGGAGACATCCATTAGGGGGTTAGAACTAGATCATTCTTCCGGAATGAGGCTAATGAGATTGCTCTAATTTCCGAAATTGAACCTAGGAAAATTGATGAAGCATTAAATGATCCCGATTGGATCATTGCAATGCAAGATGAACTAGGTCAATTCGAAAGGAGTCAAGTTTGAGACTTAGTCCCTAGACCCAAGAAGACCTCCATTATTGGAACCAAATGGGTCTTCAAGAACAAATTGAACCATAAGGGAGAAATCATTAGAAACAAGGCACGCTTGGTAGCCAAGGGCTACAGTCAAGTTGAAGACCTTGATAATGATGAGACTTATGCTCCCGTGGCACGATTAGAGTCCATCCGATTGATGCTTGCATTTGCAGCACATCGTGGCTTCAAGCTATACCAAATGGACGTCAAATCGGCCTTCCTAAATGGTTTGATTAGAGAAGAGGTCTACGTCGAACAACCTCCGGGGTTTGAGAGTACCGAATTTCCAAACCACGTGTTCAAGCTCAAAAAGGCACTTTATGGCCTTAAACAAGCACCCCGAGCTTGGTATGAGCGGTTGTCGACATTTCTAATTGAGAAGGGCTTCGTTAGAGGCCAAATAGACCCTACACTATTTCTACGAAGAGATGGTGACAATATTTTTGTAGCCCAAGTATATGTCGATGACATAATTTGTGGCTCAAACAATAAGGGCTATTTGAATGAATTTATTGGACACATGGAGAATGAGTTTGAAATGAGTCTAGTGGGAGAGTTGACCTTCTTCCTTGGACTTAAAATCAAGCAAACTCGCGATGGTATTGATAAGTACCATTTTGTTGACTATTTTAATTGCTAAAATCCATGTTTGACCTATGATTTTATTGTTTAATTGTGATTTTACCCTAGGTTTTAGGATTTCCTCGTATTTTGGACTTAATTACAAAATTACACATTTTTGGATTATTTGCCCACTAATTTTCTGATATATTTTTGTAGGTATGAAAGGATCCTAGACCTAGGGCATACGGGGTCAAACTTGAGTCGGATGTGAACCGGATCGAATTATTAAGCTTACAATTAATCCGGGCCGTCCGATTCAAGAGCGGCTAGATCTGAGCCATCCGGGACGATCTGAAGCAATCCAAGCTAGGGTTAGGGTTGATCAAGCTCTATGATCAAGATCTGAAGGTTTCATTCCAATCAGAGCTAAATCAACCGTTGGATCAAGCAAGGAGGGCTTTAGAGCGTCCATTCACAGATAGAGTTGATCTGGACCATCCGTTGCATATCTGAAGGATCCGAGCTACCACAAGGCAGATCCTGACCCTAGATCATCATCATAAAAGTTTGGCTCAAATCAGACCAAGATCTGCCGTTGGATCTCCTCTGATCAATCTGGGCCGTCCGTTGATAACTATTTAATCAAAAAATTGCCGCAGCCCAGCCTTGTCGCGTCTCCGCCGTTCTTCGTCTTCTTCGCGTGTTCTTAGAATTTCTTCCGTAGTTCTTCATCAAAGGAGGCGCGTCCACTCAATCCTTCATTAGAACTAGTGCTAGGTCAGTGGAGAGAGTGCTCTGTGAAGTTTCCAGATCAGATTTTGCCCAAGATATAGTTTCGTGAGGTTTCAGTGGCTCTGTCACTTGATTGCATCAATCTCAGTTGTTCACCATCTTCATTGCATCCGAGCTTGCTGGAGGGGTTCCCTGGAAGGCTCGGAGCATTCCCAAACCTATATCGCAATCCACCGCAGCTAGGTTGAAGCAATCGGTTGCTGTTTTCAGTTTGGGCATGGTTTGAATGGATTTGTAGCAGAGACAGATTTTCCATTGAATTGCTGAGCTTGCGGGTTCGAGGCTCACCCTTGCGTGACGAACAAGGAGCACTTGAGCTTAGGGAGTGATTGAGTTTAGATTTCTTAGTTAATTTCGTTTGTTTAGCTGTAATTTCCATTACTGCTGTAGTTTAGTTACTGTTTTTGAATTTCAGATTCGTTAACTTGGTTTATTACATTGTTTCAGCTGTAATCTAGCTTTAATCCTTCAAGTTGAGTAGTTTAGGAACTTGTTTAGTGATAGAGTGAGTTAAACTTCAGTTTATTTCTGTGTTTTATGCTTGCGTATCAGATTCCCTGTTGCGTGCCATTTTTGATTTGCTTCGTTTCTGCAATTTTTGTCCAATCTGGTGTGTATCAACCCCTTATTTGTATCGAGTTAGTTTAAGTTTTATTCTCTGAATTGTTCTTGTAGTTGGTTGCATCTCAAAAGACCTTGGACTCAATTTACGCAGTTGGTTTCAAAAGGGTCAGCTGCGTATTCAGTGTCCAAATTCAGCATGTTTCAGCTTTTAGTTTCTGCAAGTGTTTAGTTACAGTTCTGCAAGTGTTTAGCTTCAGCTTTTAGTTCTAAATTGATTGCAATTCTGCAAGTTTAAGCTTCTTTATCCTGCCTGATCATTAAATACACGATCTTGAATTCTTATGGTCCTGATAGTTTCTGCACACCAAATTTCTGCATCCAAAATCTGCATTTCTGCATTCCCCCAATTTGTTTCTATGTTTTCGATTCCAGCACATGAAGAGGTTAGTGTTTGGTGAACCATTGCATTAGATCTCCACTTGATCAATTTGTCTAGGCATTTGGTTGTAGAGTATCAATTTCCCTGTTTTCAGTTTCCCATGTTTGCGCATCCAGAGATGCTGAAATTCAGTTTGAATTTCCTGCAAATCAGTTCCTATTCTGAGTATCAACTGATAGTATCTGAATTGAGAATCATCTAACCTTGGTTTTCGTCTGAATTTTCATTGGAGCTTGATTCATTTCATTAGCATTTGGAATTAAATTTTGAATAGCAGTTTCTGAATTTCTAAATCATCACTGTATTCGACAGATTATGGCTTGTTGTTTGAAAGGTTTCGGTTCATTAATTCTAAAGCTGCATAAATGAAAAGTTAGCTCTTCTAAATCCCATTTGAACGCTAGTTTGAGCAATTACTTTCAGCTTACCTTGATTGTTTGTCTTGCATCTGAATGGTACATGCAATTCAGCACATTGTGCTGCCTTTACGTGTTTGATTTGAGCTGCATTTGGATGCTTAAGTTCTTCTTTCAACTCTTGCAAACTTGTTCACTATTAGCCTTGCCTTCTAAGCTCAATTGACCAGCTTCCACTTTGAATTCTGAGTTGGAGATTATCTGCAAGGGCAGCAGAATTTGGGAAGAAGTTTTCCTTCTCTTGCGTGCCAATGTGCTGAAATTCAGCACTTTGTATCAAGTTCATGTTTAGGCAATGATTGGTACCAAGTTATAGAGTGTTTCTAGTGTGCATGATTGTCTGAAATCAATTGGTACTGAATTCATCCATTTCCGAACTTAGTTTGCATTTGTTGGCTACCAAAACTTGTAGCTAAAATTGAATTGAAGTTGGTACTTGTTCAAGTTCTTAATTTTGCATGCTTTTCATTGTATCAAGCTAGTTTATTTCCGAAAACTCAATCACTGCTTTTATTTCATTGCTTGGCATTTTGATTTGTTCTTGAAATCAGAAATCAGTTTTAAACAAATTGCTTAAGGGCTTTAGATGAGTAAGTGATCCAATTGGTTGAATCTTCAATTGCCATTACTTTGGTTAAGTTACATGGTTAAGTTTTTATCCCTTTCATTGTGATTTCATTCTTGATTGTAACCCAAAAACCAGATTCAATTTGAAACCCGAAATTCACAAACGATACCTAAATACAAGCGCGAATCACACAACGTCAACTAGCCCCGAGAAAAATACGACCTGTGACCCCTATATTACATTTTCATACTTTTGATTGTAAAAGGGTTTCCAGCATTTCATTCATTCACATTTAAATATGATGGTCCCATAATTTGTGACAAATTTAATCTAGTATTTCGGGGTTATCAGGTATCCATGTGCACCAATCGAAATACACACAAGAAATGCTTCGAAAATTCAATATGAGTGATTCAAAAGAGGTAACCACTCCTATGGCTACAAACACCAGATTAGAAAATGATGAAAGTGGTAAACCTGTTGATTTGACTCAATATCGAAGCATGATAGGTAGTTTGCTATACCTCACAGCTAGTCGACCTGATATACTATTTGCTGTGGGTATGTGCGCTAGGTATCAAGTTTGTGCCAAGGAATCTCACCTAATTGCTGTTAAGCGAATTTTGAGATATCTCAAAGGCACAATTGGAGTCGGTCTATGGTACCCCCGTACCGAATCATTTGATTTAATTGGCTATACGGATTCCGACTACGCTGGATGTAAGTTGGACCGAAAGAGCACAAGTGGGGGTTGTCAATTCTTAGGTTCGCCCTTAGTAAGTTGGTCAAGTCGGAAGCTGTAGGATCAGATGCACGTGAGAGGGGGGGGGGTGAATCACGTGCGTTTAAAAAAAATTAGAGCGCTTTAAAAAGCGTTCACAGCGGAAACGAAAGAAACGATTATAAAAAACGAACACACAAACACGAACGAGTTTTACTTCGTTCGGAGCCTTCGGCGACTCCTACTCGAAGGCCCAGGTCCCTCGGACCTTTCGGTTGGGCAATCCACTAAAACTCTCTACCGGTAAACCCCGATAGAGTAGGCGAGTACAAAAGAATTGAAAGTGTGACAACCCCACACTTTCAAGTAATTAAATGCAATAAAATATATATTAAAAAATTAAGTTCTTCTTTTTACCGACGTCCGGAGTAGGTCGACTCTTTCGGGGCAGCAGGACGTCGTCGGCTCGAAGTGAAGCGTTTCCGGAGCAAGGCGCGAGCGTAGAAGAACTTTGAGGCGTTGGAAGAAGTGTTGTATGAAGCATGGGGTCGAGGGCCCTTTATATAGGGCCTGGGGGCGCCCGGGACGTCCGGGGCGCCCCCCACGTGGCCTCTGATCCGTAGGGCTCTCAGTCGCGTCTGATCCTCTGGATCCGCTTTGACCGGGGCGCCCGGAGCGCTCGGGGCGCCCGGATTGACCGGGTCAAAGTTCTATCTCCTTGGCTTCGCGGTGTTTAGGTTCGAGGTGTGTGCATGGGGGCGCCCGCAGCGCAGGGGGCGCCCGAGAGCAGCGGGGGCGCCCGGAAGCACGGGGGCGCCCGGAAGCACAGGGGCGCCCGCAGCTTGTACTGTCGAGGCGCACTTTGTGATTGTGTGTTTGGTGTTCACCTTGGGGGCGCCCGGGACACTCTGGGTACCTTGGTCAGCAGTTGCCTCACTCCTTTGAGGCACTCTGAGCTGCAGACTCACGTTCCTTCGGTCCTGCATCCAGGGTTAGTCCAAAACACAATAACATAATAAATTATTAGATTTATACAGCCTTAGCTGTCTTGGTTCTGACTTTGGTCTCCAAAATGGAGCCCTAGGTCGAACCGACGCCTGCTGTTCCCTCGACGGGGAACGCGTCCTCACTGGTTCGCTCCTCCAGTGACTTACCTCACTTACCCTTTGTGCAGCTTTACTTGACTTCTTGACCCACCAGGACTTCCTGCCAAGGCTCAACCACCCTGGTCTTCCTGCCAAGTCTCAACCAACTTGGTCTTCAGCCAGTTGTCAGGTCCCGCGGACCCAACTGGACTTCCCGCCAGGACTCAACCATCCTGGACTTCAGCCTGGTGTCTGATCCTAAGTCTTTCAACCCTGCACACTTAGTAAAGAAGTTAAACACCAACAACCCTAACTTTAACCACTTTGTCATACATCAAAACCCGAGTTTGACCGTTAGTGCAAACTGCACCAACAGAAGCAACATTGTGTTGCTCTCTCCACGACCGAGACAGAATATATCGCCATGGGAGAGAGTGTATCACAATTGTTGTGGATGATACATACTTTAGAGGACTATGGATTGAGTTACAAGGGTGTGTAAGTGTTATGTGATAACATAAGCACAATTAACTTAACTAAGAATCCAGTCCATCATTCTAGGACCAAACATATTGAGGTGCGTCATCACTTCATTAGGGATCATGTAGCTAGGGGGGATATTGTACTCTCACATGTAGAGTCCAAGTCAAACCTAGCTGACATTTTCACTAAACCACTCCCTGAAAATGAGTTTAGTTTCCTAAGACGGGAGTTGGGAATGTGTCGCACTTTATGATTTTGAAATTGCTTTCAAACCCTTCATGATTATTTCGAAATTGTTGGGAAACAATTGGGTAACTTTGGGGACATCTCACACAAACTATAAGGGTTACCAAAATGTTTTTGTTTGCTAGATATGGGGTGAGATGTTAGGTTCAACTAAATTTCTCAAAATGTCAATGCATCCCTTGAAAAATTAAGTTGACGAGATAATAATCACTGTGGTGACCAAGTATGGGGAAAACCATTGCATAACATATGTGTATATGGCTCCATGATCATACTTGGACATTCCAATCAAGGAAACTTGATTGGAACATTGGATTTGATACAAACTTAGTTGAAATTGCTTGAATGATTGTTGATTGAGTTTGACTCCATTTAGATGGATCAAAGTGATTGTTGAACCTATAAGGACTTTTGATCCTTGTTCAGGAATCAATTTTAGTCATGAGATCATATCCAAGTTCGATAAACTTCATCAGATCTCGTTGGAAAGATTCAGAAATTCTGAAACTGAACATTTCAGTTCGTATAAGGGTGTATCAGGAACCCTGATCGGTCACCGGACCGATCAGGCATAGGGTTGATCGGTCTCCGGACCGATCTGGCTCCTTCCTTTGGTGATCGGTCCACAGACCGATCAGCGAGGCAAGCAGTGACCTTCCAAAATTTTAACCAAGTTTACTGAGCCAGCCTGGATCGGTCCCCGGACCGATCTGGCACCCTGCTGGGACTGGTCCACAGACCGATCAGGGGGCTCACATTAAGCCTCCCGAGCCTATTGATCTCTCCTCGATCGATCAACCGATCGATCAGGAGCTTGCTTGATCGGTCACCCGACCGATCAGGCTCGATTCAGTCCAATCAGGCTATAGCCTGATCGGTCTGGGCGCGATCAGATCGAACGGTGATCCGTTCAGACGCATTAATTTCTGGTTGGTGGACCGATCCACCAACCGATTAACTTCGCGAAAACTTACCATTGCCGAACCCTAGCGCCGAAAAACCTCCCTCTTGCGCAACACTGTGCGAGAGCTTTTTTCCAGTGCCCTCGTCTCCCTTTCATGAGTGTCCGAAGCTAAGAGAGTTTTCTCCAAGCCCTGTCTTCTTCCTGCGTCCTGCGACCGTTCTCTCACTGAAGGGGCTTACGATCTCTCACTTGCGCCGGATTTTTTCTCCTGCTTGCTCTTCAGACCTTCAAGAACCTCTCTAATGGCACCTAAGTAAGTTTTTGGCTTCGTTTTTCTTTTCAAACAGTTCATAAACTATGTTTTGAAGCTAACCAAGTGTGGTCTGTT
This sequence comes from Boesenbergia rotunda, assembly GCA_024364735.1. Lineage (NCBI taxonomy): Eukaryota > Viridiplantae > Streptophyta > Magnoliopsida > Zingiberales > Zingiberaceae > Boesenbergia > Boesenbergia rotunda. The sequence goes on along the minus strand of JAGFNQ010000095.1, from coordinate 15,267 downwards.
GTTCTTGGTGTGGTGCCATGATTTCTTGATTTGGCCGTGACCCATCTGTGTCCTATCTTGCTCGTGATCAATTCTATCTTCCGATTAAATTGTGTTCTTTTGATCATTGTCATTCTCTGATTGGGTCTTACCTTTAGTGATCAACTCTTAACCTTGTGATTCAACTTATGTTCATCGATGTGTGATCACTTCCCTGATTAAATCATGATCGTATGATTAATTCAACCCTTTAGGAAGTCTTCCAAGAGCAAAGAAGCTGTAGAGGGCAGCTCGAAGGGGAAAGCTCCCTCTTCCTCTACACCCTCCAAGAGGCCACAACCCTCTTCGAGCTCTAGATTTCTAAACGCCGCCTGTGAGCAATCCTTCCAATCAAGGACTTTCAAAATGCTACCCTGCCGATCAATCGATGTCCCCTTCCTGACTGAGTATTGTCCATCAGTCATGGAGATAGTTCTGCATTACAATCTTGGTTTCCTTCTCTCCTTAGAGCGAACCATCAACTATGACCTAGTCTCGGAGTTTTACAATAACCTTCAGCAGGGTCCTCAAGGCGGCTTCGAGTTTACTACTCGAGTCGCCAAATGGACTCTCGATTTTTCCTATGATATACTTGCCGATTTTCAGGGTGGTCGACGATCACCAAACATGTATTCAATCTATCCCGAGCTTCCTAATCCTCTACTAGCACCGTTTGTAGATGTTACCCCTGATTCTGTCCATCAGTATTTCTTTGGTCATCCCCACCCAGACGGTCTTGATGAGCTTGGCCCTGACTTTCCTACCTTTGCTGCACTGCGTCTTTCTCCCACTAACTACATATTATTCAAGATCATCACGAATTGTATCCTCCCAATCACCTCCAAACCTTTAGCTGAGATCCGACCCTATCACTGTCTGATGCTCTACGGCATGCACTGCCGTTTGAACTTCGATATCATGGAGAGCATCTTCCAGTCCATCTTATCTTATCGAGAGTCTAGCTGACGCACGGTCTACATGCATTTTGGTCACGTCATCACCGACTGGCTCATGTCAGTAGGTGTTGATGTCACCAAGGGCCGGACGATGCCTATGGTACGACAGGATTGCAGACTTGGCCGGCGAGCATTTGCCAAGTCCGGCATCATTGTTCAGGGGCCCGATCGGATGTTGGTTTGGAAAGATGGTAGGGTTCTTGGTGAGTTACCTAGGGGAGGTCCATAGATTCCGGCGCCAGCCGATGGTAGGGTTCTTGGTGAGTTACCTAGGGGAGATTGTTGATGCAGTCTGGCCCTGATTGTTGTTTTGGTGTTGACACCGATTTTAGTTTAGGTGGATGATTATTGATTATGATTAAGTCCTGATCGGGGATCAGACATGGTATGGAAAATCCTAGTCTGGAGGGCTAGGTGTTGGAAAATCCTAACCTGGAGGGTTAGGTGTTGAAAATCCTAGTCTGGAGGGCTTGGTGCTGGAAAATCCTAACCTGGAGGGTTAGGTGTTGAAAATCCTAGCTTGGAGGGCTAGGTGTATGAAAAGTCCTAATTCAGAAGAGGTGGGTGAAAAGTTCTAGCTTGGAGGGCTAGGTGAAAAGTCCTAACTTGGAGGGTTAGGTGCAAATTCCCATCTTGGAGGGTTAGGTGAAAAAGTCTTGGCTTGGAGGGTCAGGTGCCTAGCTTGGAGGGCTAGGTTGGATGATGTTCTAACTCGAAAGGGTTGGGTGAAAAGTCCTAGCTTGGAGGGCTAGGTGAAAAGTCCTAACTTGGAGGGTTAGGTGCAAATTCCCAACTTGGAGGGTTAGATGGTGAAATCCTTGGCTTGGAGGGCTAAGGTGGATGAAACCCTAGCTTGGAGGGCTGGGTTTGACTCCCTGGATCGGTCTGGTGACCGATCAGGGACATTGGCACGCTGCTCCTTCGTGGATCGGTCTGGTGACCGATCCAGCGACGTCTGATCGGACTGGTGACCGATCAGGGAGCGCACAGTGAGGTTGGGAACCTACTGTGTGGCTCCTGATCGGACCGGTGACCGATCAGGGAGCAGGCTGCTTCCTCACTGCCTTGCTCCTGATCGGTCTGGTGACCGATCAAGGAGCTGGAAGTGAGTGAGTTCCCTTGCTGATCAAGTCCCGAACGGTCCGGTGACCGATCAGGGACTTTGGATCTGATTAAAAAATCACTGTTTATTAGTCCTGATCGGTCTGAGTGACCGATCAGGCTGAAGCCTTATCGGTCTGGTGACCGATCAGGCTTCACTCTAATCGGTCGGGTGACCGATCAGGCGTGTATAGCCGTTAGAGCTGGGAGTCCCAGCGAAGCAGTGGATCGGTCTGGTGACCGACCCACAAGCCCTGGATCGGTCCGGTGACCGATCACTTTAATTCAAATTGCACTGTCGGACGCGGTTAGAGCGTCTGATCGTATCCGATTCGCTGCTGTTTGCTTCTGATATTTGATTTACTTTCTGACATTTGATTTACTGTGTGATTTGCTACTCTAACAGTCTGATTAAGCTGCAGGTGACAGGGGAGGATTCAAACACTCAAGGAGAGGTCAATGGAGGCTTTCCTTGGAGCAGGTTTGTCCGATTCTCCATTTCAGGTTGCAACGGCCGAGCTGCAGACTGGAGCCGAGACTGGGGCTTGGCTGAGGGGATCTCAGGAAGACCATAGAGGGCTCAGTGGTAGCTACTGATTTTGAGAAGCAATCATCCATTACTTGAGCACTTGAAGGAGAGAACAAGAGGCTTGGAGTCCGACAGTGGGAAGACACGAAGAAGGGTTCTTGCGTGAGATCGCCACTGGGTGGAGCTCAGGGAAGCTTGCTGTGTTCTTGTCCTTGCTAAGTGTTTGAGTAAGATCCTTTTTGTTGTTTCTTTGTGCTTAAACTTTATCTGTGATTGAAACACTGTGGAGAGGTTTCTCCACCGAGAAGGAGGTTGCTTCTTATTCGGTGATAACCGGGGCTTGATCTGCCGACGATCAAGGGATCGCCCACCTTAAGGGCACGCCAAGGAGTAGGGGCAAGTTATCCCCGAACCTTGTAAACCCTCCTTGTTAGCGATCTTGCTAATTGTGGTTGTTTGTTTTCGATTTCTGTTTTGGTTTTCTTCACTGCTCTATTGCTTTATTTCTTCCGCTGTGCTACTGATAAGATTGAGTGCAGAAATCTTGATAAGTGCCAAAGATAAAAGAGATTAGCTATATTCACCCCCCCTCTCTAGCCATCCCGTTTCCAACACTGACCCTCCAAGCCAGGATTTCATCAACCTAGCCCTCCAAGATAGGACCTGACCCTCCAAGCCGGGATTTCATCAACCTAACCCTCCAGGTTGGGACTTTTCACCTAGCCCTCCAAGCTAGGACTTTTCACCTAGCCCTCCAAGCTAGGACTTTTCACTCAACCCTCCAAGTTAGAATTTTCCACACCTAACCCTCCAGGTTAGTATTTCTCCACACCTAGCCCTCCAAGCTAGGATTTTCCACACCTAACCCTCCAGGTTAGGATTTCTTCACACCTAGCCCTCCAAGCTAGGATTTTCCAAATCTAGTCCCACTAGGTATGCCTAGTCCACGACCAGGACTTCATCTCAATCATAATCATCAACCTAAACTAAAATCGGTGTCACCACCAAAATAACAATCAGGGTCAGACTGCATCAACAATCCTGTCCCCCTAATTGACCCTCTCCCTACTGTGTGACGTCGCTGATAGGGTTGAATAGCCTGTGGCAGGCACGTGGGATGAAGAAGCTTTGTGGCAGAATGCAACGAGTCTTAGTGACTCCTTTTTCAGAGCCCTCGAGATACTCTTAGGAGGGGGAGCCTCTAGGGCCCCCCTCAGGAGGCAATCCTGGGAAGTCAACCAGAAGATCCCTCCCGAGATCACCCCAGGTGGTGGGGTCCCGAGACCACCTCGGGATCTATAATGCCCATGATCACCCGGGCCAGAAGACCCCGAGACCACCTCGGGGAAGCGGAGTCCTAGCTAACTTCGACAGCAAATAACGACTTTTTCCCTCTCTCGCGGATCTATGGATATGCATTCTCGCTGGCATGGAATATGACCCTTAAATGTCGCAATGGGTCGAAATGTAAGGATGACTTAGACTGTTTCAAAGGCAATCCAGTAACCACCGAAAGAGGAGGGGGACGTGGCATAAATCGGGGGGGGGGGGGGAGTGGCAAGGCAGCGAAGGCCAGTATAAAAGGTACCCCAACCCCTCTGGTAAAGGGGGTTTTACGCACTCTCTACGACTCATATTTTCTTTCTTGTCTTACACCTTTCTCTATCAAGGTACTGACTTGAGCGTCAGAGTGGGCTCCGCCTGACAACCTCCGACGTGTTCCCCTAACGCTCGTGTTGATCTCGTAGGGCGTAGAATTCCTCCCCTCTTGTCAGCTTCCACGTGGGCAGAACCTCAGTGCTTGACCATCGTTGTCGACTCCTTCCGGAACAATCACAATTAGGTTGATATATTAGGTTCTATGATGACATAGGACCCCTCACGGGTGGTCGGGTAGTACTTTCATATCCTAACGCTCCCACGTCACGGTTCTCCATGGGTCAGAGGAAAGGGTTCTCCTGTCGATTTACCCCCTAATCCTCGTATGATAGCAAGTCTCGAGATTTTAGCATCTAGATCGAGTTAATACAGTGAAGCCAGAACACAATTCAATTTCAATCATGTCATAGAATCAAGGAACCAAAACATGCAAAAATACAAAAATTGTAGTTAGATAATGACAATGCTACTCCGTAATCTTATAATCCAACAATTACCCCATAAGAGCGGGGTTACAATCCTTGATCATGATTAAGAATAGTAAAATTCCAACACAAATCCAGGAAATAAAGAAAAAGGGGGAGAAAAGTTTAGAATTGACTGTCAAAGTCTTCTTCTTGGTCGCTCCTGATCTTCCTTTCGTGCGTAGATGAGCCTATATTGCCTTGAAATAGCCTCCTCTTGCTTCCTTAGGGCTCTTGGATGACCCCAATTGAGATCCCCAACCCTACGGGATGATTTCCCATAAATAGAGTGTTGAGGCGGTTGCGGGCCACAGGCGTGCCCCTAGGCACGAGCACCCATGGCACGCTCTAGTTGAGTTGTGTTAGTGGTTGGCACGCCAATGCCGCTGGGCACGGGCAGTCGTGGCGGCTGTGGCGACCTATCCATGCCTGTGCCGCATATCCATGCCTGTGCCGCAAGGCACGGGTTGCCCGTGGGGGTTGCGGCAACTAGGCCACGCTCGTGCCACTGGGCACGGTCGCCCTTGGTGAGCCTGCCGAATGGGGCACGCTCGTGGCAGTCTGTGGAGCACCTCCTCTTGATCTTCAACTCCGAATCTTGCTCCAAATAGAGTACCTGTTATCCAAAATACACGGGAGTAGTATCCAAGTATAAACAAGCATAGAAATTAGGCAAAAGATATAGCCATAATGAAATTTATGCATGCAAAGTAAGTTAAAATAGTGTGAAATCATAATGAAAAACCCTATCCTTTCCACCCATGATAATTATTTTTCACGCTTATCAATTACCCCAATGCTCTCATATTCTCTTTAATTTCCTTTGTTGTCTATCTTTCTTGTTCTCTTGTTTACATGTGGTTCTCATTATTATTCATGATAAATCCTCTTGATTTCTGTGTACTTATGTTTACATTAGTGGAGAAGTAGAAAATAAGCAATCATATGATAGTGCAATGTCATGAGTTGTTTTGAGAGAACTCCACTTTTATATTTATTATTTATGTGAGTATCAATGCATATCCCTCTTGCGAGGTTCTATCATGCTTAATCTATTCAAGTTGATTGAAATCACCATGCTTGTTGATTCATGTGAGAATTGGAACGATGAATACCTTAACTCTTAAACCTTGATGATCTTAAATAACTTTCTTTTACTATTTTCAAACTATTGTTAGGGAATTGATTGAGAGATGAGTTTCTTTGTTGCTTCCTAGTTTTGCTTTACTTGTCCTAGACGTGCAAGAAATAATGCATGGGGTGTGATAACAACCATTTTGGATGCATTATTTGGCTTGTATACTTGATGTTTTTACTCTCATGTATGCTTAATTTGTGTTTGTATCATGTTTTATGAGTTAGTATCAAATTCGGAAAAAAATCAAGCATGCAAAAATTCTAAAAAAATCAAATAAGTTAAATCTGAGCAAATTCGAAAGATTTTTCAAGTAATTTTGAAATTCTAAAAGCAATCAATTTTAACAGTAATTAAATTCAAGCATACAAATAAATTTAATTAGATATGAAACATTTTGGAAACTAATATAAATTTTTATCTACTGAGTTTATCAAAAATTTAGGTAAAATATAATTTTTGGATACTCTTGTAATCTGGACCTGTAGTTCCTTAAATATCATTTAAGCCCTCCGTAATATCTAACTTTTAGATTATAAATATTTGTGCATGCATGATTTTTCAATAACTATATTTGATCTTTTAAATGTTCATTTTCTATTTTCAATTTATTATTTTCAATTTGCAAATTGTCATACAGTTCTAGTAATCATGTAATGGCTAATTTCTTTTTCAAATATAGATTTTTTATTTTAAATTTATATAAAGACCTAGTCATTTGTTTAATGCCATAATAAAGTTGCTCAGGTTGTAGAAGACATACCTTATTTACCATGTCGTGTTCGAAGCTGGAAGCTCTCCTTTCATCGTTGCTTTCTTTTGAAGTGACTTCTCCCTCCTTGATGCTCTCTTCTTGGTGACTCACCATAAGTGCTAGTTCGGCATAATCCTCGAGATTGAACTCTTTAGAGGATGACTCATCCCATGTAGGGTTCAGGTTCTTGTGCTTATTCTTTTTTGACTCTTTCTTCTTCGGTTTGGGAAATTTTCTTTTATATGTCCTTCTTCAGTACAGTTGTAGCATCAAACTTTCCTTCTTCCTAGAGAATGTTTCTTGCACTGCATCTTATTAAATTTAAAATATTTACTTAACTTTCTTACCATATAGGCCATTTCTTCTTCATCGGCTATGGGTTTCACATTTGTTTCGACCTACCTTGTATTTAGTGCAATATTGTGTTAGTTTCAAGGTATGACTCGGCGGGGTTCCTAAGCGAACATGGGGTCGAACATGAGAGACCTCTCCATGTCTATGGATTAAAAATTTAATCCGAATGGAGACCCGTCTCCCAAACGACCGTCTCGTCATCGTATCAATTGATTCAAGTCATAACTTAGCCAAACTCAAGAGTAAGACCTTGTAACTTTCTGAATCAAGTGATCGCGGAAAAGATGACGAATGGATCGCCGATTTTTGTGTTTATTATCGGGGTCCATGACATAATTAATTATCAATATTAATTAGCAACTAATTAAACCATGATAATTAATACACATCACACATGCAATAACAAATATCACATAAAATATCAAGAACAAAGAAGGAGCTAAAGAGAGGTATACCTTGTCTTTTACCTCGCAGTCTTCTACCGTATGACCCTCCCCTCTTGGACGTCGTGTGGGCGATGAACTACCAAGAAGTGTAGTCACCAAAGCTTGCCAAGATCACCGTCTTCTACTCTCTTCCAACCGCCAACCAAAAAACCCTAGCGCCTAGGGTTTACCCGTCGGCCTCCTCCTCCTTCACCTCCACCTTGCGTCGCCGACAGCCACCACCGTCGAAGCTCCGGCCACAAGGGAACTGAGGTGTAGGAGTATAGGAAGATGAAGAAGATGGAAGAAGAAGGTGAGACAAACTCCTTATTCTTCCCCACAAAACCGCCGAAACCCTACCTTCCTTCTTCAATGTCGTCGGCGCCAACTTGGGAGAGAACCACCCTGTTTTTCGACCGCCAACCACCCCTCTCCCTTACTCCTTGCTTGCGTACGCCAAGCGAGAAGTGGTGATGAAGAAGGAAGAAGAAACCGGGATGAAGAAGGAGAAAGGAATTGGATTTCTTCTCCTCCCGCCGGCGCCACAAAACCGCAAGAGAAGGCTGCTGCCGGTGGGCTTCTCCCTTTCTTCCACCTCTCGCCAAGCTCTCCTAGATCTGGTTGAAGCTTCTTGCCAAAGAGGAGGCCCTGATGGATGTAGAAACCGAAGAAGAAGGCCTCCTTCTTCCTCCTCTACAACCGGCACAAGCTTTTACCCTAGGAGAGAGAGAGGGATGGGTTAGGGTTTTTGGGTTTCCTTGTTTGTTGTATGATGATCAATTAGCCCTGGTTTCATGACTCCTATGTGGTATATATAGGGATATTGTAGGGACCATGAGGAGGAGTTGAGTCTTGACCCGCTAATGGATCCAAATTCGATCCATTAATGGAGATCCATTCCACTAAAGGATCCCCATTGAACTTCCTCACCAACCCCCATATTTTCATATGAGCTCCACCTATTATGAGTCATCCATCTCCCCGTGTTTAAGATATCGAATGCCCGATGATTAATTTAAATTACTGACGATTTTAATTAATCATCTTCTTGATCCTTGACTAGTACCACTCAACCTTTTTATTATGTTGGACCATAGTCCACTTGTAAGATTTAACATGACGATCCTTATGAGCTCATCAAGGGGGCATCATCATCCCGACTCACCAGGACACGGATTCCCTTAATAATCAACAACACACCATGTATATAATATTATTTTTCAACTTAACGGGCCTATTGATTTAACAGAATAAACCTCGCCCATTGGTAAATCAATGAAATAATAATTAAATACATGTGCCCGTTATTATATCGGGATTTAGCGATTGTAATCCATAATATAGCCGAGGTCCAATTCAATTATAAAGTCAGTGTAAATTGGATGACCTCTATTTTGGTCCTACTCAATGCACACAAAGTGCACTAGTGTAATTCTATGGTTAAGACAAACCACACCTAATTATACTACAACCATGCTGATGGTTTGTCCAACTCCATCTCGAACTACAAGAAAAAAGCTAAACAACAACGCTTTTTACGCGTTGTCTATGTGACTTAAAAAGCGTTGTTAAAAGCACTGTTGTTAAAAGTATGTTCAAAGACAGCGCTTAAAAAGCGTTGTCAATTTGTGCAAAGACAACACTTTTTTAATGTTTAAAAAGCATTGTTGTTTTTTATAAAAACAATATTTTTGCAACACTTAAACAACGTTGTTGATTTTTACAAAGACCACACTTTTGCAAAGTTTATAAAGCGTTGTCATTTTTTTCCAGGACAAAGCTTTTACAACGCTTAAAAAGCGTTGTCATTTACTACAAGGTCAAAGTTCTTAAAACATAAATATTTTACCAAAACATACAATAAATATCCACAAACAGTAAATATGAATATCCACAAACAAAAAATAAAAGCATCCACAATCCTTTTTAAAATATAACTATTTAATAAAAGATACAACTTCATATTATCCAAACAAAAAATATATATGGTCACACAATCCTCAAATTAACTTTATATCCATATTAAGTTTAACAAGATTATCATCAAAACATCCTTCACCGGTAGCTATGACACTTTTCGTTGGCCTCAACTTCTCAAGCTCTTTAACTATGATTTAACACTGCATCAAAATAAAAATTCATGTTAGAGATTCTGTGTGAATGAGATAAACGACATCGATAAAATCCATAAGCAAGTTAAATGTTGGATCTATGGTGAAATAGTCATCAAAGGTACTTACTTTTCGATCCGTAGTGAACTTTGCTGATGGCTTCTTCAATATTGGATGAACATCATCTGAGCAAGGAAAAAAAAATTAGCCCTATAGCAAGCATAAACTTGTAACTAATAAAACAGAAAAGTGATTTATGAAACATGGATCTCAAAATGAAACATGTAACAACATACATTTAATATATCATGCTTCTATATAAGTATTTTTGAACATTAATATTCAATATGTGACTACCTGTGTAGGTAATAATTTAGGCTCACGAGATCCCCCATCAATTACATATATCATACTTTGGATGACATTGGTAAAATTTTGAATATGTTGTTAATGCATCTGCCTCATCCGCTCCATAGGAGTAAAATTAGTCCCCTACCTTATTTATTGGACATCCAAGTCTAGGAAGAGAAACTACATTAAAAGTTCTTCTGAGTTTGAATAAGCAAAGGATTTATAGGACTTCTTAACTTGCAACTAAGAATAGTCTTAAACAATTTTAGCAAGCTCTGGAAAATGCCATCCATACCATTCACGAACTCTCATGGCATAGGTATTGAGCTCTTTGTCTAAATCATCCAATAATCTAATGGCTTGAATGATCATTGTATCAACCTAAACCAATCAAAATGAAAACCTTTTATAATCACAAGAGCAGTTCAGTTTATAAGAGGTGAAATTATTTATGCACAGATTTCCAAAACCCCTTCATAATAAATTAGGTTTGTGGAGCTAGATTCACCAAGAGAAGCAAAAATGCCATTTTCTAAAAGGGGGATCAAATTATGTGTACAAAACTGAATTTTTTTGTTTCCCATATGGTGTTAGTGTAATCAACATCGAAATATTTTTTCAGGAATTGATATAGACAGACAATTGCAAGCATACACAACCCACTTTGAATCAAAACTACAAAATAGGAGTAACCTTATCAAGGCTGAACTTTAGCTTGTATCTGGAAAAGCTGTGGGACAATCCTAAGCTCATTGGAGCTAAATCTTGTACAGCTAACCCAGCTATGAGTTCTGTCAACTGATTCCTAAGCCCCCTCATCAACTCCATCACGGCATTGTTGTGGAGACAATCAATTTTCTGTAGATCATAGAATGCAAAACTCAGATCATATAACCATGCCAGACAAATAGACAATGATAAAGCACATTAACTAGCTAACCAGCTTGTCCTTTATTGCATTGCCAAGTTTTGAATCAGCCACGACCAATGTTTCACCATCACAGTGAGCACGTAAAAACTTCCTCAGGCCTTTGCTGGGCTTGCTATCAATCAATAACGTTGCGGTAGATAATGCATCTGAAGTGTTCTCAAATTTATGAAAGCTTGCAGCTTCACAATCTGACAAAAAGAGGGGGGAATATTTTTAAAAAACATATTGACAACAGAAAAAGGAACTGAATAACAAGTGTCATCTAGCAGTTTGTACTGCTCTGAAATTTCCTTATAAAAAAAATTAGTTTACTAGGTGAAATGCGGAATCATTTGTTTCATAATAGTCATTTCAAACAAAGTCAGAAACAACCTAATTAGTAATGAACATTTGCAATCCGGAGGGAAAATGGCAGAAATAAGAACTTGTCAAGTAACCATTCTAGCAGACTCGGCACTCGTAAACTCCTTCCATAAATCCTGAAATAGCAGATGGAAAACGAATAAAGTGAACAAAACTAATAACTTAAGATAAAGCATGACATGAACGAATCGGAAAACACTATCACTGATCGAAACAAACTGATAGCCGAGAAACTCAAAACTCCACTGATAAGAGAAATGGAAAAATCACAACATGAAATCCACAGCTCACTATCACTAGCAATGATCCCAACCCAACGTTCCAATTCAGATTCAAAAACTAAATCTCCATTGATTAATGCATTCCTAATCACACTACTAGAAAATAACAAGGCTTACCTCCTCTGTTCCATCCTTCTTTGAAGATGCCACACCAAATTTCAAACCCAATCAATCCAACCCACGAACTCCATCTCATTCCCTGCTCATCAACTGATCACCATCACCAATCCACAACAACCCAAGAACACAAGAGCAAATTCAAAGAAGGGAAACAACAAATCCAAAATCCATACTCACGGCAGAGTTATCATCTCGAATTCGATCAAAGAACCGTGAGAAAACCTCACCAATCAAAGAACAATCAGATTCAAATCAACCACTATCGGAAAACTGAGATTAATCTTGAAAACCCAATTCTTACCTAGAATGTTGTCACGCCCAAGAACAGTCGCGAATAGGGGAGATCGAGTACTCAGTTGGCTTCTTTTGATCGAAATCCCACATCAATCGTCGGAGAAAACTTAGTGACGCCGCGTCGGCGAACCACTGCTGATCTGCGCTGGTTCTTGGACGACTCCGTCTCGAGAGGAACAATGGATCCTCGACGCTCACATGAGAAGAAGAGGAGGAAGAGAGATCACCGTGGGCAAGAGGCTCTCGACTTCGTTCAAGGGAGAAGGAATAGAAGAGGAATCGGATCGGAAATGAGGGGTTGGCCGCGACTAGGTCTCGCGAAGGAGAAAGGAAGGATTGACTTTGACTTGGCTAGGGCAAAAGCATCGACGAGGAAAGAAGAGAAGAAAAGAGAAATTTTAAGTGAAATGACTATTTTGCAAATTTGTCACTCTTCTTCTAAAATCTCCAATCAAAACTTTCTTTAGAAATTTTGCTATAAAACCCCTTCTAATTTTCAGTATTTAACATTATATGTTAGTCATTATCCGAGTTAGTAATTCTCATAATTTACCTAATCCATATTAAATTCTAATTTAAAACTTATTTAATTTTTAAATTAGATAATTTAAATCTAATTTTTTTCTTAAATAATTCAAAATTATCCCTGCAAATATTTTTAAAATTCAAAAAAATTATTCTAAATTTTTTCATAAAGTTATTTCTAATTTTAACTCATATTTATAGTATTTTTATATATGTGTATATATATATATATTTGTATATATATATATATATGTTTTTATTTATTTATTACTTATTATTATTATTTTTAATTTATTTTAATTTTTTTTTTTACACTGTATTTTACATAGACAAAACTTGCTAAAGTTTTATTATTATAGATACTAAAAAATTACTCAAACATAATGCTTTTTGAAAAGCGTTGTCTTTGATCTAAAAAAAAGGTCAATAGATAACGGGTATTTGAAAGCGTTGTCTTTAATAAGAAATAAAAAAAAATATAGACAACGGTTTTCACTAAAAGCGTTGTTAAAAAAAAAGACAACGCTTTTTAAAAAAAATGTTGTCTTTCAAGTGTTGTGAAATCATAATTTTCTTGTAGTGTCGGTTGTGAGCCTCTTACTTATACATCTGTAAGGAACTGATAACATGATCTTTTGTCATCACCATGCACCATGTTATCTACAATGCTAAGTATGAGACATTTTGTGCACATACTAATATAAATATGCAACTTGTGATTTTGTGATTCTCTTTTAAAATGTAGATATTCTTAACCAAAAGCTAGACTTTTAGTATACATCCTATCATATTGTCCATCTTTTCTTTTATAAATCCTGTACATCGAGACTCGTGTAATTCTAATATAGAGAATAAATATTCTAAAGTATTTACCTCCAGGTCTTTAGATATGTAATAGACATCTATTCTCGATGTCCACTCTTGGATTCTAGAGAAAGTGTTTAGTGCATTTTGAACTGAGCCTCGATTAGTTATCGATTCACTGAGGTTGGTGAGCCTGATGATCAATTCCTTGATCTTCAGGTGTAGTTGGGTAACCATTTTTCCTTCCTTCATTTGCAAGTTTGTCAGTTGGTTTCGGAGGTTGTCTCATCTTGTTAGCATAGCTTCTGATATGCCATTGTGAAGATCTAAGAACTTCTCCCAAAGTTCTTTGGCCGAATGGTAGTTGTTGATGCGGTTGACTTCCTGTGGTGGTAGTACTGTTAACAGATGAAACTCTACTTTTTTGTTAGCCACGAAGTCGGCTTGCTTATTTGATCAGATGTGTTCTTCTTTATCTTCAAGTGTTACAAAATCATTTTTCTTTGTTAATAATAATTCAAAATCAATTTTAAAGAATACTTCCATCTGGCGTTTCCACACCGCGAACTCCCCCTCGAACTTAGGTGGATAGATACTCGGCTTGACGATCATCTTCTTGCTTTAGGTGTCGGTTAGTCCTCCTGAAGTAGTTGGGTTCTGATACCAATTGTAGGTCCCACGTAGGCCATCAAGAAGGGAGTGGATGGCCCTGTAAATTAAGACTTGATCTTTTACAATTTCTTAGCAAAGATAATTAATTAATTAAGCAATTAAAATAATTAGAAACATTAACAACAAAAAAGAAGAGACTTAGGGGGCGCTTGGTTTGCATTTTCTAATCTGTTTTCTATTTTCATTTTCTGTAGAAAATGCGATTTTCTGGAAAACATGTTTGGTTTGCATTTTTCAGCTTTGTTTTCCAGAAAAAAACATAACGTTTTCTGGAAAACTGGAGAATGAAAAAAAGTCATTTTCCAGAAAACTAGAAAATACGATTTTCTGGAAAATGAAAATGGAAAATGACTCAAACCAAACACCCCCTTAGATTTACTTGGTTGCAATCAGGCAGGTTGCTTATCCAAGACATTTGAAAAAGCTCTATTAGAATTCTCCTTTGCTGTAGGCGGAGAAGCCTCTTACAATCTTTGGAAAGCTCATACAAGAGTTAGAAAATTGAATACTAATTGTTGTATTTTAATCCTAGCTCTAAGAGGTTATTTATAGTCCAAAAAGAGAGGTTATCGTTGTGTTGACATGGCTTAGAGGCACCTCAATTGAATAAAACTTTATCCAAGGAAGCAACGTTCACTAATGATAATTTTACATCTGAGGCACCTCAGTTCTGACCTGAGGTGCCTTAGTTTCGAATTGAGGTGCCTCAGTTCTCTTTTTCTGCACAAGTGATTCTTGACATCCGAGGCACCCTCAAAGACATCTAAGGTGATGTGGACTTTAAAGTCTTCAAGGTCAACTCTGGAGTTGAGCTTCCTCAATCTCTGATCGCTTGAGTGATTTTCGACCGTCTAGAGTTGAGATCACTAGGACATAACTCCGGCCTTCTACTCGAATGGGCTTCCTTCCTGGCTTCTCGTCCCTCGATCGTCATGCACGTCATTCTTGTCCACTGGTGTACTCTTCTGCAGTTTATTCATCCCTCGGATGCACCGAGCCCATCGGCTCCCTTCCTGTGTTGTCCTTCTCGCTCGCTTCCTCTTCCGCTCGACTTCTTGTTCTCCTTCATACTTAGAAACAAGGATCAAACCAACCAAGACCTAACTTGATTCGCATGATCACATCAAAACTAACCCAGGGTGTTTACAATAACCATGATGAAATTCATGCATGCAAAGTAGGTTAAAATAGTGTGAAATTATGATAAACAATCATATATTTTTCACACCTATCAAATCCCTCTATACCTAACCTTTGCTTGTCCTCAGGCAAACTCCATCTAGAAATCATGTGAATCACACTCCCCATCCTCAATGAATTCATTTAGTATTATCCAATGGTATCACCCTAAATTCAAGGTACTTCGATCAATTTTACCAAGCCTACAAGTAGTAGATGTGCGCGTGCATAATTTGCTCCT